>OX393576.1:9514871-9884374 GCA_947652605.1 Elmis aenea | reverse complement strand
TACACGTGGCGATGTTCTTCGTAAAATTCTAAGTCGAAAATCTTAATATGAAAATGTTGTACCATGCTTGCTGTGTCTGCAAGATGTCCTCAAAGTTTTGACATTTAATCCTTTAATAAGCGTTATTATTTAATACTTGCAAATGAAAAAGCTGCAATTTGGAATAAAGATAAATTTCGAATTGTATTTTTTTCTAGATATTGTGTTCTTCCTTTCAAAAATTGGTGTTGAAAATATGTAAATCACTGATTTGAATGAAAATAATACCTATGGCAACATTATCATTGGCTGTCATCTCTGTTTTTCTCGTAATTATTTCTAGTTTGTGTTTTACGATACCCAAAACTTTGCAGCTATGTTTACGAACTGAAGACTTTCAGTTCGAACAAAAATTGTAAATACCTAAGTAAAAATTGCTGATAAAAAAATGTCCAAACGCAAATAAATGTATGCGATGTTGCCAATTTTTTTTTCTTTAAATGGTTCCTGAGGCCATAGGAAGCATGGCACAACATTTTTGTATAAAGATTTTTGACTTAGAATTTTACGAAGAACATTGTCACGTGTAGGGCTTCCGCCAATTTATACACACCCTGTATATTTTTTAATACAACTGATGTAAAAAGTAACGCAATAACAATATGTCAACAAATCCTTTTAGCTAAATCGAGGAGCATTCCAAAAATTTAAATGCATTTTAATTCATTTAAGCATTTAAAGTTTTATTCCTAATCTTAATTTTAACATAACATTTGAATTGAAATTAAGTAATTAAATACAAAACTTATTAACAACCAAAGTGTGAATGTATACCAAACGGCATTCAATATCAAAAAATTAGGATTTATTCCTTGATATTTCTTAGAGGGTTTAAAAAATAAAGCGATTGATGTTTATTATTTATTTATTATTGCCCAAAAAACGAAAAGTTGTGTGGCTGCATTTGCACTAATACAGTATTATTTATATTAGTTTCATTCACATCCATACATCTTATTTAGTTTCTTAATGTCAATTTTGCTGAGGGTTTGAGCTTTACCAATAACGGCACGAGGATCCTGTAACATAAAATTTAATCTAATACTACGTTATAAATACATATGCAGGATAACTCAAGGATCATTAAGGATCATCATCGAATATCTAGTTTGACGTTTAAAATAACTCCAACAGTTAAAGTTCCTTAAATAGCAGAAAAATCTGCATAAACAAGCATCACACATTAAACATGCTCTATTTATTTGTTAATAATTATATTAGAAAAATCTAGTTAAAATTATTATGGTAAAAATTTTAATCCTTTTTTCATTTATTTTAGGATATTTCAGGAACTGAGCAAGGTATGGATACTTTTAGTTTAAATCCTTAGTAGGCACATAAAAACACACTTCTTTACTAACTTAACCAACCTTTTATCTCCGACGGTTTCCCACATCTCCGCGTTCTTTACGTTAAAACACATACCCTCTATATTAGGGTTGGTGGTTATTTTAAAAAACAAACAAAAAAATCGAGGTTTTAAAGGACTCTGGGTTCACTTGTGTAGGGTTTACACTTACCTTAGGTAAGATAGTTGGTCGACCATTAGCCGAAAATGCATATGGACCATAGTGCATGATGCTACCATAATCGTAACGCTCTCCAAAAGAAGTTATTTTCTTGGGACCATATTTCTTAAAATTTATTTTTTCACCTGTAAACATATAGTATTTACAGCAAAGATATTAATAATTATTGAAACGCTTGTATGCTTGAGTACAGTGGCGGACAGGGACGGCGGGACACCGGGAGAAATCCCAGTGGGCCGGTCGCTCTTGGGCGCGGCTCACGGTACTTGTTATAATTTTTATGAAAAAATTATGCAATATTATGGTTTCGGTTAGAATTAAATAAAGAATCAGTTACAACATCGCATAATTTTTGTACCCCTGGCCCTCCCAAGCTTTATAAGCTGACTACGTCCCTGATTTGTGTCTCTGCTATGTCCGACGTGTTCGTTAAATGTCACCGTCCGTGCTGTGTTTTTAAGCACCAAGTGATATTGATATTATACTTTACTATAATTTTAGTACTTAATACAAAATTATTAAACTTAATAAATGCAGACTGATATTTTAAATTCATTGTGAGATTGTGATATTACTCTGGTTATAGTTTTTAATTGGGGAAGAATGGAAAAGAAAAAATGTCCTCAAAAAGAGAGAGAAAAAAGGCGAAAAGTACTTCACGAAGCTGCTAAAAAAAGTTTCAAGTTAAGTAATACGTTTGCTCAACTTCTAAAGTTGGTGCACCTAATGTTGAAAAATCTACTATTGATCAAGATTTGCATTCATTGATTCGACAAACGAAGACAATAATCTGCCCCGTTGAAACAGACAGCATTGAAACGTCGATTATCAACGCAAAGTCTTCATGTTCAAGTCTAACTTATCAAGTAGCATAATTTTGAATGCTTATTAGCTAGTTATTTCACAAAACCAACAAGTCAAATTTTGAGGATTTTTTAACAAACATACTTGTCAGCTAACTATTGGGGATATAACTTATTTACCATTTAAGCCAAACGTTATATTTTACAGAGATGATAAAATAAACAGACGATGGTTATCATATTGTTTGGAAAAAGAATCTATATTTTGTTCCGTGTGCTTGGCATACAGTATACAGTGATAGGAACGAATGTTCGTTTGTAAATGATGGAATGAAAGTGTGGATGCAAACTCTGCAAGGTGTTAAAGAACATGAAAATAATAAGATCCATGAAAATTGTGATAATAAACATATGCTTAAACTTAAAAGTTAAGATATTTATGGTTTAATGTTCTCAAACGAAGGAAGCTTACGTCAAAAAACAAATGCTTTTGAACGCAAGCAAGTATTGGAAATAATTATAGATGTTGTAAAAATAATTGGAAAAAGGGGTTTAAGTTTTCGGGCTCACAGATCGGAATCAGCTAATTCACTTTCATTAGAGAACAATGAAACTGAACATGGATTTTTTTTAGAAATAATTATATTATTATCTAAAAATGACAACATTTTAAAATTACATTTTTTTGGGTTATTAATTTTTTGGGGGCCGGTCTAGCTACTGCGTGCGTACATAAATTTTAATTCGTAATTTAAACTGTTGTGGAAGGATTTTCTTGAATCCCATGTGTTTAAATTTAAACAGTAATCCTATTGATTACATTTCATACCTTTTTTGATGTTATCCCAATAAATGTCAACCCAGCAATCTCTATCGGTTCTGCTCTGTTCATGGTAAAATCCAAGTGCATGGAGAAATTCATGAATGATGGTATCACGAGTGACACAACGATTTGCTTGCAAGTTAATTGTCTGTTTGCCACCTTGCCTACCTACTTTGGAATAACAACCATCATTGTTTGCCTGTAAAACATTTAATCTAAATAAAATTGCTATAAGTTTGAATAATTATATTAAAAAACAGTGAATTCATTTATGCTTCTAATTTTTTCATTTATAAACACTTAAAAACTGAATACTATTTTGTTAAAAATCTTTAAAATCTTTAAAAAATGTTTAACAATTTTTAAAAATCGACCTTCTACCAACGTTCCAAGAGACTTTAGTGCTTATTGTAAGGTCATAATTTATTTTAATGATGGAATTTCAGTTTCAAAACTAGTTCAATTATTTATTTGCATACGCATCTAACTTACAGTAACGTATATATAATCATTATCTGACGACTTTCTGCGTCGCGCGGTCACGCAGGTCATAGTTTTAAAATCTTCAAGAGCTTCTCTAATTTTCCTCTTTTCAGAAGGCGCTGAAACCGTAAACATTCACGAAAAATGATAGTTTAGAAAATAGATAAACTTACAGAATGCTCCATCAAGTTCATAAGGAATTACTCTATTTGACCAACGTTTCGTATTATCAAGAATGCCATTTCTGTCGTCTGCTGTTAGAATAATGTCGCCTTCAAATTTTCCACTCATTTCCCACATGCTCTGCTTGCTTTCTGGTGTCCATGTTTCTAAAACGGTAGCTAAAATTCAATTGAATGTGCCATTTTGGAGACCAGCGTATAGTCGCTACGTTTTTATTCTTACTTTATTCAAGTGAATTGAAATAAACATCAAATAAATGATGTTGCTACTGCTTTGTGAATGCCGCGTGCGAGAACAACGTTCGGGAAAGTTGGCGCGGCATTCTAGGAAGACCAGTGAGACGTGAAAAGTATGGGACTACTGGCGTAGAGTTTACACTTACCTTAGGTAATGGTGCCTGTCCACGTGAGAGTAAACTACTCTCGATAGCAGCGTCGCCAAGGATACAGCCCCTGAGAGTAACTCGCGATTGGCTGTATTCTTGGCGACGCTGCTATCGAGAGTAGTTTACTCTTACGTGGACAGGCACCATAAAATACTTGATCGGTTATAAAAATGACCAAAAAATACTTTTTCAATAATAACTCAAGAACCGAACATGGTAAACATTTTTGAAAAAGGTTTTGAGAAAAACTGCAAATATTGCAATTTATTCACAATCTATCTTCAGTAATAAGCAAGATATCCCTGTATCCCATGGAATTTGGAGTATCCGGTAATTAATTGTTAATAAATTATTTTATAACTGTATAAATTTGTTTAAAGCGTTATAATATATTTTTTCTACGACCACTAATGTAATTGACTTACCGTACAGCCTGCATGCATAGCAAGTTGGTCCTTACGCACGGTAAGCAAAAAGCACGGTTTTTTAAAGAAATGATCAAAGTAGACTCACGTCAAACACTTCCTGCATGCCTAGTAAGTGAGTTATAACGCACAGTAAGCAAAACGCACACTTGTCTAGAAATATCAAAGTAGGCTTAAGTCAAAATTGACAAGACAACGTAATTACACGTGTATATTAGCCAAAAAGCCGTTAAAATCGTAGGTATTATGTGATCGTAGAAAAAGTATGCTACATAACACGAGTTGTAAAGCAATTACGCATAACTTTTCCACTCGTGCGTAATACGCTTCTTACAACTAACTCTTGTTATGTAATATACTATTATTTTACCGTTTTCTGGAAGTGATAGCTCATCCTCATAGTGAGGTTCATCAACGGAAGTGGCCATGACATATTGAAATGTCGAGACAATTACAATTAAACGAATAATGATGCCCATAACTAAAATACATAATAATTGTGATCCTCAAATATATGCAAATTAAACAAAAACTGTGAAAAAGTTACCAAAACCAAGAACGAACTTACTTTTTGTTGTATTTTAAACAAAACAACACACACACACTTATGAGAGATTACCCTATTTATACGATTTTGCGAACAATAAGATTAATAGGTGGTAGATGCATTATAAACATTTAAAAGCCATATTACATATATCTACTTAGTCACTAAACTTATTTGTGTTATATTATTGTCAACTATTGTTCTAAATAAATTAATACTGTGTTTTACAACCAACTACAATGCACTTGGAGAAAAAAATGTCTTGAACAATGCAACTTTAGGATAAGCCTGCATAATACAATTCCATAACAAAATTGTTAAGCATGCATCTAATATAACTTTTATTAGTAAAGTAACAAATACTTCTAGTAAACAGCAGTTGACTTGTTACTATTTAAAATCAGTCGCATCAAAAATTAAGCGCGTACTAGATCAGGTAACCAAAACAGTTCGTGCGATTTTTGATGGTAAAATATAAAAATTTATTTAAAACCAGTAATACACTATTATTCATCGAAATAATGACCATCACACTCAATAGCCTTTTGCCAACGTGACGCCAATTTTTGTATGCCGTTAAATTAGAAATTTACGGATTTTGAATCTAAAACTTGACGGACTGCATTTGTTACATCAACTCGAGTTTTGAACTGACTATGCGTCATAAAGTTGTGAGCTGAAGAACCAAGAAAATATGGTAATCACTTAGCGAAATTTTGAGAGAATAAGAAGGGTGTGGTAATGTTTCTCAACCAAGTTCAGGAATTTTTTCCCGGGTCACTTTTGCTGTATGAGGTTTAGCTTTGCCTTTAAGAATAGCACTTTCTTTCGATTTATCAAAGAAGGCTGTTTCTGGATTAGTGCTGCTTGTACTAGCTGAAGCTGTTCACAATAAAACGCAGCAATGATTGTTTGACCCGTTTTCAAAAACTGATAATGGACAATTCCGGCTGTTGTCCACCAAAACACAATAAAATCTTTTTTTGGGTTCAAGGAAGCCTTTGGGGCGTGTGGTATTGGATCAGTTGGTGACAACTGACAACCAATGATAAGAACGCTCAAAATTGGAGTACAGAATCCACTTTTCGTCGCCATTTAACAACCGATCAAGAAAAGATTAATTTTTATTGCGTGATAAGTTTACCGAATAAATGGTAAGGCGGCTGCGTTTGTAATCATTTGACAATTCATGTGGGACCCATTTTCTTAACTTCCACGTTTTCTCTATCTTGTGATGGTGCAAACAAATGGTTTCATCACTCACATTGAACCTTTCTGCAAGCACGTTGCGCTGGAATTTTCCTGCAACATTTTTTCTTTAACATCCTGGTTGTTAATGATCTTCGGTCTCCCAGAGCGTGCTTCGTCGGTCAAGCTGAAATCTCCCGAAGAAAATCTCTTGAACCACTTCTGTGCTGTTCGATTACTTACAGCATCATCTCCGACCGCTAACAATATAACAAACTGCCATTGAAAAAATTTAGACTGCGCCATTTGTTTCTTTTTAAGCATTTTCGGAACGATTTTCGTATATTTATAAACTTGTATTGCTTGTACAAGATATGCTCTGCAATATTTTTAGATGTCGCTAAGGACGAAGTGTGGCATGAGGGGCTTATGCACAAGATTTAAAAAAAAATCCATACGAGTATGTACAGATATTTCAGTCTTATATAACGGAAAGATTATTCAGAATAAAGCATGAAGAGGCTTACTCTTCGTTTAAGGAGATCAGAGCCGGTGTTAGGCCCAGTCCTTTAATTGCTGTATACTTGTGACATTCCGAAGACTACGGGAGTAACATTAGCAACTTTCGCTGATGATACAGCTCTACTAGCAACTGGCACAAACAATGAAGAAGCAGCCTATAAACTGCAAACAGCAAGCAATGCACTTAGCTCCTGGACTGAAAATGGAGAATTCAAATAAATGAAACCAAGTCAATACATATCAACTTCACTAACAAAATAAGGAATAACAAGTATGTGTCAATCGAAATAAACAATAAGGTTATTCCTTGTAGCAACACTGCCAAGTACTTACTTAGGTATGAATCTTGAAGCAAAACTGAAGTGGAAAGAACATATACAAAAGAAAAGGCAAGAACTCAACATTAGGTATAAAAAAATGTACTGGATACTGGGAAAGAAATTTCAAATGTCCACATAAAACAGATCACTTCTGTATAATCAGATACTGATGGTTGTTTGGACCTCAGCTTTGTGGTTGCGCAAGTAAAATCAGCATAAAAGGAATTCGAACTTTCCAAAATAAAGTTCTGCGAGATATTGTGGGAGCACCATGGTTCGTGAGGAATGATGACCTTCATAGAGACTTGAATATTAAGCAAAACACCTTGTATATACAGGGTGTTTCACTTTTCCATGGAACACTATTGCTATCTCCGTAAATAATGAAAATACAAGGTTGGTTAAATGAGACAAAAGTTAGCTATTTAGGAGTGTAGTTTAAACAAGATCTTGTTTTGTTTAAAAATTCCATGACTTGCGTGATATAACGAAAAAACCGAAATCGATCAAAACTTTTAAACTTAAATATCTCGGCTATTGTTGCGAATAGACAAAAACGTCAAAGGAAAAATGTTTTGTAAATTTTGTTTTCTATAAGATAGTTAGATTTTTTAAAATTTTATTTATATTATTTACGGAGATAGCCTATGGAAAAGTGAAACACCCTGTATATACGGTGCTAAGCAGAAAATGTAGATTAAAAATTGTTTAAAGCCGCTTAATCTGCGTAAACAAATTTCAAAAGCGTTTTAATTCAGCCATCTCCATATCTTTTGTTTTAAAACTTAGAAAACATACTGTTTTAAAACATCTTTTACAGTACCCAAAATATAATTCATCCTAAAATTTATATTAGCTACAGCTACAATTAAAAAACCATGTCAATAAAAATTAAATAACATTAACGTGTATGTTAAAGTATGCCATAAAAGTTGGTAAGAACATTGCATACATTTTGTTATGACAGCGTATAAACTTTTATAGAATGTAATAAAAGCTGTTTTTGTGCGATCGTACTAGAAACAGCTGTTTGACGGACGCGTTAGCAACCATAAAGTACTGCATTACCGGCTCTATCCTTAGCAACGGCCGTAAAAGTTACTTTTCAGGCCTTACTCTTAGCAACGGCCGAAAAAGTAACTTTACGGCCGTTGCTAAGGAGAGGGCCGGTAATGCAGTACATACGCCATCTGTCAGTGACAGAATGTCACGTAGTTTCTAACCTATAATTTTGAAAATTACTAAAAATTTAAATTGTTTTTAATTCGATCGCACAAAAAATGTAATATGCACCTCGGCCAAAACGTACTTTTTGGCCTTGATACATAAATAACTATTAAGTTGTTTTAATTTTTGAAATTTTCTTTATTATTAACTGATTGGTGAGAAGATTCTTTAATGCAATTGTAGTAATTATATTTTTTAGCAATTAAAGTAAAAATTGTTTACTTAAATTAGCAGTCATTCAGTTAGAATACGTTTAAATAATTTCATAAAATTATCTGTTAATTATCTTAGTAAAATATTTCTTAACACAATCCTATTAGGTGCCACAATGAAGATTTTAATAAAGCCGATCAATGGAGATTGACAAAAATGAAATAATATACAGTTTAATGGAGCATGAACTTAATGGCGTTATAGATTAGATTAGATACTCAAAATTAAAAATTAAAACTCTCAAAAAGTAACGTAAGACCACAGACTTAAAACTTTTTCCAAAAATCTTTTAAAACACTCAAAAATGTATTTTTACGGAAGATCTCCGACTCCGAGTTAAGATTATAAACATAAACATAATATCTAGTCGTGTTCAAAGTAAATAATTAATCCTTGCGAATCATTTGTTACTTTGAAGGTTCAGTTCTGGTTGAGGATTCATGAAAAAAACATCGGTTCGTTTCGGTATTAGTTCTAGTTCCGGTTCGCATCGGTTCCCTAATTGTACAATTATCATAGATATCATAAAAAGAACACAAAAATATTAATATAACGTTTATATTGTTTATCTACATTTATGTAACATATCTGCTGTAATAATTAATCCTTTTCAATGTATATTTTCAACAAAATTTAAACTCTACAACCATACATTTTATTTAGTTTTCTTATGTCGATGGCACTAAGAGTTGGAGCTCTTCCGATAACAGCTTTTGGGTCCTGTAACACAAAGTGGAGTGCAATCAAATTTTCTTTTAATTCTAACATATGTAGTTGTTTGGGCAACTTTGCAAAAAACAAAACTGGTATGAAGTCGTTTGATAGATGCTTACCTTGGGTGTAATAGTTGGTTTGCCATTAGCCGTAAAGGCAGATGCACTATAATGCATAACGCTAGCATAATCGTAACGTTCTCCAAAACTAGTTATCACATTAGAAGCATATTTAGCGAAATTGTGCCGCTTTTCTAAAAGTTTAAAAATTTAGTTCAACCTTAAGTTGACTAATCGTTTGAATACAAATACAGTAGAACCTCGTTCATCCAGACTAATTGGGAAGATGGTTCGGGTAACGAAAAATCTGAATAATCAAAAGGAGAAAAAAGATGTACCTAACTATAATAAATAATTTTCATATTTGTTAGACTAGCAAAACCTGAACGCATCCAGATAATCGAGTGATGGAGAATCGAGGTTCTACTGTAGGTAATTGAAAACTGTATAAGGTAGTTCTGAATTTAACATCCAAACGATTAAGAAAAACATTCTCAAAATAAATCAATAGTTATCTTGCAAAAGCTATATCACTTTCTCTCTACTTTTTTTATACAACATCGTTTCTGATTTACTTTCAAATATTTTTTATGATCAAGTATACTACACAGAAATCGTTTGGTAGTCGTAGATTACTTGTTTAGATAGGGGTCGACCTTCGTTTCTGGATTGTTGTTTAAAACACACACAAAAATTAGCAAGAAAATTTCTTGGAGATCATCATTACCAAAAATTATTTTTAGTTATACCGAGTGTTTTGTTTGACGCAAAAAAAAAACACTTACAGCTTAAGGCAGTGGTTTCCAACCTGTGGGGCGCGCCCCCCTAGGGGGGCGCGAGACTATAGCAAGGGGGGCGCGCAGCTGTTCCCAAAATATCATTTTTGAATACATACAAACAAAAAGAACTTTGTTTATACAGAATATGGTGTATTGTTTTGTAGTCCATTAAGTAATTCTTATTTATCAGAACAGTATTTATGAAATTAGATTATAACGAAAAAGAGGGGGGCGCAAATTTTTTTTTATGAAAAAAGGGGGCGGAGGTACAAAAAGGTTGGAAACCACTGGCTTAAGGCTTAAAATACTTCAGGTTATTTAACTCATTATCTTCAACAAACTTTGTTGCCAATGTTTTTTTTTCTGTTTTAAATAATAAACCAGAAATTAAGGAAATACGCACTATGTGATCTTACCAGATGGTATATTTTCCCAATGGATAGTTACGTAGTCATCCCGCTCAGTGGCGCTCTGCTGATGGTAAAATCCAAGAGCATGAAGGAATTCATGAACAATGGTTGCGCGACCGAGACAACCATTTCTTTGCAGGTTAAGAAACTGCTTACCACCTCGTTTGCCAACATAGGCCCAACAACCAGTGGGTTGGCCCTGGATTAAAAAAAATACCGTAGCTCAACTTGTTATACTTTACTAGTTAAAAGGCTTAAAAGTACATTATTGTAACTATTGTATATGATATACAGGGTGATTGATTGGGACCGGGCATTAAAAATATATGAAGAATGAAAAAGGGTATTGATCTCAAATTTTGGTTATGACCATAATGGCATCTGATATGATTAATACAAATATTTTCAAGATGGCGACACTTCCTAAATTACCGGAAGTTGACGTCTATTTTCTTATTTCAAATACAATGGTCTAGTTTTAAAGCATATTTGGATTTAACATGTTATTTTATAGGGGCTTTTAATAGCATTTGCTATACCTAAGAACAGTCGTTTTCTAGATTTTTGGACTGTTTTGAAAATTTTTTGATTTCCGTTGTGATGATTAATATTATCTACTACCGCCACTTTTGAAGCGAAAACGCTCAAATTGCGACTATGCAAATGCATAGAAGAAACCATGGAGTTCATACTGGAATTTTTGCAATCGATGCATTACTTACAGGGTGTCCAAATTTAATTTTAATACAATCAGACCACTAAACCTCGTTTTTTCAAATACAATATCCATTTTTTTAAATTTTCTATGCAAAATTAAATTCTGCATCAATCTGTATTAACGTTTCCTATACCTATCTGCAATAATTTTCGAGTTATTAAGAATTTTTGATAAAGTTAAGAGAAATTGCAACTTTTTTAAATAGTAAGCCTTGGAAATGATAACAAATGCCAATATTAATGAATGTCAACCACTTTTATCGCGTTTGTCTGAAGGATCATGGAAATGGAAAATAAAGAGTGTTCATACATGGATATTTTGAATTTATTGTACATTCATTAACCATATCACAAGATTATTGAAAGTGCGAACGAATGAATAGTTGCGCATTTTTAATGCAGCTTGTACAGCATATTCAACCCAAGTCGTGCGCTGCCGATCGAATTGACCGCTGAGGATGGGCATTAAAATATCCCAGGATGTTAACTTCATTAATATCATATTTGTCACACGCTTAGGTCGAATAGTAGCAGATTTCAATCTTCTAAATTGCAAAAAATTAGATTGTATTCATTGAAATTTCTGTCTAGTCATTACAGGCAAACGAGGATACCTCTCACTGAACACACGGCAAGTTCTTTCAATAATCTTCATGAATATAAAATAGTTCAAAATATTCGTGTTGGAATACTCTTTATTTTCCATTTTCATGGATACTTCAGACAAACGCAATAAAAGTGTTAACTAGTATTAATAACGGCATTTGTCACAATTTTTCTTAACTTTATTAAAAAAATTTAATAACTCGAAAATTGTTGCAGATAGGTACCTATAGCAAACGTTTATACAGATTGATGCAGAATTTGATTTTGAATTAGAAAATGAAAAAAAAATTAGGCATTGTATTTGAAAAAAAAAAACGAGTTAAAGTGGTCTGAAGTAGTATTAAATGAAAATTTTGGACACCCTATAAGTAATGCATCGATTGCAAAAATTCCAGTATGAACTCCAAGGTTTCTTCTATGCATAGCCTAAATTTAAGCGTTTTTTCTTCAAAAATGGCGGCGGTAGATAATATTAAGCATCACGATGAAAAAAAAGTCCAAAAATTTAAAAAACGACTGCACTTAGGTATAGGGAATGCTATCAAAAGTCGCTCTAAAATAACGTGTTAAATCCAAAAATGTTTTAAAACTAGACCATTATATTTGATATAGGAAAGTAGACGTCAACTTCCTATATTTACGGAAGTGTCGCCATCTTGAAAATATTTTCATTAAACAGATCAGATGCGATTATGGACATAAGCAAAATTTGAGATCAATACCCTTTTTCATTCTTCATATATTTTTAATGCCAGGTCCCAATCCATCACCCTGTATAATATAAAATGAAACATATTAAAACATGCAATAAGCAAGTTACGAAATATTACTCAAATATTTAAAAAGAGCCCAAAAAAAAAACTTGCAAGAATATTTCAAAAAATAATTCAACCAAGCCCTTCTTCGACACGATATAATTCTCGTTTTACGATATTTAAAACTAAACAATTTAGTATAGAAATTTTTAATAGATCCCAATATGGTTGATTATTGGAATAATTTTTTACATTATGTTGGTATATCAAATTTTTCTTTACTCTAAATTAGCAATTTAAGATTTTTTGTGGTTGAGGAATTAACTAAAACTTACAGTAACGTAGACGTAGTCGCGGTCGTTAGATTTTCTTGGTCTTGGGGTTATGCAGGTCATTTTTTTAAAATCATCCAGTGCTTTCATGATGATTTGTCTCTCGCGATTAGCTGAAACGATACATAAAACTAAGAGTGCGCTTTCTATGAGAGTGAACAACGGCAGAACTAGCCTCGTTGATCAGCAATTCGACGTTTCACCAAAGTTCTATTTATTATCTTAAAATATAGGTAATTTCAAATAAAATTTGGTAAAAATTATCAAGACAACAATATTTAATCAGAACAACACAAACACTTTGAACCGACGCTGTCAAGCTTTTAAAATTTTATTTCTCAATTTGGCTTCAACATTTTTGCTCATCGCCTCCACCATACAAAAGGTATTCCAGTGAATTATTCCAGAGCTCTGTTATTAACTTATTAGTAAACTTTTTTTTAAAGTTTAAAATAAAAAATGTTATGGTCGTTTATTACATAACTCAAAATTATTTTCAACTATACAGGGTGGTCCATTTTTGCGCACCGATATGTAACTTTGTTCCTTTAAATAGAATAACCTGCATATTTTGTATTTTTTAGATTCTAAATCAAATTTTCTTTCCAAAATGTAAAACGTTTTCTGTAGATACCGTAAATTAATACATTTTGAATTTTTTCAGTTTTTTTTCGAATTTTTGACAGGTACAGAACTCTAAAAAAGTAATAATAATTAAAAATTTTGCGATGTCAGGGCAAATTCCTTTGAAACTTTATTTGACAACATAACGATTAGCTAACTAGTTAAAGCTTTGAAATGATACACAGGGTCTTTCTAATGTCCGGTTTATTTGGCTAAACTTTAAACCAGGGCTCGAAACCGCAAAAAAATTAGGTTAACGGTTAACCGAAATGGACAACATTATTTTTATAACGAGTTTTGTCTAAAAACTGTTTTTTTTTGTTGAAACAAACGGTTTCCTGTAAAAATCCGATTTAACTTTTAAACCGGTTAAAAAACGGTTTTTGACATTATTTAGACAAGAATGCAAAGTATGAAAAGAAATCATCTATTTATAATTTTATAATATACAGGGTGGTCCACTTTTTTGTAGCAGAAAAATTTCAACACCCTGTATCTTTAAAATGTAGCGTTTATGGACCCTGTTGATATAGAATATTCGCTTTAAAATAAGTTTTTGTATCGACTGTTAAAGTCCTGCTACAAAAAAGTGGACCACCCTGTATGTACAATCAAGTGTTCAGTATTGACTTCTGGTAAATTAATCGCATTTAATACAGATTCTGTATTTTTACCAAAAAAACATGAAAAAAACCTGTTTTTAATTATTTTGGTTGAACGTTACCGTTTTTTGCCATTAAAAATTGCGGTTTTAGGTTTCGGTTGAAAATCACTTTTACGGACAAAAAATAACAGTTAACCGGTTTTTTAACCGGTTTAAAATACCGGTTTCTAGCCCTGCTTTAAACACACATATTTAATAAATCTCATTAAAATGTTAAAAATGTATCAGCGTTTGCAATCCTTACTAAATGCACTATCAAGCACGTATGGAATTTGTCTGTTAGTCCATCGGTATTTTTTGTCTATAAGTCCATTTTTATCTCCAGGTGTCAGAACGATATCTCCTTCAAACTGTCCACTCAGTTCCCACATATTCTGTTCACTTTGAGGAGTCCATGCTCTAAGAGTAGCAGCTAAACCATTTAAAAAATTAATAACATTGGTGATTATAACTTAAAGCATTCGAATTTGTTGCTAAATGACTACTGGAAGTTGTAAACATATTTGGAATTTTGTTCAAAAATTGTAATTCTATAAATATTTCCGTTATATTAACTGTTTTTTTTTTTAAATGAAAATGGTGTAACCCCATTCAAGGCCCAAAAACAAAAATATTGGTTAAGTGAATGTCCAAAAAATTATTTGCTTTATAAACCTACATCTATTTTAATTTATAGTAACGTGGGTTAACTTAGTAGTAGTATTTTTAAATCGACTGGAATGCAAACCCTTAACTATCTCGATACAATGAACAATGGACTTACCCCTTCATTATAAACGGTCCAACTAATAAACTGGGTATTGGTTATATTACACATTGTATTGTCTTAAAATATATTTGCAATGATATTGAACAGTCAAAATGACTCAAATTAGTGTAGTTTCTTTTATTAAATAACCAATAGCATTTTGTATTTTTGAACGCATTTTACCAGTAAGTCGTTTTACCAATTAATTTTTTAGATCAACTTATTCAGTGCATCCGACACTACGTATGATCTCAGATAGAATAAATAGGACGCTAGCCATTGAGAAAACCTTTGGAATCATAACTTCAACACGGACCAACGGGAGCGCCAAGAAATAGAGCTAAATGGCCTGGTCTGGTATACGGACGGGTCAAAAACGCAAAATGGAACAGGCTGCGGAATATGGGGAGGAGCATAACTGAGACAAGGCAAATCTGTAAGCCTTGGACAGTGTGCAACCATATTTCAAGCCGAGGTGTATGCTATGCACATGTGCAGAAACACTATTAGAAAGAGATTTTAATAATAAAAGAATCTTCATAGTAGTGTCCGAAAGCCAAGCAGCGTTAAAAGTTCTTGGCTCGTCGGAAGTAAACTCACGACTTGTTCTGAACTGCATAGGACACAACGTGCTAGGAAGCAGGAATAATGTTAAACTGGTATGGTGCCCAGGGCACACTAATATACCAGCGAACGAGAAGGCAGATCGCCTAGCCAAAATTGACAGCGGACACCTTTCTTCGGACCAGAACTCGCAGTTGGTACATCCTATGAAACAGTCAAGCGGTGTCTTAATGACCTATTAGTACACAGCATAACGCTCAATGGAAAAAAGTTGCAGAATAAGCCCATTTAAAAGCTATCCTGTCAATGGTCTCCAAAGAGAAAACAGAAGAAATGCCCAGGACGAGCAGAGCAGACATCAGAGCAGCCACAGGACCCGTCACAGGACACTGTTGTGTAAACAAACACTTCTACATAAAAGGGCTCTCAGAGACCGATATATGCAGATGATGTGGTGAAGAAAAAGAAAACCCTCTTCACGTAATATGGCAGTGTGAAAGATTCACACATTATCGTCGTAGACTTCTGGGGATGGGAAAAGCCAACCAAGAAGAGTTAAGAAAAACACCCTTTAAAAAAATCCTGGAGTTTTTCAAAAACACAGAACTTCTTTAAGGGGCTATCACCAGACGGTATAGACCAATAGGTCGCAGTACAGGAACCCGAAAGGGGACCACCTCCGCGGAAATAGAGAAAAAAATATATTCAGTGCATTTTTTCGATTAAGGATTAATTTTGTTCACAAATATATCTTTTCGTCTGATATTGAAGTGAAAAAAATTAAATGTTTATAATAGAAATGTCAAGAATAAATATACTTTTAAAGTACATAAATAAATGTTTGATTTTACCAGCTGGTTGCGACAATGGTAGATAAAATGGTGGAGAACTGGCGGCCAAAAACTGAAAAACTGCCACAAATGCTAACGAACGCAGGATAATAGCCATAACTAAAATAACAAATCATTATTACTTAATATTCAAAATAACACGAAAACATTACCTTAAGAAAGAAAAAGTTCTATTTACGTTAAATTACAAGTAAAACACACGTTAACAATTACATTCATCAATTTATGTACGTGATATATATATACGATTCTAAGCAGGAAATGCAAATTAAAAATTGTTCAAAGCTGCTTAATCCGCGTAAACAAACGTCGTGCGTTTTATATCATTTTCATCCCCATATCTATTGTTTTAAAACTTCTGAGGAATTGTGCTATTTTAAAACATCTTTACTGTACTCACAATATAATTTCATCCTAAAATTTATATTAGCTACGCAAGCAAACTAAAGACATATGTCAATAACAATGAAATAATATTTTCGTGTATATTAAAGTATGCCATAAACATTGATAAGAACATTGCATGCATTTTGTTATGACAGCGTATAAACTTTTATAGAATGTAATAAAAGCTGTTTATGTTGTTTTAATTTAGGAAAATTACTATATTATTAACGGTTGGGCAAAAAGATTCTTTTAATGTAATGCTGGTAAACATGTTTTTCAGTATATGAGGTAATTTTTTTAACTTAAATTAACAATGATACAGTAGGGACTAGGGATACAGTTTAAACCAGGGACTGAGAACGGAACGCAAACGAAAACGTTAAACGAAATTAACCGAAATTTTTTTAAGAACGAAAAGGAAACCGAAAACGAAATTATTATTTTTCGTTCAAGAACGAAAACGAAATAAATATTTTCCAAAACCGGTTTTAACCGGTTTTGTCGCTATTTCAATTTTATTAGTTAAACACAAACGCGAATTTACCTTCTGTGCTGGGGAGACTCCACGAGGCAATAAAAAATCTCACTTGAAATAAGTGAGCTTCACTTTACTCCATATCTTGACGTGAATATGTATTAACAACTTTATTGTTTATACTTGCAATTTCGTGTAACACAATTAACGGTACAGATATTCTCTATTTCTAATTTGTTTTTTAGATCATCAATGTAGAATATACACTTGATTGGATATATATTATCAATGTGTATGTTTTATTTGCGTTTAGACATAATAATAGTAAAATTTATTCTTACTTCGAAAAGGACTAATGTAAAAGAAGATTTATTGGAAGATGTGTTGCTAGTAAGATTTAACGGAATGTGAAAATGTATATTGTATGGTATGTACAAACTATAAAGTTAAAGTAAATTTCAAGTTAATATAAATTTTTTTTATATCTTTTTTATTCATAACATTTAGTAAATTGTCCACTTGAATATCTTATTTAATTCAAATGCATAGATTTTTAGTACTAAAACAAATTTAAAACAGCACTTGCTATATTTTCATATTTTTAGATAAAGATCGTGTGTCTAATTTAACCTAATCACGTTGTGTTTTGGCACCTTACGGGTGTTAAACTGAATAAAATGGTTAAATGTTAATGTGCTTAACGATTTGGTAAATTTAATATGGCGATGGTTCGCCAGTCTAAAATATGCTGTCCGTGAGCATCAAACCCCATCGTCATCATTTATATTTTAGTTGAGACGCAAATATTGTTATCGTATTTATACAGGGTTGTGGTGACAAAAAAAAAAGATTTTTTGACAACAAAAAAAATATTGTAAGACCGGTTTTAACCGTTATTATTTCGGTTCACGAAAACGAAAAAAGAATTTTTTCGGTTAGAACGAAAACGAAATAGATCGTTTTCGTTCCGAACAGAAACGAACGGAATTTTTTTCGTTTTTAGTCCCTGGTTTAAACCATTTCATAAAATTATCTGTTGATTATTTTAGTAAAATATCTCTTAAAATAATTTAATTGTGTGCCATAACAAAAATTTTAATGAATAAAAGGAGATGAGTCATAACGAAATAATATACAGTTTAATGGAGCAAGACCTTAATGGCGTTATAGAGAAGAGTAGATATTCAAAATTTAAAAAAAAAAATCTCAAAAAGTAACGCAACAACACAGACTTAATGCTTTTTCCAAAAATCTTATTAAATCATGTTTCACAATGTATAGTTAAACCTATTTGTTGCAACAAATTTTAGTTCATACTATATTGTTGGACAAAAAAGAAACACGAAATAACTTAAAATAAAATATTTATTATATATTAATCTACATCTAACAGCCATACATCTTATTAAGTTTTTTAATATCGATATTACTGAGGGTTGGGGCATCACCAATATTTGCATTTGGATCCTGAAACAATAATAAATGAAATGTTTTGCCACAGTATTAAAATACAGCTTTAAAATCATTTTTAAGTCACTAGGACAATAAAATTAAAAGGCTATGTTAACAAACCTTTGGTGAAATAGTTGGCTGGCCATTGGAGGAGAAAGCATATGGACCATAATGCATCACACTACCATAATCGTAAGGTTCTCCATAACTTGTGATTGTGTTGGAATCGTATTTGTCAAAATTGTGTTCCTTGCCTAAAACATTTTTTTGTTAACTTATAATAAAAACAAACGATAAAATTTTAACATTGTAGTTTCATTTTGCTAAGTTATCGAGGGTTAATAATATAATAATAGTGCAACCGAATTTTTTAGTTTTTATAATTTAAAATAATTAGGAAGTGATAAGTGAAGATCACTTTTTTAGCCATATAAAAATGTCATACCAGACACTATGTTTCCCCACAAGATGTCAATCCAATTATCTCGTTCGGTAGCGCTTTGCTGATGGTAAAACCCAAGGGCATGGAGGAACTCGTGTACGATGGTATGACGATACAGACAACCATTTCTTTGTAAATTCATTTTTTGCTGACCACCCTGTCTTCCAACGCTTGACCAACAACCGCTGCCATCTCCCTAAAATATTTTTAATAACAACGCTTACATTTGTAAAAAGGATACTTAAGGAGGAAGATTCGATTAAAAATATTAATAAATTAATCACTTTATACAATGTAGAAAAAGTGGTATTCATAACGAAGTAAGCCGACCTTGGACCGCAAGCAGTAAAACATGTTGGCGGGCACGTCCCGACACACAAAGGGTTTAATAATTCAACCATTTATCAAATACTTATAATCAAATTTTAAAATAACATCACATTGATCGTTTTCTTAGTGTTTTTTCTTCTCTTTACAATCTACCACCTCATCAATCCGGTAGAATTACTTGATATTTATTTTATCAGGGAAGGATTGTTTAATTTACAGTTATATCACGTACAAGACGTCATCTCAAAATTCGCATCTCTTTCGTAAAAGTTATTCAAGATGATCGGTGAGTTTTAACTTACGGTAACATAGATATAGTCGGAATCTGAAGACGTCCTAGCTCTTGCTCTAACACAAGTCATGGCGGCGTAGTCATTCAAAGCGCTTTGAATGGTTTGTACTTCAGAAGAAGCTGCAAACGCAAGTAAATTAGAGGTGAAACATCAACAAAATCCCAAAAAATGGCAATATTAACATTTATGTGTCAACACGCGACAACAAAAACTTGATAAAGAGATACTGAAATTAATAAATTATTTCGAATATTCATGAGATACAACTTTTCTAAAATTATATTACATAATTCTACTTTTATTCAACATTAAATTAGTATCAGAATTTATATATTAAACTTTATTCAATCCCAAAAGTATGCACAGTAGTCCTAAAAGTATATTTGAAGATAAAGTAGTTTGATAAACTTACAAAATGCTCCATCAAGTTGATACACGACTTCTCTGTTGGACCAACGGTAATTATCACCAATGATTCCAGTGAATTGATCAGGTGTCAAAACCATGTCACCCTCGAATTGTCCACTCATTTCCCACATACGCTGTTTGCTCTCTGGTGTCCATGCTGCTAGAAGTGCAGCTAAAAATACAAAAAAAAATACATTTAAAATTTTAGCTATGTGGGTGATCAAAATGTGTAAATAAAAAATTTGAACAACTTAAAAGCCCCAAACAAATTTGCCAGAAAATTTAGAATTAAAAAAATCTAATTTAAGTTTGCCTGCTTTTATTTGTTTTTATTATATCCAAATATTTTGAATAAAATAGGTTAATTTAGCATTTTAATATAAAAATTTTATTTACTGTTTAACAGCACATCATGTTTTATGGGATCTATTTATTTATTTACATATTTTAATATAAAAAACTTGCGCTGTTGAGAATTCTAGAAATAAAATTTGATACTGTTTTACTAGTAAAATTTAAATAACCCTGTTTTAAAATGTTTCACTGCTACATAATGCGATTTTATTTAAATTGTTTGTTGATTACATTAGAAAGACACAAAATTAAATGTGTGTGAATATTGCAAAGATTATTTTTGTGATATTTACATAAAATTTGCTTATACAGTGTGGCCCATTTCAAAGCGGGTCACCCCTATAAAAAGTTTATTTATGGTCCGATTTCCATGAATTTTTCTTTAAACGATAAAACATCAAAAACTGGACTTTGGAATCCTATTTAAAAATTCAGTTTACACTCACAAAGCCTACTATGATTTTTTTTTCGCTGTCAAAATTGGCAAAATTTGTTTTGCAATTTTTGTATTTAAAATTTTTCATGAAATTCGGTACAAACCCATTTAAGGGCATTCTGAATCCAGTGGTGTAGTCAGATTTTAAATAAAAAAATCGCTTAACAAATTTTGTCAATTTTGACATCGAAAAAAAGTCCAGTTTTTGATGTTTTATCGTTTAAAGAAAAATTCATGGAAATCGGACCATAAATAAACTTTTTATAGGGATGATCCGCTTTGAAATGGGTCACACTGTAGAAATTAAAAAAATTATATTTTACCGGCTTGTCCACTTAGAGGTTTGTAGTGAGGAATGTGATGAGGATGGGCGTTCAGAAACTGAAACGCTGCCACCAGTACAACCAAACGAAGTGCGATAGACATTGCTGGAATATAAAAAAAATACATCACTGCTAAAAACTGCTTTATTTTTAAGACGAAATACTTACTGAACTGTTTTGAAAACTTCACTGAAATATATTTGATAGTACCAGCTATTTATAGCAGTATTAAGCCACTTGAAGGTAAATATTAGACAAAAGTACGTTCTTGTTAAAACTGTAAATTTCTAGTTTTCTAATTTAAGAAAAAAACATAAAACAACGAAATATTAAATAAACGCGAATTTTTCATTTTTAGGGGCACTCTTTAATCAGTTAATTTTAATTTTTGGAAATTTACGGTCAAGTATAATTTTTTAGGGGGTGTACCTAATGCATGACCATCATTATTACAGTTGTTAAGCTATCTATAATTATCGAGATGAATGTGTAGATAAACTATTGTATTTGTTTACATCTTTCACGTATTCTATTGATGCTAGAGTGTTTTGGCCTGTAATTCAATGTAAGGACAGATTTAGCGATAGATTTGTATTATATGTCATCAAAAAGTGACTTTAAAGTTTAAACCCATAATTCTTAACACAACTTTTAGTTTGGGTACATGATAATTCATAATATTTGTTGCAAAGTTTAAAAAATATTACCCAAAGATGCAGTTTGTTGATATAAATAAAATAAAAGTATAAGTAATAACAAAGTTTTTTATATTTTAATTCCAGTTATATTTTTGTTTATTATCTGCAAATCGTTTTTATTAATAACGTTTTATCAAATATTTCCACTACATTTTATAAGTTTGTCGTTCATATTTTTTTCACACGTCAGTCAAATTGATGTATTGTTTGCTAATATCATAAAAAAGTTTTTCGCAAGAGTGGTTGTTTAATTGTTTTTCTAAGACTACTTTGTTTGATCATGATCTGAAATTTGGTATTTTAATGTATGTAAACACATTGTCGTTTTAGGAGAAAAATAAACTGAAAAATATACTTTTGTCCCAAAAATTATTGGATTTATTTCATCGAAAGAAATACTCGTTCATATTAAAAATTAGATATTGTAGTTTTCTAATTTTAAAAAAACCATAAAACAACAAAATATTTAATTAACACGAATTTTTTATTTTTAATTTTTGGAAGTTTACGGTCAAGTATACTTTTTTTTTTGGTTGTGTACTTAAGGGATGATCATCATAAGATAATTGTTGAGATGAATGTGTAGATAAACTATGGCATTTGTCTACATCTTTCACGTATCCTATTGAGGCAGAGTGTTTTGGCCTGTAATTCATTATAAGAACAGATTTAGCGATAGAATTGTATTATTATATGTATAAAAAAAGTTACTTTGGACTCATATTTCTTAACACAGCTATTAGTTTGTGTATATGAAAATTTATAATATTTTATTTCAAAGTTTAAAAAACATTATCCAAATATGTAGTTTGTTGCTATAAATAAAATGAAAATATAAGTTAGTAAGAGTCATAACTGAAATCGTGCAAATATCCTGAATAAAACTGAGAAACGTAATTTTCATATTTTCTTCTTCTTCTTCTAAATCGGTTCCTCTTGTACCTTTCGGTGTCGAAGTATGCTTTTCTATTTCTGTATTAAGTTTCTCCACTCCTGCCCATCGTTAGCTAATGTGGCACATCTCTCCACTCGACTTCTTTTTCTTCTAGTCTCTGTCTCACTTCTTTTCCCATTTTATTCTCTTCCTTTATTTCTTTTTCCCTCCATCTTTATTTTCCATTCTATTTTCGCGTATCTACTTTCTGGCATGTGTAGTAGATGTTCAAGCCATCTTACTCGATTCGTCTCCATCTTTTTCTTAGTATCTGTAACTCTGAGGTTATTTTGAATTTTTTCGTTAATGATTTTATCGATCAGTCTATATCCCTCTATTCTCCTCAAATATCTCATTTCCTGTGCCAGTATTCTTTGATTTTGTTTTTGTGTTAGTGTCTAAGTTTCTGAACTGTACATACCCATTACACTGCATTAAAAACTCGCGTCTTCGTTTCTTTTGATATCTCCTTCTTACTTATCTAACATTTATTAGTGGCGTAGTAAAATTCCGTCGTTGTCGCTAATCGATTATTTAAATCTTTCTCCAATTTGCCATTCTCTGCAATTATTGTTCCTAAATATTTAAAATTCGATATCTGCTCTATGTTTTTTGGTCTAGCATAATTATTGTAACTGGTTCATGATTTTTCGCTACAACCATAGCCTTTGTCTTTATCATCTGCAAAGGCTAGTTCTGTTAAGGATATTGGTTTTAGTTTACTTCAACCCCAGTAGGCGTTCTTTGTGTTTTGTTTACATTCTTTAATTTTTTAATCCATAAGGAATATAAAGAGCAGTGGACTTAAGGTGCCTCCTTGTCTTACTCCCACTGTTGTTATAAATTCCTGGGAACTGCTGTTATGGGTTCGCACATAATTACTACTACTCTTATATAAACTCTTGATGGCGTTTAATATTCCTTGTACTATTCTACTTTGTTTCAATGTCTTCCAGATCTTTTTTTTTGCACTATATCGAAGGCTTTAGACAGATCGATAAAACACAAGTACAGCATCTTTGTTCCATTGTTTTTTCACTCAACTGTCTTAACGCAAAAATTGGATCCTGTAAGCTTCTTCCCGGTTTAAAGCCATATTGCGCCTGTTCCAAATTTCTTTCGAATTGATTCCTTAATATCTCCTCTAAAATTATTTCATATAATTTTTCTACTACACTACTACTATCGCCAGTCTTGAATATCGGCAATATAACAGATACCTCCCAGTCCTTTGGAACATCTTTTTCCTGCCATGCTTTATTAAGTATTCTTAGCAACATTTTCCTTCTATCTACTCCCATGTACTTGATTATTTCAGGTAAAATACTATCATCACCTGCTGCTTTTCCAATTTTCATTTTATGTATCGCTCTATACAGCTCCACTTCGGTTATTTCTTGTTCATATTCTTGTTCGATTGTTTCATATTCCTCCTCCAATTGCTCTTCTTCGTCATCATTTATTATGTTATCACTTTCCAGGGACTGAGTACGAAACGAAAACGAAACCGAAAACGAATTTATTATTTTTCGTTCAAGAACGAAAACGAAATAAATATTTTCCAAAACCGGTTTTAACCGGTTTTGTCGCTATTTCAATTTTATTTGTTAAACACAAAAGCGAATTTACCTTCTGTGCTGGGGGGACTCCACGAGGCAATAAAAAATCTCACTTGAAATTATTGAGCTTCACTTTTCTCCATCTATTTACGTGAATATGTATTAACAACTTTATTGTTTATACTTGCAATTTCGTGTAACACAATTAACGGTACAGATATTCTCCATTTCTAATTTGTTTTTTAGATCATCAATATAGAATACAGACTTGATTGGATATATATTATCAATGTGTATGTGTTATTTGCGTTTAGACATAATAATAGTAAAATTTATTCTTACTTCGAAAAGGACTAATGTAAAAGAAGATTTATTGGAAGATGTGTTGCTAGTAAGTTTAACGGAATGTGAAAATGTATATTGTAGGGTATGTACAAACTATAAAGTTAAAGTTTATTTCAAGTTAATATAAGTTTTTTTTAAATATCTTTTTTATTTATAACATTTAGTAAATTATCCACTTGAATTCATTCTTTTGTCTTTTTAAATAATTACATCAGGATCTTATTTAATTCAAATGTATAGATTTTTAGTACTAAAAGAAATTTAAAACGGCACTTGCTATATCTTCATATTTTTAGATAAAGATTGTGTCTAATTTAACCTAATCACGTTGTGTTTTTGCACCTTACGGGTGTTAAACTTAATAAAATGGTTAAATGTTAATATGTTTAACGATTTGGTAAATTTAATATGGCGATGGTTCGCCAGTCTAAAATATGCTGTCCGTGAGCATCAAACCCAATCGTCATCGTTCATATTTTAGTTGAGACGCAAATATTGTTATCGTATTTATACAGGGTTGTGGTGACTAGAAAAAAAATTTATTTTTTGACGACAAAAAAAATATTGTAAAACCGGTTTTAACCGTTATTATTTCGGTACACGAAAACGAAAGAAGAATTTTTTCGGATAGAAAGAAAAGAACGGATTTTTTTTCGTTTTTAGTCCCTGGTTTAAACCATTTCATAAAATTATCTGTTGATTATGTTAGTAAAATATCTCTTAAAATAATGTAATAATTGTGTGCCATAACGAAAATTTTAATGAAGACAATAAAAGGAGATGAGTACAGTTTAATGGAGCAAGACCTTAATGGCGTTATAGAGAAGTGTAGATATTCAAAATTAAAAAAAAAAACTCTCAAAAAGTCACGTAGCAACACAGACTTAATGCTTTTTCCAAAAATCTTATTAAAACATGTTTCACAAAGTATAGTTAAACCAATTTGTTGCAACAAATTTTAGTTCATACGATATTGTTGGACAAAAAAGAAACACGAAATAACTTAAAATAAAATATTTATTATATATCAATCTACATCTAACAGCCATACATCTTATTAAGTTTGTTAATATCGATTTGACTGAGGGTTGGGGCTTCACCAATATTTGCATTTGGATCCTGCAACAATAATAAATGAAATGTTTTACCACAGTATTAAAATACAGCCGTAAAATAATTTTAGTCACTAGGACAATAAAATTAAAAGGCCATGTTAACAAACCTTTGGTGAAATAGTTGGTTGGCCATTGGAGGAGAAAGCATATGGACCATAATGCATCACACTACCATAATCGTAAGGTTCTCCATAACTTGTGATTGTGTTGGAATCGTATTTGTCGAAATTGTGTTCCTGGCCTAAAACATTTTTTTGTTAACATAATAAAAATAAACGATAAAATGTTAACATTGTAGTTTCATTTTGCTAAGTTATCGAGGGGTTAATAATAGTGCAACCGAATTTTTTAGTTTTTGAAGTGAAGTCATATAAAATTGTCATACCAGACTGTATGTTTCCCCACAAGATGTCAACCCAATCATCTCGTTCGGTAGCGCTTTGCTGATGGTAGAACCCAAGGGCATGGAGGAACTCGTGTACGATGGTAGCACGATACAGACAACCATTTCTTTGTAAATTCATTGTTTGCTGACCACCCAATCTTCCAACGTATGACCAACAACCGCTGCCATCTCCCTAAAATATTTTTCATTGCAACTTTTATGTTTGCAAAAAGGATGGAGGAGGAATCGATTAAAAATATTAATAAACGAATCACTTTAAAACGGTAGTAATAGCGAAGTAAGCCGACCTTGAACAGCAAGCGGTAAAATATGTTGGCGGGCACGTCCCGACATAGGACCACAAAAATGCAACCATTTATCAAATACTTATAGTCCAATTATAAAATAACACTGATCGTTTTCTAAGTGTTTTTTCTTCTCTTTGCAATCTACCACCTCATCAATCAGGTAGAATTACTTGATATTTATTTTATCAGGGAAGGATTGTTTATTTAGCAGTTATATCGAGACGTAGTCTCAAAATTCGCATCTCTAAAAGTTATTCAAAATGATCGGTGATTTTTAACTTACGGTAACATAGATATAGTCGGAATCTGAAGACGTCCTAGCTCTTGCTCTAACACAAGTCATGGCGGCGTAGTCATTCAAAGCGCTTTGAATGGTTTGTACTTCAGAAGAAGCTGCAAACGCAAGTAAATTAGAGGTGAAACATCAACAAAATCCCAAAAAATTACAATATTAACATTATGTGTCGACACACGACAACAAAAACTTGATAAAGAGATACTGAAATTAATAAATTATTTCGAATATTTATGAGATACAACTTTTTTTAAATTATATTACATGATTCTACTTTTATTCAACATTAAATTAGTATCAGAATGTATATATTAAACTTTATTCAATCCCAAAAGTATGCACAGTAGTCCTAAAAGTATATTTGAAGTTAAAGTAGTTTGATAAACTTACAAAATGCTCCATCAAGTTCATACACGACTTCTCTGTTGGACCAACGGTAATTGTCACCAATGATTCCAGTGAATTGATCAGGTGTCAGAACCATGTCACCCTCGAATTGTCCACTCATTTCCCACATATGCTGTTTGCTCTCTGGTGTCCATGCTGCTAGAAGTGCAGCTAAAAATACAAAAAAAAATACATTTAAAATTTTATCCATGTGGGTGATCAAAATGTGTAAATAAAAAATTAGAACAACTTAAAAGCCCCATACAAATTTGCCAGAAAATTTAGAATTAAAACAATCTAATTTAAGTTTGCCTGCTTTTATTTGTTTTTATTAGATCCAAATATTTTGAATAAAATAGATTAATTTAGCATTTTAATGTAAAAATCATATTTATTGTTCAACAACAGAAAATGTTTTACGCAATCAATTTATTTATTTATATGTTTTTATAAAAAAAAATTGTACTATTGAGAATTATAGAAATAAGACACTGTTTTATTAGTAAAATTTAAATAATTGTTTTCAAATTTTTCACTGCTACATAATGCGATTTTATTTTAAATTCCTTACATGCAATCAGAAATTTATTGATTTTATACTAATGATTCGTTTAAAAGTGACCGAGATAAGGCAGTATTTGAAAATTTGCGAAAAGTGATTGTGGATTTTTCAAAATTCAATAAATATGCCTACAGAAAAGCCCAAATTTTATATTTATTTTGCTAAACTGCAAGAAATATGCTACAAAACTTAGTTTTAAAAAATCTGATGATTTTGGACTCGATCAAGCTTTATTAAAAAATCACTTACTTTATTTTTTATTAATCGCTTGTTGGGGAAAATCTATGCCAGTATTGAGACTCTCCTCTCCTCGTCTTATTTTGAAAAAATAAAATGCCAGCAAAGAGACGGAAGTCTTAAAATTGGCATAGATTTACTTCAAAGAGAGACTCGTCTCAGAAATAAGGTGAGTTTAAAAAAATTATATATATTTATGATTACAATTAATTCAAATAATTAAAATATGTATTAAATTGTTATCAAAGTTACCAAACATTCAGATATCAATTTGTAACATCTGGTTGTTGACCACATTAGAAAAGACACAAAATTGAATGTGTGTGAATATTGCAAATACTGTTTTTATGATATTTATATAAAATTTGCTTATAAAAATTAAAAAATAATTTTACCGGCTTGTCCAGTCAGAGGTTTGTAGTGAGGAATGGGATGAGGATGGGCGTTCAGAAACTGAAACGCTGCCACCAGTACAACCAAACGAAGTGCCATAGACATTGCTGGAATTTAAAAAAAAATACATCACTACAAAAAACTGCTTCTATTTTAAGACGAAATACTTACTGAACTGTTTTGAAAACTTCACTGAAAAACGTTTGATTGTACCAGCTATTTATACCAGTTTTAAGCCACTTGAAGGTAAATATTAGACAAAAGTACGTTCTTGTTAAAACTGTAAATTTCTAGTTTTCTAATTTAAAAAAAAAACATTAAACAACGAAATATCAAATAAACGCGAATTTTTCATTTTTAGGGGCACTCTTTAATCAGTTAATTTTAATTTTTGGAAATTCGCGGTCAAATATATTTTTTTTAGGGTGTGTACCTAATTAATAACCATCATAAGTACAGTTATTAAGCTATCTATAATTATCGAGATGAATGTGTAGATAAACTATTGTATTTGTTTACATCTTTCACGTATTCTATTGATGCTAGAGTGTTTTGGCCTGTAATTCAATGTAAGGACAGATTTAGCGATAGATTTGTATTATATGTCATCAAAAAGTGACTTTAAAGTTTAAACCCATATTTCTTAACACAACTTTTAGTTTGGGTACATGATAATTCATAATATTTGTTGCAAAGTTTAAAAAATGCTACCCTAAGATGCAGTTTGTTGATATAAATAAAATAAAAGCATAAGTAATAACAAAGTTTTTTATATTTTAATTCCAGTTATATTTTTGTTTATTATCTGCAAATCGTTTTTATTAATAACGTTTTATCAAATATTTCCATTATATTTTATAAGTTTGTCGTTCATATTTTTTTCACACGTCAGTCAAATTGATGTATTGTTTGCTAATATCATAAAAAAGTTTTTCGCAAGAGTGGTTGTTTATTTGTTTTTCTAAGACTACTTTGTTTGATCATGATCTGAAATTTGGTATTTTAATGTATGTAAACACATTGTCGTTTTAGGAGAAAAATAAACTGAAAAATATACTTTTGTCCCAAAAATTATTGGATTTATTTCATCGAAAGAAATACTCGTTCTTATTAAAAATTGGATATTTTAGTTTCTAATTTAAAAAAAAAAAACCATAAAACAACAAAATATTTAATTAACGCGAATTTTTTATTTTTAATTTTTGGAAGTTTACGGTCAATATCCTTTTTTTTTTGGGTGTGTACGGAATGATCATCATAAGTTAATTATTGAGATGAATGTGTAGATAAACTATGGCATTTGTCTACATCTTTCACGTATCCTATTGAGGTAAAGTGTTTTGGCCTGTAATTCATTATAAGAACAGATTTAGCGATAGAATTGTATTATTATATGTATAAAAAAGTTACTTTGGACTCATATTTCTTAACACAGCTTTTAGTTTGTGTATATGAAAATGTATAATATTTTATTTCAAACTTTAAAAAACATTATCCAAATACGTAGTTTGTTGCTATAAATAAAATGAAAATATAAGTTAGTAAGAGTCATAACTGAAATCGTGCAAATATCCTGAATAAAACTGAGAAACGTAATTTTCATATTTTCTTCTTCTTCTAAATCGGTTCCTCTTGTACCTTTCGGTGTCGAAGTATGCTTTTCTATTTCTGTATTAAGTTTCTCCACTCCTGCCTATCGTTAGCTAATGTGGCACATCTCTCCACTTGACTTCTTTTTCTTCTAGTCTCTGTCTCACTTCTTTTTCCCATTTTATTCTCTTCCTCTATTTCTTTTTCCCTCCATCTTTATTTTTCATTCTATTTTCGCGTATCAACTTTCTGGCATGTGTAGTAGATGTTCAAACCATCTTAATCGATTCGTCTCCATCTTTTTCTTAGTATCTGTAACTCTGAGGTTATTTTGAATTTTTTCGTTAATGATTTTATCGATCAGTCTATTCTCCTCAAATATCTCATTTCCTGTGCCAGTATTCTTTGATTTTGTTTTTGTGTTAGTGTCTAAGTTTCTGAACTGTACGTGAGAATGGGTACGTACACTGCATTAAAAACTTGCGTCTTCGTTTCTTTTGATATCTCCTTCTTACTTATCTAACATTTATTAGTGGCGTAGTAAAATTCCGTCGTTGTCACTAATCGATTATTTAGATCTTTCTCCAATTTGCCATTCTCTGCAATTATTGTTCCTAAATATTTAAAATTCGATATCTGCTCTATGTTTTTTGGTCTAGCATAATTGTAACTGGTTCATGATTTTTCGCTACAACCATAGCCTTTGTCTTTATTATCTGCAAAGGCTAGTTCTGTTAAGGATATTGGTTTTAGTTTACTTCAACCTCAGTAGGCGTCCTTTGTGTTTTGTTTACATTCTTTAATTTTTTTATCCATAAGGAATATAAAGAGCAGTGGACTTAAGGTGCCTCCTTGTCTTACTCCCACTGTTGCTATAAATTCCTGGGAACTGCTGTTATGGGTTCGCACATAATTACTACTACTCTTATATAAACTCTTGATGGCGTTTAATAATCCTTGTACTATTCTACTTTGTTTCAATGTCTTCCAGACCTTTTTTTTTTAGCACTCTATCGAAGGCTTTAGACAGATCGATAAAGCACAAGTACACCATCTTTGAATGTTCCATTGTTTTTTTCACTTAACTGTCTTAACGTAAAAATTAGATCGTGCGTGCTTCTTAAAGCCACATTGCGCCTCTTCCAAATTTCCTTCGAAATGGTTCCTTAATCTCTTCTGTAAAATTATTTCATGTAATTTTTCTACTACACTAAGTAGAGATATGCCTCTATAGTTTTCGCATTTTTTACTATCGCCAGTCTTGAATATCGGTAATATAACAGATACCTCTCAGTCCTTTGGAACATCTTTTTCCTGCCATGCTTTATTTACTATTCTTAGCAGCATCTTTTTTCCATCTACTCCCACGTACTTAATCATATCAGGTAAAATACTATCACGACCTGCTGCTTTTCCATTTTCCATTTTCCATTTTCCATTTTATGAATCGCTCTATCCAACTCATCTTCGGTTATTTCTTGTTCATATTCTTGTTCGATTCTTTCATATTTCTCATGCAATTTCTCCTCTTCCTCATTATTTATTACGTTACTTTTCAATAACTCCCTTAAAATAATTTCCCCGTCTTTCGATGATTTATTTTTATGGCAAAGGAAAAAAAAGACTATGGAAAAAATTCCTGACAACAAGTAAATCAACGGATTACGAATAATATAAACAACAAAGAAAAAAGGTAAACGGATTGTGCTAGAAGCAAAAGTAAAGACTTAGGAGGATTCTGGAAAAGAATGAAAGAACATTATGCGAGCAATCAAGAACTTTTCTACAAGGTATTAAAAAACCTAAGAAAAGATAAAACCATACATTAAAGCAAATAATGGATAAACAGGGAAAAATACTGACAACAGAAGAAATACTTTTAAATCTAAAAAATTGTCTTGAAATTTTTGTAACATTAGAGGTTTTTGTACATTACGAACAGGGATAAAATGTTTTAGAATCTCCATGGATCGCAGGTAAACTAATCAGAATATATTTGCAAAGAGAGAGAATGGCCCTGATAGTTTTTTTTTAAACTTAATTCAGTCTTAGAGTACATGATTTTTAATGGCTTCATTTTTTTAATCTTTAAAACGCATAACGCAACAGAACAGATTAAAAAATAATCACTCATTTATTAAATCAAAACAAAACAGTTCAAATTGGATGACGATTTAAATAAGTGACACTATCATGTATCAATAAATGTTAACATTTTGAGTGGATCCACTTAAAAATAAAACCAGTATAATTTTATCGTGTAGATCTCAAGTGAATTTTTGCACACGAACAATTACACTCAAAAATGTATTTTTACGGAAGATCTCTGTGATAGGATTTTATACATAAACATAGTCGTGTGCAAAGTAAATAATTAATCCTTACAAATCCCTTATACAGGGTGACAATAATCTACATGTGTTGTATGGGTAACTTTGTTATTACAAGAGTAACAAAGTCGGTTAAATTAGCAAAGTTGGGCAGAATTTCAAGACGAATTTAATGCCATTTTGACATTTGGTCTACACCTTCAACTTTTTTAAATATTTTGAAAAAACCAAAAACAGACGATTTTTTCAATGGTAAATAATTCCACAGCCACCTATGTTAAAACCAAAGTGTGAATTGATTCCTTTAGATATTTTTACGTAGAATTAGAAAAAAATATTTAAAAAGTCATAGCTCACTCGATTTTCGAGATATAAGCCAAACTTGACTTTTTTTAAATGGCAACCATAGTTGGCTATGGGTTCATTAAATAGCTTATTTTCTTCTGATTTCAAAAATGTATGGGTTGTCATATCTATTTCCATTAGTTTTCTTACAATTTGCAAAAACCGAAATTATTACTAAATAGTATGTGAGTGCCTTGGAACTGGAGAGCATTTTTTGTTTTTTTTAAATTAGTTGTCAAACTAAGTTCTGTTTTGCTGCTAATTACTGATGTGAATGTGTTAAGTAATTGTGATAAAAGTTTAAAAAAATAAAAAATATGGCTAATTCGAGGGAAGAAAAAAATGATATGTTATTTTGCTACTACAGTTGTAATCGTGATGTAAACGCAGCATCGGAATTATATCTACTAACATACATGGAAAGAAGGCAGCCAGATAAAAGATTGTTTGCAAAACTCGAAGCTAATTTAAAACAGTATGGATCATTTTCTAAACCAAAAGATGCCAAAATAAATTTTAATGAAGATACAGAGGTACTTGTTTTGGCATACAATACTTTTAAACCAACTGCATCTGTACGAGAAATCGGACTTGAGTGTAACGTATCCAGAGAACAAGCAAGAATAATTTTAAAACAAAATAATTTTAATCCTTATCATCATCATATTGGAAATACGTTGTACCCAACAGATTTGGATAGAAGATTAAACTATGCTACATGGTTCGTAGAAGAAAGTCGAAGACACGAATTCTTTTCTCAATCAATTTTATTTACTGACGAGGCAAAATTTACAAACAATGGATTATTTAATAGAAAAAATCATATTTACTGGGCGAGGGAAAATCCACACTTAACGGTTGAAAGACGTGATCAACATGTTTTTAGTATCAATGTTTGGTGTGCCATTCTTGGTACAAAAATACTCGGTCCTTATTTTTATGAGGAAAATTTAAATTCAGAGCGCTATTTGTTATTTTTACAAAATCAATTAGAAGAAATGTTGGACGATCTTCCATTGAACTTGATTCAAAATTTGAATTACTTTCAGCATGATGGAGCACCAGCTCACAATGCACAAATAGTATCAAACTATTTATTAGAAAAATTTCCTAACTGGATAGGTAACAGAGGTCCCATTGCATGGCCTCCCAGGTCTCCGGACCTAACGCCTCTTGATTTTTTTCTATGGGGAACTATTAAAGATAAAGTTTATAAAGAAAAGCCCCATAGTGTTGATCACCTGAAAACCAACATAAGAGCAGCTGTAGCAGAAATCAGACATAATACTTTACTAAAAGTGCAAAGTGAAATATTAAAAAGGTGTCAACTGTGTGTTCAAGAAAATGGTGGCCACTTTGAAGCATTATTATAATTTTTAATTTAATTTTAGTCATTAATTATTATGTTAGTAGTTTATTAATATTAGCCACGAAGTATTTTACATTTTTGAAATCAGAAGAAAATAAGCTATTTAATGAACCCATAGCCAACTATGGTGGCCATTTAAAAAAAGTCAAGTTTGGCTTATATCTCGAAAATCGAGTGAGCTATGACTTTTTAAATATTTTTTTCTAATTCTACGTAAAAATATCTAAAGGAATCAATTCACACTTTGGTTTTAACATAGGTGGCTGTGGAATTATTTACCATTGAAAAAATCGTCTGTTTTTGGTTTTTTCAAAATATTTAAAAAAGTTGAAGGTGTAGACCAAATGTCAAAATGGCATTAAATTCGTCTTGAAATTCTGCCCAACTTTGCTAATTTAACCGACTTTGTTACTCTTGTAATAACAAAGTTACCCATACAACACATGTAGATTATTGTCACCCTGTATAAGCGAGGTCGTATAATTGTCAAGTTTATGTGGAAAGTCAACATTTATGCAAATTCATGTGTAAATAAGTAGATTTTGTTGGCAAATGGAGATTTTTGGCTTATCATTGAATCAGAAAACCAAATGCTAAACAGTGCGATCTTAAAGAATTTAATCTTCCCAGCACATATTGAAATGTGGTAATACAAATTCAGTTTGATACTCTGATGATAATAGGATTTTTCAATATTTGAACAAAAAATATTGAGCAGATGCTGGCTCTCTACTGTGTTATTGCCACCTAATTTTTTTAAATTAAGTTACAAAAAAAAAATCAAATCAAATCTATAAAACTTGGATATAAAAATTGATTGCTAAATTTTAATATAAATTGGAATTAATTGAACTATTATTTAAGTCATTCGTTTGATTTATTAGACTTGCGCGGCCGATGTCCAAATAAAATATTATCCACGAACAAATTTTTTAAAGCGAGTGGTAGTAGTGATAAAAGGAAAACAGACAAGGAAGAAAAAAAAATAAAGAACTTGAGTGAATATCCAGAACGTACCAACTAGTAATCAGATCACCAGATCAAGCAAAAACCAAAGGATCAACGGAAGAAAAACAAATAGAGGAATTAGTAAAAGTAATTAACCAATTGGTGGAAGAAGTTAAAAAGATAAGGGAAGAACAAAAAGCATTTAGGCAGGAATTTATTGCAACAAAAAAGAAAACGAAGAGTTAAGAAAAAACATGCTCAGCTTAGAAAACAGAATAGAAGAAACAGACAAAAAAAGAACATGAATATAAATTATGATAAAGGGAACAAAATATGATAAAAGTAACGGGACAGCAGGTATGGAAGAATTTCTAGATTAAAATTTAGGAGTCAAAGTAAATATCAAACAGATGTATGAGGTGGGTCAAAAATATGGCAAAAGTATGACAATAGCAACGATAAGTTAATGAGAGGACAAACTAAAGATAATGCAGTATAAGAGCAGATTAAAAGGTCAAAACGTTTACATAGACAATGACCCAACAGTAAAAGAAAGAGAAATACAAAGAAAAAACAGAGAAGAGGAAGAAAAAAGAAAGAAAAAAAGGGTAAAAAGTCAGAGTAGCTTATCAAAAACTAATCGTAGATAATAACATTTGGCTATGGAATAAAGAGAAAGAGGAGCTACAGCAAAAAACAGACCCAAAAAACTAAGGACGGAAAACAAGTTACGGAAAAATGGCACGATCACTACACGAAAACGGGCATGAATAAGGAAAAACATATAGCAATCAAAGCACGAGATACTAAAAATTATGAAAATAGAGATTAGAAAGACAAAATAAGAATAGGTACTTGGAATACCAGAAGCATAAAAGGAAAAGAATAAGAAGCGATCATGGAAAAAAGTCAGCACAACACAACTCAACAGTCCTACACCTAACAGTAGAAAAAAAATTCAAATCAAATCTATAAAACTTAGATATAAGGATATAACATTGGATTGCTAAAATTAAATATAAATTGGCATTAATTGAATTATTATTGAAGTCATTCGTTTGATTTATTGGGCTTCCGCGGCCGACGTCCAATTTGTAGTGCCGGTTTAAAACCACGTTGAAGATTTCTTCTTAATGGCCGACGTCTCGTGCTTCATCATTGGGAACATATTCAGGGTTGTTCGTTTAATGATTAAATAGTAACTGTTTTACCATTAAACAAAAAACTCCTGTTTAACCATTAAACGAGCAACCCTTGTTTAACCATTAAACGAGCAACCTGAAAATGTCGCCAATAACAAAGGACGAAACCTTGGTCATCAAGAAAAAACCATCAGCGCGGTTTCAGCTAGAAAGTCTACAAATTTGATTGATAAAACAAATATCTTATTTCCAAGAAGATCGCTTCAAGGCAATGATACTGATGAGGAAAAAGCAGAGTATAAACTGATAAAAATTATCTTCAAGAATCGATTCTCCTAGCAAATAAGTTAAAGTGTGGTGCAATTAATGATCTATACTTTACATGTTTTGCTGTAATACTTAACTGGTTGCTTTATCTACCCAGAAAACTATTTTTTTGCTACTTTTGTTATAATGTAATCCACGTTTCTGTTAAATTTTTAATTTATTGTCTATCATAACTTCTAGGTATTTAATTTGCGACACGCATTCCGCTTCCTTATCATATATTTAACTTCAATTCTTATCTCGGTATCGTCCTTAATGCCGTATGTTTTTTTTTATATTTAAGCGTACCATAATTTTTTAGGGAAATTTCTATTGTAGGTTTAGTTGACTAATTCCATTTTTGTCGTTGGTATGTGGCATTGATGTCAATTAGCTGAGCAGATAAGAAACAAATCAAATCAAACAAAACTAAGGTAGTTCTTGATTTTACATTTCAACATGCAGTACAAACCATTGAAAAAAATCCAAGATATTTAGTGTCCACAATGGCTAAATTGGTTAAAGTTTGCTAGAAGACGTATTATTTGTTTAAATAATGAAACAGCTTGATAAAAACATGCTGATAAAGTCGACTAAGTTTGTTCACTTTTCTTAGAATTTAAACATATTATGTAAAGTTATAAAGCAAATAATTTTTTTCTTAAGAATTCACTTAACCAATAGTTTTGTTTTGGACGATAAATAGACTGACAAACTAACATCAGTTTTGAATTTATTGAATTGTAAAACTCATTGAATTTTAATTATTTAAATTTCAGTTTAATCTAAATTATGCTGTTTTAGTCCAATTTTGTTTATAAATAAGAACAAGGAACAAAATACTATTGTTTAATCTCAATATGTATTTATTTTTTGCAAATTACCTACATTGTGCTTATAAGTTCTTTTTATAAACTCGTAGACTTCTTTAGAAAATTATTTTGTTGCTCTAAAAAAGTATTTATTTTATTATCATTTAAATAAAAAAGTAATACCATTAGTTTAGTTATTTACTGGAGCTTATACAGGGATGCGCAAAAGTATGGAAACAGACAAATATCTAGAATACTCTTGCAGATATAACAATGAAATTTTGTATCTATGAAAATATTAAGGTTGCAATAGGACTTCCGGTTCAACCGGAAACGGACTCAAACTTTCTAATTTTAAATAGAACACCCTGTATATTTTTACATTTTTGAATTCCTCTTAAGATTTACTTCAAAAAAATGTGTAAGGTTATATGGGCTTAAAGTCAACCGTTTTCGTAAAATTTACATTTTTATGAAAATTTTGAGGGATACAGCACTTTCAATTTTTTTTTAAACATTTTAGTTAAAAGGCAGCAGAATTTCGTTTAAAAATTAGATTGACAATAGATTATTTAACACTTTGCACTAGCTACATTTTTAAAATATTATACAGGGTGTTTTTTACTCTTGGACAAACTCGTGAAACTTTAAACATGGATAACTCATTTTTCTTAAATACAACACCCTATATGTTTCTACATAATTTTGTAGAAATTTGATTGTCTTTCAAAAACATGTCGAAAATAAGTGAGGAAAAGATAAAATTATAACTTTCTTGTTTTTATCTTTCAATTGTTTCAAAATTACCGCTGTCTACCTGCATAGCCTACTCGAAAATATTACGTATATATTCTGGATATATTATTATAAATAAACTTAATTAAAAGATCTCTTCTAATAATGTTAGACTATTTTCAAGTCTTTTGACTATTAATTCGTTAAGAAGTAGATTTTTAAATCATTTTATAACTCGAGAAATATTAATTTTAGACTTAGGATATGTTTAATGTTTTTTAAAGACTAACAAATTATCCACAAGAAAACATAAGAATATAAAAAATGTTGTGTTTAAAATAACGAAGCTGAATATTGTTCCGCGGAAATTAAACACGCAGTATATTTGAAAATATTAGTGCATTATGCAGCTTGTAATGCCAAAAAAATTTTGTATATTTTTTTTTGTATTTACTTCAAAAACAACACTATAAAATAATTAATGTCAACTTATTTTTTTTGAACACAGATCAACGACATTTATTTTAATATTCGATGTTTAATAAAATTTTGAAATTGATAGGGCATGTTTAGCTAATATATCTCAAAATGTGGTATACATTTCAGAAAAATAAAACCATCCGTTTTTGCGTGCACGCATTTATAATTATAAATTCTAAAATCGTGTAAGCTGCGACCTCTGTTGGTGACATTTTCTACTTATATATTGTACCAGGAGCACATAAAGGAGGTGACGAGAAAGCTACGACATATGCGACTGTTACAACCAAGTGTTAAAAAGAGACAAACAGCGTCTTCCATTTCCGTACTTTAAGCATGTTTACATTCGTTCAACCATAACAGCTGATCTTAAATGATTTTAAAAAGTTAAATTTTAGCCTTTAACGTCATTCAGGGTAAACTAAGAAATATGTGCTTTATAAATTAAATAATCTTTCAATAAATGTAAAATTCAAGACATATACATTGAGAAAAGTTTAACATTACAAAACACGCGGTAATTTCAAAAATTAAAAACTGTTTATAACTTTTCTCATGCCTTCGACTATTTTTTAAATAACAATTATTTAACCTCAGTTTAGCTAATATATCTCAAAATGTGGTATAAATTTTAGAAAAATAAAACCACCCGTTTTTGCGTGCTTTGCAAAAGTATTTACAGATATTAAAATATTGTATCCTTCCTATAAAACAAATCGCTCCCTTCCTATGAACTTCGATAAATCCAAAACGATGTTTCATAAAATTAATGTATGTCGACATGTGGTAAAAATTTCAGAAAAATAAAACCACCCGTTTTTGCGTGCACGCATTTATAATTATAAATTCTAAAATCGTGTAAGCTGCGACCTCTGTTGGTGACATTTTTTACTTATATATTGTACCAGGAGCACATAAAGGAGGTGACGAGAAAGCTACGACATATGCGACTGTTACAACAAAGTGTTAAAAAGAGACAAACCGCGTCTTGCATTTCCGTATTTTAAGCATGTTTACATTCTTTCAACCATCAGCTGATCTTAAATGATTTTAAAAAGTTAAATTTTAGCCTTAATAACGTCATTCAGGGTAAACTAAGAAATACATGCTTTATAAATTTAAATATTCTTTCAATAAAAGTAAAATTCAACACTTATACATTGAGAAAAAATTAACATTTCAAAACACGCGGTAATTTCAAAAATTAAAAACTACTTAGGATAACTTTTCCCATACCTTTGACTATTTTTTAAATAACAGTTATTTAACCTCAGTTGGTTGAAATAATGATTGAAAAGTTTTTAATAAAACGTGTGAATGGAATTTTATGTCATATTCTTAAATTAACAATATTTTTGCTACAGTATTTTGGGAAATTTTGCAACTGTTTCATAATTCCTCTTACAGCTCTTAAATTTTTTTTTCAAAATCCTTAAGTTTCTTTAGCTTGCGTTTTCTTTAACATAAATTCTATAAATTCGAATGTTTTACAGTAGGTTTAAGTTTATAAAAATGTTAATGACTCTCTAGCTAGTCCAGTGACCAGTAAGTTCTAAGGTTAATCTTAATTAATTATTAAAGTGCATAACCCCAAACAATACACAAAGTATTTCCTTGAGTAATCGTTTTACGCAATTTTCTGCAAGTGTTTCTTACCTTGAAACTTTCTTACAAAATTCCATCAAGCTATTTGAGCAAATAAACAAAAGCAACTTACATATGTTTGTATTTTTAAAATTAATTACTTAGGTAGTTTATGTATTTTTCAAATTATGCATGCATTTAATATGTGTAATAGTATAATATTATTAAGTCTTGCAAAAATGTGTATTACAAAATAAACTGTAAAATGTACCTTTCAAGAATTTAATAGATGTTTGCGATGTTTCAAGGTTCAAATTTTTACCTTAAAATTAGTTGTTGCCAATTTATTAATAAATCAAAGAATTTGCGCAATTTATAGGGCTGTATTGACAGCATAAAAACACAATGGGAAGCTATAATTTGATATTTATGCGGTAAAGTTGATAGACAAAACTTATTGTAAATTTATCTATAGATTGATTTTTTTGCTCTGACTTTTAAAAACCACCATTATCACGTTTGCATTCAAAATCCATACTTTCGTTTAATGGATTTAATTTTAAAGCGTTAATAAATGTATTATTATTTAAGCAATAATTAAAAACTAAAATGGGAAACGAATATCATAGTAAATGATACATTAAAGTAATTTTCAGTTAATGAATTAATTTTAAAAAATATACATCTATTAAAACAGAAATTTAAGGGGTACAAAATATTTATTTTAACTACACAACTTTAATGCTATAAGGTAATAAAGAATACGTTTGATAAATTTGTCCTTCATGTTGGAAAATACAGGTTTTACGTACGAAAAAAGTATGTAGGGTGTTCAAAAAAAAATCAAACTAAAACCTTAATATACGTTAGCTAGAATATTTTTGAACTTTGACACTTAGTATAATTCTAATAGGAGAAACGAAATTTTATGTGTTACGGGCTAAGTTAAATGATTTTTTGTAAGGTGTAATGTGGCCCGCGAGCTATACATTATAAATACTAAAATCGTGTAAGCCGAGACCTCTTTTGGTGATATTTTCTACTTATATATTGTACCAGGAGCACATAAAGGAGGTGACGAGAAAGCTACGACATATGCGACTGTTACACATAGCGTGTTAAAAAGAGACAAACAGCGTCTTGAATTTCTAGACTAGATATAAGTATCGACGTCTGACAGAAAATCTATCTCCTTCTAACTCATCAACAATGTAGCGAACATTTGATGTCCGTATTTTAAGCATGTTTACATTCGTTCAACCATAACAGCTGATCTTAAATGATTTTAAAAAGTTAAATTTTAGCCTTAATAACGTCATTCAGGGTAAAATAAGAAATATGTGCCTCATGAGATTAAATATTCTTTCAATAAATGCAAAATTCATGACATACATTAAGAAAAGTTTAGCATTACAAAACACGCGGTAATTTCAAAAATTAAAAACTACTTATAACTTTTCTCAAACCTTGGACTATTTTTTAAATAACAATTATTTAACCTCAGTTGGTTGCAATAATGATTAACAAGTTTTTAATAAAACGTGTGAATGGAATATTATGTCATTTTTTTTAAATTTACAATATTTTGGCTACAGTCTTTGGGAAAAATTTTGAAGCTATCTCCATATTATCTAAAAAATTTAAAGACATCCTAAACAATGCATTTCCAGCTAAAATTTGCTTAAAAAAGCCTAAAACAGTTCTTCAAAGTTACATTAAAGTAATTTTCAGTTAATGAATTAATTTTAAAAAATATACATCCACTAAAACAGAAATTTAAGGGGTACAAAATATTTATTTTAACTTCACAACTTTAATGCTATAAGGTAATAAAAAATACGTTTGATAAATTTGTCCTTCATGTTGGAAAATACAGATTTTACGTACGAAAAAAGTATGCAGGGTGTTCAGAAAAAAAAAATCAAACAAAAACCTTCATATACGTTTGCTAGAATATTTTTGAACTTTGACACTTAGTATAATTCTAATAGGAGAAACGAAATTTTATGTGTTAAGGGCTAAGTAAAATGATTTTTTGTACGGTGTAATGTGGCCCGCGAGCTATACATTATAAATACTAAAATCGTGTAGGCTGAGCCCTCTGTTGGTGACATTTTCTACTTATATATTGTACCAGGAGCACATAAAGGAGGTGACGAGAAAGCTACGACATATGCGACTGTTACAACCAAGTTTTGAAAAGAGACAAACAGCGTCTTCCATTTCCGTACTTTAAGCATGTTTACATTCATTCAACCATAACAGCTGATCTTAAATGATTTTAAAAAGTTAAATTTTAGCCTTAATAACGTCATTCAGGGTAAACTAAGAAATACGTGCTTTATAAATTTAAATAATCTTTCAATAAATGTAAAATTCAAGACATATACATTGAGAAAAGTTTAGCATTACAAAACACGCGGTAATTTCAAAAATTAAAGACTATTTATAACTTTTCTCATACCTTCGACTATTTTTAAATAACAATTATTTAACCTCAGTTTAGCTTATGTGTCTCAAAATGTGGTATAACTTTTAGAAAAATAAAATCACCCAAATCACGCAAAAACTTGCGTGCTTTTCAAAAGTATTTTAGCAATATTATCCATCGAAAAAAAAAGAAGTTACAATGAGATACTTTGAAGATATAATCGAAAAATGGGCCCAATCTAAAATTGATTGTGGTTTAGTTGTGTTGTAATAAAAACTTATTGTTGTTAATTAAACTTATTATGCACTCCATCCCAAAATCTTGGATATAGGAACGTATATATCTGATAATTAAAATTTTATTAGTTCAATGTAAAAAGTTTCCAAATAAAATATTTATAGGTGGCCCCAAAACAAATTTTTGCACCCGGGCCCCGACATATAGATGACCGGCCCTGCGTAAGTACACAAGTAATATTTATTTGGTGAGGAATAGTTCGGTTAAAATGCCCAAAGCGTGACGAAGAAAGATAACCACCAGATAAAGATAGTATGTGTATTACAAGTGCACATTTTTGCGTACACTTGACGACAAAAGTTTCGAATTTGAATTATACACATCACACATAATCATCAAATTATTTCAAGTACACGATTGCATATACAAATGACAAGCACTAATTTTTTTTATGGGTGTTTTTCGAGAGTTTAATTAACCTAAACATAAAAATTTCTAAAAATCCCAATCAAAAATTGCAACGCAAAGTGTACATAAGGAATTTCAGTGGCGCTTACATCCCCACCTACACAAATCGTTTGCGCATTCAAGTTCAGACAGAAATTAACTGTAGTTGAGTTCTTAATATCACCATTGAGGACGCCACCTCCCTGACCTCACTTTAGTAGGCGGAGCAACTTGTTTGTATACGAGGGGCGCTTAAAAATTATTTTACCGAATCATTCAATACTTAAACGTCATTTTTCTTGAATTAAAATTATTAAAAATAACTCTAATTTGCATCGTGGTTCCTTATTATAAGCACCTACACAAATTCAAGCATTGTTTTTGCTTGTCTAGCTACAGGATTTTTTTACAAGTTTTTGATAAACCCTTATAACACTTATTAATTCGTATTTGAGATTTTTGCCAAACGCTTTTTTCCAGAGGCGCATTTTTGAAAGCGTTGGTTTAAAAAATGCTTATTTCGGCTCTTTTATGTAACAGGAGTTAAAAAAGGGTTTAAATCCCCCTATTTTCATAAAATTTGAGTTTTTTTGTGTAAAATTATGCTGTTACAATATAATTAATGAAATTACTTGAATATAGGGAGTTAAATTTAAGACGATGATTATATTTAGTTATTTCCCTTTTTTTTATGAAGTGTGGGCTTTAAGGCCCTAGTGCCAGCCTTAGTTTTGGCGCCCCGAGCGGGTGTCTGTCCCTTAATCCGTCACTGGAGTTAATGGTACTTTTAATAGATATTTTGCGTGTACAAGAGGATTTAAAAAAAAACACAAATTGTTAACTGAAGATGTATTGAAAATAATTTCAAAACAGAGTAGCAGAGGTACAGATACAGTATACATGTATTTTTACTTAAACCAACAGTAGTTTTATTATTTAATATGTAATGATCAATTAAAAACCATCACGCTATGCTGTGGACCTAGCTATATAAACAAACTTATAGAAAACAGATTGATCGTATCAAAAACAACACATTCAAGTATAAAGAAAATAAATTAGAATAGTCTTGTCGCTATAATAATGTATAAACTAGTATCAATATGATTAATACATAAAATGAATATATAAAAATACTAATAACTAAAAAGATCTATAATTGCAATACCTAAGTTCAGGGACACATTAATAATAATTGTCCCCATACCATTTACAATAAATATTTTTTAGATATATTAACATATTGTTAACGAGTCTTAATAGTCATGTTTCACAGTTAACAGCAATTCATAATTAATTTCTAGAATCAGACACATTAAGTTTATAATTCAAACGCTGAGTGGCGGGAACTCTCTTCTTCCTTCTTCGTTGCATGGCCAGCCAATGCTCGTAGTGCCTCTCATTTGCTAACCAATCTTGATACTTGTACCACCATTCTTCCCACTTGACGTAATCGTCGAGAGTTAGATCTCTTAGATATCCCAGATCTTTATAATATTGATAACGAACACGCACATCGTCCCAAGATGCCAATCCGGATGGCCCCGATGATAGGAGCTCGTCGGGATAATGGCCCGGGGGTGCTGGAGAGTGGCTGCAAGCAAAAACAACTAAAGTTAACAAGAGAAACGCGAAAACAAACAAAAAATGTTTCAATTCTTTGTAGGCGGACCGGAACAAGCAATTTTCTCGTGAATTGAAGTAAAATAAAGACTTGGTTAAAACATGTGTTCTACATTATATTAGTTTTATTTCTAATCAAGCAAAAAATTCTGTTTAAAAATTAAAATACAAGTGTGAGGGGTCCCGGGGAAAAAACGTCAAAGTCCATTTTTGGTCAAATTTTAGATAGTCTTCTAAAAATTTGTAACTAAAAGATTAATTTTCATTTAGTTTTGTTTAATAAATATCTGAACACATAAGAATGTGTTTTTAAATGAATTTTATTACCTAAATGCTACCAATTAATAAATGAAGAAGTTTGTTTTACAGATTTTAAAAAAATTCCAAAATGGACATTGATGTTTTTTCTCCTGTACCCTTCAATTGTATTTGACTTTAAAAACAAATTTTAGAGATATTTGCAAAGCCTATTAGTTTAATTCTATTAAATATTGTGTTGGTACCGGTAAATTATTAAGCAAACTACAATAACTCGAGAAATATTAATTTTAGACATTAGTGACCCTCAATCGTTTTTAAATGTTATTAATGAAGTGTTTTTTTTTTAATATAGGGTGTTCCATTTAAAAAAACTGAGTTTCGTATTTAAAGTTTAGCCAAATGGACCAGGCATAAGAAACACTCCGTGTATAGTTTTAACATTTTAACTAGTCAGCAATCATTATGACACTATCGTCGGACAAAGTTTTAAAGGAATTCGTTCCGACTTTGCCGAGTTGTAAAATAATATTTTTTTAGAGAGATTTTAGGTACAAAACAGTTAATATATTTTCAAAAGACAAGTTCTATTTAAAAAATACAAAGTAACGTATCGATGTGCAAAAACAAAACACTGTATAGTTGAAAAAATGTTAGATTATGAAGTAAATTACCAACAACTTTTATTTAAATCTTTTAAAAAAAATTATACTAATAACAGAGCTATCGAATAATTTGTCTTGGCTGGAATACCCTGTGCTTAAAACAAAAAATACATGAAATATTAGTAACCTATTTAATTCAAGTCATTGAAAACATGACAGATAGTTATAGAGGGTGTTCCAATATATTTCTCACCATTAGAATCTCGACAATAATTATAATAGCTACAGAGTCGGTTATATGGCAAAAAAAATAGTCCATTTTTTTATTTCTTATAGACGTCATGTTAAATTTTGACACTAATAAATAAAAATTAGTTTGTACAGGGTGGACCAAACTCGAATGTTTTAAAGGGTATCTCGGTTACCGCAATAGATAGCGAAAATCTGATTTCGGTCTCTTGGGCTATTTTATTGAGAAAATAACGCCTATGCAATCAGATTTTTTCTATCGGCTTTCATTTTGGCACTACAGACGAAAAATGAAATTTCATCATTTTTGAAAATTTGCTATAACTTCTCTATTTATTAATTTAGAAAAAAATGTTTTTTATACAGATTTTTATGCTTAATTTAAAAACAAAGTATATTTTTTATAGCCATCTTGACTTTTGTGACATGGAGTAAACTTTTATATTTTTAAATGGAAACCCAAGTTGGCTATGATTTTATGTGAAAGAGTATTTTTTTAGCTTTTCAAAAATATATAGTTTTATATATTTGTTGCAAAAAATAACCGAGATATGGCATATTTTGTAAAAATTCAATCATCAAAGATTGCCATGATTTCGTAAACAAGTGATGTTTGCAATTATTAAACAACTAAACGTCATTTCCAAGTAAATTCTGCAGCAACCGCTACATTTTTATCACTTACAAAGTAATATTCCTACATACTAAACTTTTCAAAAAGTTTAAATTTAGCCATGTTCACAATAACACAATAAACAGTTATAAAATACAAAAGATTACACGAATTTGCTTTAAACTTGACAAATGTACTTTGAAATGACGTTTAGTTGTTTAATAATTGCAAACATCACTTGTTTACGAAATCATGGCAAACTTTGAAGATCGAATTTCTACAAAATTGGCCATATCTCGGTTATTTTTTGCAACAAATATATAAAACTATATGTTTTTGAAAAGCTAAAAAAATACTCTTTCACATAAAATCATAGCCAACTAGGGTTTTTATTTAAAAAAATATAAGTTTACTCCATATCTCGAAAGTTAAGATGGCTAAAAAAGATTTACTTTTGTTTTTAAATTAAGCATAAAAATCTGTATAAAAACCTATATAACATTTTGTTCTAATTTAATAAATAGAGAAGTTATAGCAAATTTTCAAAAATGATGAAATTTCAATTTTCGTCTAGTGCCAAAATGGAATCCTATAAAAAAAATCTGATTGCATAGGGGTTATTTTCTCAAAAAAATAGCCCAAGAGACCGAAATCAGATTTTCGCTATCTATTACGGTAACCGAGATAACCCATAAAACATTCGAATTTGGTCGACCCTGTATACACCCTTGTGCTACACTTTAGTATTAAGATTATAAAAATGTCAAAAATTTTGAGAAACAAAACAGTTGATTTTAGCCTAGAAAACAATTGATAAGATATCAAAAAAACAAACAGTTTTGTTTGATCCCCTCATTTCATGTTATCTGAAATTGAAAAGTAGATTTATAATCGGCTCAATATACTACCCTATTTTGCCCATCAAACTGATTCTGGGGCTTTTGTAGTTTCCGAGATTCAAAAAAGTGTCTAAACACATCGGAACACCCTTTATTAAATGAACAAATAACGGTGAAACCAGAAAATGAAATATTTATGTTGTTTTCAATCTTAAAAGCAAATATATAATTTAATTTTCTTTTTTAAAAACAAAAAAATTTGGTAAACAATCTGATTTCAGCCCAAAGTGCAATGTTAGATCTTAAAGTTATCCTTAAAACTACATTTACCTATACCTAGGAGGTGGGCTACCATAGAGGAAGTCGTCTTCTTCAATCATAACTTTCAGGTCACCTCCACTGGAATTTTTCGTAATTCTCATATTCTCGATATCACGGCGTTCGCGGTCGATACTCCACTGCGCCATTTTTCCAAAACGTTCCGATAAAGTAAGACGTGTGGTGGCAACTATGGGTGAAGGCGATGAATTTGAACTGTCTTCTGAACCGGACGATTCTGGAGATCCTGGACGTTTCTTTGTTCGTTCTTTTTTAATTCTAGTTAATAAGACCTGAAACAATAATATAATAAAATATTATCCATGGACAAATTTTTTTAAGCGAGTGGTAGTAGAGATAAAAGGAAAAGAGACAAGGGAGAGAAAAAAAAAAGAAGAAGGCGGAATATCCAGAACGTACAAACTAGTAATCAGATCACCAGATCAAGCAAAAACCAAAGGTTCAAGAAGAAAAACAAATGGAGGAATTAGTAAAAGTAATTAACCAATTGGTGGAAGAAGTTTAAAAAATAAGGGAAGAACAAAAAGCATTTAGGGAGGAATTTATTGCAACAAAAAAATAAAACGAGGAGCTTAGAAAAAAGATGCTCAGCTCAGAAAACAGAATAGAAGAAACAGATAAAAAAGAAAAAATATATAACATTGGGATAAAGGGAGCAAAATTTGATAAAAGTAACGGGACAGCAGGTATGGAAGAATTTCCAGATCAAAATTTGGGAGTCAAAATAAATATCAAACAGATGCATGAGGCGGGTCAAAAATGTGGCTTAAGTATGACAATAGCAACGATAAGTAAATGGGAGGACAAAATAAAGATAATGCAGTATAAGAGCAGATTAAAAGGTCCAAACGTTTACATAGACAATGACCTAAGTAAAAGAAAGAGAAATACAAAGAAAAATCAGAGAAGAGGCAGAAAAAAAAAGAAAAAAGGGCAAAAAAGTCAGAGTAGCTTATCAAAAACTAATCGTAGATAATAACATCTGGCTATGGAATAAAGAGAAAGAGGAGCTACAGCAAAAAACAGCCCCAAAAAACTAAGGACGGAACACAAGTTACGGAAAAAATGGCACAAACACTACACGAAAACGGCATGAATAAGGAAAAACAGATAGCAATCAAAGCACGAGATATTAAAAATGATAAAAATAGAGATAAGAAAAACAAAATAAGAATAGGTACTTGGAATACCAGAAGCATAAAAAGGAAAGAAGAAGTGATCATGGAAAAAAGTCGGCACAACACAACTCAACAGTTCTACACCTAACAGTTCACATTTTGATTTTTACTTACTGGTTCCGGCCCTTTTTCCTTGGTTTTTCTGGGAATAGCCTTTCTGGGCATAGTCGGAGGTGTCACTCCGGACACATCGATGACTTCACCAGCACGATTTCGGGGTCTGGGTGGGGGAGGTTGTCGACGAGGGTCTGTAGGTTTATCAGAAGTGTTGATTCGTACAGGTCTCCGTGCAACTGGTGGAGTCATGGGTCGTGGCATCCGTCGTGGAGCTACTTGTGGAGATGGAGGGCGTGCACGGGAACGTAACTTGGGGGAAGCACTTTTCGGAACCACTTTCGAACGTGATCGTGTTGCGGACAAAGATCTTGATCTATAACAGTTTCTAATACTAATAATTATAGCAATTATGATAACATCCAATTTTATCTCATTTGTTTTATGGAACAATTTTATGACAACGGTTATTATTATGTTGTGGATTGCGAGGAATTCAACAGTGGCATATGTTTATAGATACATCTTCAGATGATTAAAAGGCGATAGTCAATATTTTTTTTACATTTTCAGCAGAAACAATATTTTTGTACACAATTGTATTTCCATTTATTGTGTGCAGAAAAAATACTACTATAGGTACCAGGGGTTTGGAGCGGAGCACGGAGCAATGGGTTTTTGCCTGGAGCAGGAGCGGAGCCCGGAGCAAATAATTTTGATTGCTCCACTGCTCCAGTTTATTATGTACAATTTTTTAAAAAACAATTTTTTTTATTTTTTTTTTCAACCTTTGAAGACCAATAATTTGTTCTTTCAAACATATATTTAACTTCACTTGTTTGTTAGGGTTAAATATTGTAATTTTTGACCAAATTAACTGTTTTTAAAAACAAATTTTTTGATTAAAAAATTTGTTTTAAAAATGTTAACAATATTTGGAGCATGGAGCGGAGCTGGAGCAGGCATTTTGATGCCAGAGCGGAGCTGGAGCGGAGCAATTAAAGTAATGGACTGCTCCAAACCCCTGATAGGTAATACTATCACTTAAAAATTATTTAAAGAGATATCAACCAATAAATGTTACTGCAAGGTTCCTCATATTCCATAAAATTTATAATTCCAAATTATTTTCTATATGGTTGGAAAACTTTTTAGTTAAGACCAGGGGTTTGGAGCAATCCAATTTTTTAATTCCGCTTCATGCTCCAAATATTTTTAACATTAAAAAGAATTTTTTTTTGGTTAAAAAATTGTTTTTAAAAACAAAGTTTTAATTTTATCGGTTTTGTAGAAGTTGGTCAAAAATAACAATATTTGGCCCTAACAACCAAGTGAAGTTAAATAAATGTTTGAAAAAAGCAATATTGATCTTCAAACGTTGAAAAAAAGTAGTTTTTTTTTAAAATTTTTCCTAATTAACTGAAGCAGTCAAAATTATTTGCTCCGGACTCCGCTCCTGCTCCGGACAAAAACCCATTGCTCCATTGCTCCGTGCTCCAGCTCCGAGCTCCACTCCAAACTCCTGGTTAAGACTTAGGGTCTAGTTTAGTTAAGACCCTCTTTATCAGTTAAATGCACAGTTTAAGAAATGGGTTGGTAAAAATGTGGTTATAGGTGTTCATGCATGTATTGAGAGATTTCATAATACAAAAAAACTTAGAACTATAACTTACCGTGAACGTGCATGTCTATGATTTTTAGGTGAACAAACGGAACATGAATCATCTGAACAGCTGCTTAGTGAACTATTTGATGGTGATCGTCGTGCCTTATGCGGTGGAGGCGAGCGTGGTGATCGAGGCCTGACAGGTTTCGACGAACGGGCAGCTGGAGGTGGAGACCTACGATTTACTAGCGATCTCCGAACAGCAGGCGATCTTCTAGGCGGCGAACGAGGAGATCTGCGACCAACAGGCGACCGTCGTACCGGCGGAGAGCGCGGCGATCTACGTCCGATCGGCGATCGACGGGCAGGTGGTGAGCGCGGCGATCGCGGAGATCTACGGCCAACAGGTGAACGCGAACGAGTGCGGCGGTTCGGTGATGGCGACGACGAGCCATCCAAGTATAACGACTTGTAACCGCTGTGCCGCCAGCTGTAAGGATGTAAACAATCAGTCAGTTTATTGACTTATACACGTTACTATTGTTTTGAAGAAAGTCTTCAAAATTCCATATTCCAATTCCACAACATTCAAGTAATATAACATTATTGCTTTACCGATTTGGATCTTTGGCCTCAACTTCCAACAGCTTCTTATCCCAATATGCATTGGAATTCGGTGAAGCTCGTGCTTTCTTCATTACGTTATCTATTTCACGTCTTCGTCCGGCCGGTAAACTTGGATCTGTGAAATAAAACAAAAATCATTTCTATTTGCCTATCACCATTTCTGATTTAATATGTAAACTAGCAAAAATTTCTTTAAATTTTGTCGGAGTAACTATGTGAAGTCTAATAGCTAGCACAATTATTAATTATTCAATAATGGTGTCATAAGCAAATCGATTAATGTTAGCATCAACATCGTATATTTACCTGTAATTCGTGGTGTTGGTGGTTTACTATCCATTCTCAGCTTCGATGAAAGCTTAGGGTCGCCCCCTCTGACATCTTTACTTTTGCTTCTTTTTCGTGAAGACATGCTTAAATTAAAATATTACAATAACGTCACTTTAACAGTTATTTAAAACAACAGTAGAATACTTTTGCAAATTGCATTTTATAAAGTTTTTAAATTGTCTAAATATGTAGCATTAAAACTTGTTTTTTAAAAACAGCGAAAATTATCAGAAACAATGAAGTAATTTAACAAGCAATGGCACTTTTATAACCATATTAATTACAAGTTATAAGAATGTTGATATTAAAACGCAACATTCACAAATTATATCACGAGTCATCAAAATGCTGCTTTCTTGCATACATATTCACAATGCAAGTTTAAAATCAGCTTTCAATTTTATTTAAACACGAGAATTCTTGTTAATATATAAAAACTCACAAAAAATAATATCAGCTATATCTACAATCTTACCTATTTATTAGTCCGGAATTATGTGTCCTAAAATCTTGTTTAAGTTCTTCAAAAACCTAAAGCAGGACCACAATGGATAGATAGCCCGGAGATGGCACACGAGCGCGAGTTGCCGCGAGGCTAAAAGCACGACACGAATTATAAAAACCGAAAATGATTACATTCTTCACTAATTATTTTATTCACTCTTTGGCTTTAAAAAAAAACAGCAGATTATGTAGCTATTGGTTATTATAATATAAATTGCAAGAAATAACAATTTTATTGTACATATAATATACAACAATTTGACAAAAATGCAGGTCAATGAAAAATTAAAAAAGCAAATAAGTTCGACATGAAATCCTGTTAAACATTTTTAATTAAAACAATCATTAACATTAAAAATAAACCCTGAGACATCTATATGTACATCTTCCAGTTTTTCTGCTGTTTACTTTACATCTTGAATTGCAGGAATAATTATGTACAGATAGATACCTACTAATGATAACCAAATAAACCAATAAACCATATAGAATAGACAATCCAATAATGCACTGCACCATATATTACTGAATATCCTTAATCCGCTGTTGAATAGCACGCAGGGTAAACCGCTCGAAGTACCATATCGATTTAACTACAAAACACCGAGATCGGTTTCACGACGGAAACATATGGAATACTTAACAGTCATTACAATGAACCACGGACACAGTTTTACATTCCGTGTAGAACCATGATCGCGAGTAAAAATTCGACACATAACGATTTTACAATGGCATCTCCACGGTGATTAATTTTATTCAACATCGCAAACCTAATCGAAACACTACACCAAATTGGTCACGTTATGTCTCTCCACCAATTTAGATCCAACAAATACATCAACATATCTTGAGTGTACCTTGCAGAGTTATCATTTAAATGATAAAACTCTGACCTACACCTCACTTTTTGAGTCATTTTATTTTTTATATACACCATAACACTGCACAGTTTTAATTTGGTAATTAATTCCAATACAATTCAAAAGATGCCTTCGTTTCAAGTGAAATTCCAAGATTGTTCATCTTATTATTCGAATTTACCGCGAGTAAAGCTTCGCGTACCGAACGTCTACGGACGGTGACCCCGTATTGCTCGAAATCAATACGCACAATTAGCACGACCTAATACTAAAACATCAACTTACGTTAGAAGAACGAAAAATATCACATTCGAAAATCTGTATCGCAGATAACGTTATGACAAAAACTGATCCTTAAAAATTCGTTGATTAATAAGGATTCTTCAAAAATCTTACGCTGAAACAAATACGTCAGAACCGGTTTGCCACTGCAATTTCACGACGAATTAAAACTTCAGATCTACAGCCAACCTGTGAAAAAAAAAACACTACATGTAATTACCGTGCAACTGCAACAGATATCTAACCTAAAATAAAAGTAAATAAATATTGAACAAAATTGTGATACACAACAAACTGAAGAAATGAGTGTACCTGAAGAAACAAAGCCAGAAGTAAGACCACCATTTAAAGCAGCTACATTTCAGCACAATTTGAAATCGACTAATAAAAAGCGAGCATGGAAATCGTTGAAGCAAATAATAGCTGCCGAAAAAGCCCTGCCTTGGCCTGAAGACTATGTGCATTATTCTTCAATTAACGCTCCCCCGTCTTTTAAACCTCCAGAGAAGTTTTCAGATTTATCTGGACTACCTGCTCCTTATACAGATCCTCAGACGCGACTTCGATTTTCAAACAAAGAAGAGTATGCAACATTATCAGATTTACCAATGGACATAACAGCCGGTTATCTTGCTCTAAGAGGTGCCAGCAGCATTGTGGGATAAATTTGTTTCTCCAAAATTTCTGAGATTTCGTTTAAATGCTTATTCCCCTTGTGAAATGGTTTTGGCTGTTTCATAGTTGTATGAAAAGATGTAATTATATGAGGCATTGTGTATAAAGTGTACAGAATTGATTTAAAATAAACTAATTATTAACAAGGAAGCATTGAAATGTTCATTTTATACAACAACACGCATTTAAACATATAATACCTATTAAACATAACGGTATTATCTCGGTATTTTACATTATAATCATTATTTTTGTAGGATTGTAGGTATGTATTAAAATTAAAAAATAAATTATTAAAACAGTTTAATGCACCATAAAAATGTATATACATATTAAATATTAATACTAAATTAAGTATAAAACAACAAGAGATTCATTTTAGTACATTTAAGAGCACACAGTAAAAATATTAGTACAAAAATTAAAATTAGCCATTTTATATGACACAAAATAATTACATGTAAAGCACACCAACACAGTTAACGAGCTGCTCCACCATTTACGATTTAAACTTTAAAAGTTAATTTCGATTATTCTATCATTATTTTCCATTTCGACGAGTTAAAATGTGCCCCAAAATATAACTGATTATTATCGACATTCCAGTCGTATGTTACTCTTTTGTCCATTGAATCGACATTTATTCGAAGTTTATCTGCTCTTTTCTCACACACGAAACAAATCTGAAAGGGAAATTGTTACCAAATAAACAATATTGCGGATTGGGAAGTTACAAAAATATGCAACTGGCTCCAGTGCACACTTCAAGAATTTGTAAAAATGTACTACTAGTTGAAAATCGCCAAAATATTGGTTGCAGTAGTCCATTTAAAACAGTCTTTGCTACATAAAACATGATATACATAGGGTTGCCAGAATATATCTTTTAAAGAGAACATGTCCTCTTTTTGTCCCGATCATTTTGTTCACTCTCTTTTATTATTCTGATCATTTTTTGTCCTCTTTTTTTCTTAGTTACTTTTGGTCAGATTAAAAAATATATATATAGAACAGTCGTTTACAGGCCAAAGCAATAAACTCCACTTAATGATTTTTTAAACATTTTAATGCCAAAGCACTTGATTGATGTTTAACTTTTTATGTTTAAAACCAATTTCTTTAATATTAATTAGGTTTAACAGCATTAAATGTCAAAAAAAATTTGATCCTCGAATAACAAATTATTTATTTCAGAATAAACAATTATTCCAGTGATATACTAGTTAATACATTTTTTTCTAATAAATGTTCTGCTTTGTTTGATAGAGTAAAATATGTTTACATAAAAACTTTATTTTTTTTACAAATTGTATTTTTATTTACTATGTAGCAAAAATAAGTTATACATACTAACTATATTTATCGATAACAGCCGCCTACTTAAATACAAAACGCAACCCACTTAGCAGGTTGCGCCTATATGGTTATGCAATGTGCTTAACAAAACGCCTACTTTCGGCATTTTCAGGCAACCTGCGTAAAAAAAACGTTTAATTAATTGCATACCATGTAGGCGTAATGTACAGTATGCAACCCACTAAACGTTGCGCCTATTGATAGGCAACCACGACACAAAACGCCTACCTAGACATGAAACTGATTTGACTTAACAGTTACGCAGGCTGCCTAAAAATGACGAAAGTAGGCGTTTTGTTCAGCACATTGCATACCTACGTAGGCGCAGCGTGTTAAGTGGGTTGCGTTCTGTAATTATGAATTACAATAAAAACTGAACAATATTGTTCTTATGACAAACAAAATTAATTTCTGCAGTATACAGCACCTAGGTAATCGTAAACTTCAATAAAAATTTAAATAAATTGGATTAAGTTTAAGTTACTAAAGATTTGGTTTTGGACCAGAACTGTCAAAAGACATTTATTAGTAAAAATCCAATAAAAATTAAACAATGCAATATTTATGTCTCAAATATGGATTTATAAAGTATATTGCACTAACTCAATCGAAAAAGGAAATAAAAATCAAACCATATCTGGTAACAATTAAATTATTAAAGATGTTGTTTTAGACCAGAACTGTCAAAACACAATTTATTAGTAAAAATCCAATAAAAATGAAACGATGGAATATTTATGTCTTAAATATGATTTTATAAAGTACACTGCACTAACTCAATCGAAAAAAGAAATAAAAATTAAAATAGATCTAGTAACGATTAAGTTATTAAAAATTTTGTTTTGGATCAGAGCTGTCGAAACACATGTATCAGTAAAAATCCAATAACAATTAAATGATACAGTCTTTATGTGTCTGATATGAATTTATGAAGTATATTGTATCAAGTTAATCTGTAACTTGCCTAAAATTTAAAATATTGATGGTTACGAATAAGTTGTTAAGAAATATAAGTTTCTGAAGTATACTGTACTAAGCCAATTGAGAACTTGAATAAAATTTAAAATATTTAAGATAAAGAATCGGTTATTAAGAAATTTGTTTTAGACCATTAAATATTTCAGTAGAGAGTAATTGTTCACAAAAAATAAGTTCTCTTTTTACACTTTCAACTTCTGGCAACCCTAGATATACAGGATGTCCCAGTCAAGACGAATTATTCAACAGCTTTGTTGGTAGAAATTTTAAAAAAGTTTCGAATAAAAGTTGATGCGGTCATTTATTAAACAACCTAAAATTGAAATGTAATAAATTATACATACTTTCGAACCATTATGTGTCACGGGTAGTTGGGTTGACTTCTTATTTCCATCGATGAAAATATTACCAATGGCATCTACTGCAAAACACACTGAATCTTGAGACTTAATATTTACTTCTTGTTTACATAAAAACAATCCAACATAAGTATTTTCTAACTCGGTATCACATTCCAAAAACTAGAAAAGAAAGAATAACAATCTTAACGGACAACGTTTTTACATTTTTTACACTTAAATAGTCAAATTAGGACTTCTAGACGAGATTACCATAATCATATGCATATACAGGGTGTTTCATAAATATTACGAAGAAATTCAGGTGGTATTTATTATCGAAAATTAAGGGAGGGGGGTCTTTCTTATGAAAAGGTTTCCCATAGTAATATTTTCAATCATCTCCCACCTCCCCAGGGGGCTGAAATTTTGCAATTAAAAAATATTTTTTTTTGGAGATTGATTTATTTAGAAACTTTTCTTGTTCTTTAGTTGTTCTCGTAAAACCTACCGTTTTTGAGTAAAAAATAAAACAAGTGAACATGAACCATCAAAAAATATTCCAATATAAAACCATTCATTTTGGTGGTTGCCATGGTTTGTTTGTATTTGGTAGAATTGACGGGTGTAATGCATTTTAAGGTTGACGCGGCGACAACGCTATGACGCCCGTCAATTCTAGCTAATATGAATATAAACAAACCATGGAAACCACCAAAACGAGTCGTTTAATATTGGAATATTTGATGGTTCATGTTGACTTGTTTTATTTTTTACTCAAAAACGGTAGGTTTTACGAGAACAACTGAAGAACAAAAAAAGTTTCTAAATAAATCAATCTTCCAAAAAAATATTTTAAAATTGCAAAATTTCAACCCACCAAAAAGTTCTGATAAAAAAATCAACGAGGGTCGCACTTTTCAGCTCCCTGTGAAGGTGGGAGTTGATTGAAAATATTACTATGGGAAAACTTTTAATAAGTATAAAACATCTACCAAATATCATTCTTCTATATTTATTCAAATTTGAAAAATAAAATAAAATCCTAATTTTACGCTCCCCTTCAGGGGGGCGTAACTCAGAAAAGAGAAGTTTAAGGAAAAAAATGTATATGAAAGACCCTCCTTAATTTTCGATAAGGAATCACGACCTGAAATTTTTCGCAATATTTATGAAACACCCTGTATAAATAAATTTAACATTGTAAAATTTAAAAACTTACAGTAAATTCTACATTACAGCCATTTTGAAAATATGAAGCATCACAAAATAAAACTGATGGCACATCCACTTCTGGTTTGGCAATTCGGTTTTCATTTGTCAACAAATAATCTGCATTTTTCTCCCAACAAAATGGCATTAAAGTTGTGAAAAAAACCTGTGAAAGAGACCACGAACTCCATTCGCTTCTTCCTTCAAATTTACAACACACTCTAAACGAATATTCTTGATTGGGTAACAAATCTTTAACTAGATATTGGGTATCAGTTCCTGAAAATGATTCGAGTCTTGTATAAAATTAAAATAAATCATTCTTAAATGAAGAGTGTACCTGTGTAGCAATCATTAAAATTGGTAATTAACTGCTTGTTTGTCTTAACATTGCCAAACGCTCGTTGTAAACGAAAATTTTGAATATCCATCATGCATTCATCCGACTCTGTTGTCAGCCATTCGACTAATATTGCACCTGGTTTTTCAGACAACGTTGAGATCTTAAGATATTAAATACAATCATAATAAACCTCAAATAAACAAAACAATAAGATTACCTGCACAGGTGGAATATGCGATACAAGACCTAAACTACTACATGTATCAAGTATCTCTATTCTGGGGGATTTTTCAAGTTGAAAACAAATATAAGGCACATCTTTAAGTCCAGGTACTTCAGGAAGACTACCGAGCTGACTAGCTTCAGCATGAAATTCACGTAACTGTTCAGAATCATTCGTTTTTACTATATGATTACCCAGTCTGATAACTTCAGACGCATGTTGAACATTTTTCAATACAACATTGCGAGATTCTTGTAAAGGTTTAATAGCTTGTTTCCGAATCTACAACCATAAAAATTGTTAAGCTTATTTAAAAAATTACTGTTAATTTGCATACAGTCTGTACTTCTGCAAGTAGTTTATCTCTTCGAGAATTAATTGCTCTTTTAATTTCGTCCAAAAGATTGGCGAATGTAATCATGATGTGTGGTTCGGTTTCGTCGGCAGTTGACAATATCTGCTCTTCTGCGACATCTAATTCGAACTTAATTTTTTGTAAATGAACTAAATAATCACTTGCATATTTTAAAATGTCTTTAATTTCTAATAAATCCATTTTAACAATTGTTTATGTTGACAATGTTCTAACCTTAGATTTATGACCTTTCAAAACACAAGTTAACCAACAAAAATATGTTGTGCTACCACCCATATAACTGAATTTAGTGATAGTGCTCGTTTGTTAGTTGTCTAGATGGCGCTATACGATAATTTTTTAGTGTAAATAAAAACTGATAAACATTAATCATACAAAGAGGGAGTCCACTAGGGGTGGGCGATATCCAAATTTCGATATCGAATATCGATATCGAAATTATATCGATATATCGATATATCGGAATATCGATATATCAATATATATCGACATATCGAAATTTCGATATAAAAGCGGCGCAAAGCTAAAAAAAGTGAAAAAAGAGACTGGTGGCCTAAAAAAAAAAAAAAAGCTTCTCGCCCTTAAAATATCGATATATCGGAATATCGATATATTGATATTCCGGTATATCGATATTCCGATATATCGATATTCCGATATTTCGAAATATCGATATCCGATATTTCGATATATCGATATCAAAATTATATCGATATTTATCGATATATCGCCCACCCCTAGAGTCCACAATTCGAAATTTAACATGGGGATCTCGCTTAAGGATGCAAAGTTATTTTAATCTTAAATGAAAATTGCCACAACTGTCTTCGTTCACAAGTTATTCCAAAAAACTAAAAAAACTAAATTTTTATTGGATTTTTACTCCTAAATGTCTCTCGACAGCACCGATCCAAAAGCAATTTTTTAATAAATCATTTGATACCTAAAAATTGTACATTTTTATTCAAGTTCCCAACTGGCCGAGCCTATTATACTTTATAAATTCATATTTGAGACCTTAATACAGCTTCGTTTAATTTTCATTGGATTTTTACTCCTAAATGTCTCTCGATAGGTTCGATCCAAAAAACAATTTTTTAATAACTGATTCTCTATCACAAAAATTTTTATTTCCATGCAAGTTCCCAACTGACCGAGTCCACTATACTTTATAAATTCATATTTGAGACCTTAATACAGCTTCGTTTAATTTTCATTGGATTTTTACTACTAAATGTCTCTCGACAGCACCGATCCAAAAGCAATTTTTTAATAACTCATTCGTTACCTAAAAATTGTACATTTTTATTCAAGTTCCCAACTGGCCGAGTCCACTATACTTTATAAATTCATATTTGAGACCTTAATACAGCTTCGTTTAATTTTCATTGGATTTTTACTACTAAATGTCTCTTGACAGCACCGATCCAAAAGCAATTTATTAATAACTGATTCTCTATCACAAAAATTTTTATTTCCATGCAAGTTCCCAACTGACTGAGTCCACTATACTTTATAAATTCATATTTGAGACCTTAATACAGCTTCGTTTAATTTTCATTGGATTTTTACTCCTAAATGTCTCTCGATAGGTTCGATCCAAAAAACAATTTTTTAATAACTGATTCTCTATCACAAAAATTTTTATTTCCATGCAAGTTCCCAACGAGTCCACTATACTTTATAAATTCATATTTGAGACCTTAATACAGCTTCGTTTAATTTTCATTGGATTTTTACTACTAAATGTCTCTCGACAGCACCGATCCAAAAGCAATTTTTTAATAACTCATTCGTTACCTAAAAATTGTACATTTTTATTAAAGTTCCCAACTGACCCAGTCCACTATACTTTATAAATTCATATTTGAGACCTTAATACAGCTTCGTTTAATTTTCATTGGATTTTTACTACTAAATGTCTCTCGACAGCACCGATCCAAAAGCAATTTTTTAATAACTCATTCGTTACCTAAAAATTGTACATTTTTATTCAAGTTTCCAACTGGCTGAGTCCACTATACTTTATAAATTCATATTTGAGACCTTAATACAGCTTCGTTTAATTTTCATTGGATTTTTACTACTAAATGTCTCTTGACAGCACCGATCCAAAAGCAGATTTTTAATAACTGATTCTATATCACAAAAATTTTTATTTCCATGCAAGTTCCCAACTGACCGAGTCCACTATACTTTATAAATTCATATTTGAGACCTTAATACAGCTTCGTTTAATTTTCATTGGATTTTTACTACTAAATGTCTCTCGACAGCACCGATCCAAAAGCAATTTTTTAATAACTCATTCGTTACCTAAAAATTGTACATTTTTATTAAAGTTCCCAACTGACCCAGTCCACTATACTTTATAAATTCATATTTGAGACCTTAATACAGCTTCGTTTAATTTTCATTGGATTTTTACTACTAAATGTCTCTCGACAGCACCGATCCAAAAGCAATTTTTTAATAACTCATTCGTTACCTAAAAATTGTACATTTTTATTCAAGTTCCCAACTGGCCGAGTCCACTATACTTTATAAATTCATATTTGAGACCTTAATACAGCTTCGTTTAATTTTCATTGGATTTTTACTCCTAAATGTCTCTCGACAGCACCGATTCAAAAGCAATTTTTTAATAACTCATTCGTTACCTAAAAATTGTACATTTTTATTCAAGTTTTCAACTGGCCGAGTCCACTTTACTTTATAAATTCATATTTGAGACCTTAATACAGCTTCGTTTAATTTTCATTGGATTTTTACTACTAAATGTCTCTCGACAGCACCGATCCAAAAGCAATTTTTTAATAACTCATTCGTTACCTAAAAATTGTACATTTTTATTCAAGTTTCCAACTGGCCGAGTCCACTATACTTTATAAATTCATATTTGAGACCTTAATACAGCTTTGTTTAATTTTCATTGGATTTTTACTACTAAATGTCTCTCGACAGCACCGATCCAAAAGCAATTTTTTAATAACTCATTCGTTACCTAAAAATTGTACATTTTTATTAAAGTTCCCAACTGACCGAGTCCACTATACTTTATAAATTCATATTTGAGACCTTAATACAGCTTCGTTTAATTTTCATTGGATTTTTACTCCTAAATGTTTCTCGACAGCACCGATCCAAAAGCAATTTTTTAATAACTCATTCGTTACCTAAAAATTGTACATTTTTATTCAAGTTCCCAACTGACCCAGTCCAATATACTTTATAAATTCATATTTGAGACCTTAATACAGCTTCGTTTAATTTTCATTGGATTTTTACTCCTAAATGTCTCTCGACAGCACTGATCCAAAAGCAATTTTTTAATAACTCATTCGTTACCTAAAAATTGTTCATTTTTATTCAAGTTCCTAACTGACCCAGTCCAATATACTTTATAAATTCATATTTGAGACCTTAATACAGCTTCGTTTAATTTTCATTGGATTTTTACTCCTAAATGTCTCTCGACAGCACCGATCCAAAAGCAATTTTTTAATAACTCATTCGTTACCTAAAAATTGTACATTTTTATTCAAGTTCCCAACTGACCCAGTCCAATATACTTTATAAATTCATATTTGAGACCTTAATACAGCTTCGTTTAATTTTCATTGGATTTTTACTCCTAAATGTCTCTCGACAGCACTGATCCAAAAGCAATTTTTTAATAACTCATTCGTTACCTAAAAATTGTACATTTTTATTTAAGTTCCCAACTGACCGAGTCCACTATACTTAATAAATTCATATTTGATCAGAATCACCCTTCACTGTTTCATTAACAGCTTTGATTAACAGAGGTTGTACACACCTGGATTGCAGCAGTTAAACTGCACCTGACTGCACCTCTGCCTTCGAAATGGAAACATATCATTTGCACATAGTGGTACTGTTTCATGTAAAATAAAAAATTCAATAATAAGTTTAATAATTGTCTCGGAATTTCTAGGCGAGACCATGTATGTCATTTTTTAATCACAAATACGTCACCGAATTTCTCGGTGAGACCTCGTATGCTATTTTTGAATCACCTTGAATGACCTTCAAACCTTTCAGTTTAGAGAATCGCTGACAAGTTTGGCCAAGTTTGACCGCAATTCGACCTTTAATTAGTTGCAAATTTTACCACCAGTCTTTTTTGAATGTGAACCCGATTGGTGGCGCCACGTTAGCAAAAATCACGGCAATATACTCAACTAAATTTTACAAAGTTTATTAAAGGTGGTAAACGCAAATCGACATACAAAATTTCGTCTAGAAATGAGGAAAAAAGCGTGAAAATTTGATCTACATGTAATTATTGCTTTAATACGTCAGTTTGGAAACGATTTATCACAGTTACTTTTTAAAAAATGCATTTGTACCTTTAGTTTCTTTAAAACGGCTAAATTAATTTTTACAGTTCTTCTAAACTTTTGAAAAAAGTTCAGTGTGTATTATCGCCCTGTATTTTATTCTGTAAAATATCCAAATGTTTTGCAATGGTCTTTATATTTTCTGAAAATGTTAAAGACACCAATAGTAATTAAAAGTTTTGAAAAATATTTCAACGGTATACCTTGTGTTGTAATAAAAATATTTAGAAGGTACTTTTTATTGAATTATTTAACATTATATAACTTAAAAAAAACATAAGTTATGTACACCTTAATATTTATGACTAACATTTGAATCAATCTATGGTTACTAATTTGAAGGTGCTCATTGTGGTAATATTTTATGTAAAATTAAAAAAATCAATAATCAGTTTAATAATTGTCTCGGGATTTCTAAGCGAGACCATGTATGTCATCTATTTATTACATTTCTTTGCATGAATTTGAACATATATGGGATACACGGAGACAAAAAGATTTTCAATGAAATTAGTACTGTTATCTACTGAAAATGTATCTAAACGTCATGTGCATGTGAATTGATTATAGTTAATACAACACTATAATTAGCTGTGAATGTGAAGGTTATTGCACAATTTTTGATTATTAAAATTGTACCTAAAATTAGAGTTACGGTGAAAAACGAAGACTATTTTCGAAGTCCTATCTATTGGCATAATTAAATACAATGAAGGTTAACGTTTCTGAACATAAATGACCAATTACCTTTAATTTTAAATGGACCAATAATTCCTAATCCTAGCCCAAATATTAACTTTTTGAGGATACCGAGTTCTCGTGGAAATATTAATTCTAGGATTTTCCTGATATTGAATTTTTTGAACTTTTAGTTCGTTATCCAGCGTGTAAGTGCATTCGTCTGTGAAACAAAACTGATGAAATAAATCGACGATCATTATTTGCATGTTCTTGCATTTCTTCACAAAATGCACTCCTATGTTCTTTACCATCACCAGCAGGAAAGATCTCTTGATCTATAAATATTGAGAATCTAGTGTAGTTATTTCATATATTTTTTGAATATTATTTTTGTTTGTTTATTATTTAACACAAACCACTTATTTCAATTAATTATACAATGTGATCATTTAGCATTTGTACGTTTTTAGTTGTGATAAAATGCATAGTACAAATTTTTGAGTAATTTTATATTTTAATGACTGTCATCCTCAAGTCAAACTAGGCAAATACTGGGGGGCCCTAGATTTAGGAGGACCGAGTCCATATTCCAATTAAAACAGTTTATTAGATAGTTAAATTAATGAAAGGTTTAAACTGTAGTTTGATAATGTTTCTTGTCTAGATTTCAAATATATTTTTACAACGACAAAAGTTCTAAAAGAGTTTTATAAAAATGATATTAATACGAACGACTTTGATAAAGAAATTTATCATTTTGATATTTAGCTATTAAACAATATTGAAATAAATGAATGTTTTTATTTTACGGTGCGTAAAATAATCTACAATTTTTTCCCCAAAAATATTTTGTGAGTAGGTACCATTAGGTATAACCGAGTTATTAATGATTTTAAAAAAATGCTGATCTTGATTTTGGTTTATTATCTAGCGTGCCATGGAACTTTCTAAAAACATAAGAGCATCACTGTATAGTAGGGATTGTAAATTTACCGACTTTTTGAATTACCGGTAATTCGGTAAAACTGTCAATCAAAACCGGTTTACCGGTAATTTACCGGTAAATCATATTATTATATATATTTATATTATATTGTTTCTTTTTAGATTTTTTGCGGTTACTAACATTTTTAATGTAGTTTTCGGAGTTTATCCGCGTCTCCCCTATAGTGAGAGCTTGCCGAAACGTCGAGCCAATTTAAATATTACCCGGATAAACTCCGAAAACCATATTAAAAATAAATATATTTATATACATTTATTTATTATGGAACTGATTGAGATAGTTGAAACCTAAACTATCCCAATTAGTTTCATACAATATATTAGTTAACAGCCATTAACGTATCTAATATATTTTTATGTAATATTAATATAACACAATATAAAATGACAATATATAATATATAAAATAAAAATATTACAAAAAATATAATCCAGCATTACAAAAAACACATAAAAATAAAACTATTCTGAACATAAAATATAAAATGATTTAACATAATATACCTATGTTGTCAAACTATTAACAATATTTTTTATTTTAAACTCTTCTTAAAAATTAACCACGTAGAAAATATAATTTATTTTAACTATCGTCTCCTAATTGCGACCTAATTTTTGTACAAAATAATCCAGCCGCGGAAAAAGCTTTTTCGGATTCTACTACACTTGTTAGTCGAGTAGTGGAGTAAACAATCAAACAATCATATGCCATTTGTATGATTTCCCCTTTTTTTTCTCTTTGAAAACACGTCAATTTTTTTTCGATTATTTGATTTAGATTTTTATCATGATTAGAAAGATATTGTAAAATTACCGGAATTACCGGTAAAAAACTGGCAAATTACCGGTAAAATTTGAAGAGTATTTTTTGCGATTTACCGGTAAACCGGTTTACCGGTTTACCGGTATTACAATCCCTACTGTATAGGTCTCAGAAAGGGGAACAATTTGTCTTACTTAAACTTCTTTGTAGCTCTTACCATTTATGAGATTCCAATAGTAGTGGTCTTTCTATGTGGAGCACCCTGTAAACATCAATTTTTTTACTTTTTTGCTTAAGATCTTCTATATGGGACCCTTAAATTTATATTAGTTTACGAACCCAAAATAGGGCTAAGAGGACACTGGTAAATTGTAATTGTAACAAGACTTTTGACTTAGATTTATGCAAGGAAAAACACTTAAGTTGTCTACCAATTCGTACACATCCTATGGTTTACTAAAAACTCATGCATTTTTTGCTGTTAACAATACATTTTCTACTAGGTGTTTCCGTTAACACTAAATGGGCTTTAAACGAGCCATTTCAACGACTATTATAATGATTTAAAAACGGCCACTTGATGAAATGAAGTGAGAGCGGTATTGTTTTAATAACTGCAGACAATGCAAGTAATGTAAATGAAAAACAGCATTCATGCGTTCTAGTATGGTCTTATATTGTTGTTTTGTGAGTGGGTATTGTTTTTTAATAAGTTGCTTCTATTTTAATTCGTCACACAAATGCCCCCATTCAATAGTTCTTAGAATACTTGCATTATTATGGTTTTACTGAAGCTGGCACATTATTTGTAAAACTTCATTATGTCTAATATTTTCTGTTACAAGATAATTTTAATTCGTAATAAATTTTTAATAAAAACATGTCCAACGAAATTTTGAACTCATATTTTGCAGTTTTATTTATTGGCAAAAAAAAATTAAGGTGAACTGCGTCTTTTTTATTTTTGGAGTTAGTTTATTGACTGGGTAACCAAAAAGGAATTTGTAGGACGTGTTCCTTAAAAAAACAAATACATTAACATAGGTCCGATTCGAAAAAGTTACGGAGTTATGAATTATTGAAACAAAAGTCAAGGTATTTTACAACAAAAAAAAAACGCTTTTTATTTAAAAAAATCCAAATTGAAAGAACCACTCACTAACTTAATAAACTACAATAATTGTTGAAAATGACCACCTGCGACTTGAATACACATTTAAGCGCGGTCAATTAAGGAGTTTTTCGCATTCTCTATTATTTGAGGATTAAGATCTCAGTTTTACATTTAAAAAATCTCTGACAGACTGTATCCATCTGTCTGGGTTTTGGAATTCGCCGTCCTGTAGACCTCTTCTTTCCATCGCTTCGTCTCCTTCGTCCCTCCATTCTTCGTCCTGTAGACCACTTCTTTCCATCGCATCGTCTACTGCATCTCTCCATGATGTTCAGGGTCTGCCTCTTTTCCTAATGCCTGTAGGACTCCATACGGTGTTGCTAGCTCACTATCCAACGATTTCTGTTTTTTTATTTACAATATATCCATACCAGGCTAGTTAGTATCTTCTCTCCCACGTAACCGAGTACGTCTTTTTTCACTCCCATTCTTCTCTTGATTTCTTCGTCCATTCTTTTACCTCCACAGCTTCTTCTCCAATATTCCATTGCAGCTGCAGTAATTTTCTTTTTGTTTATCACCCAGTTTTCAACTCGATGTGTCATTATACTGCGTAGGTACCATGGTGCTACATATTCTTGTTTTAGTATATTTTATAATGTGTCTATCCCACAAAATTGGATTTAATTGATTTATGCAAGTTCTGGTTTGCTCAAGTCTGCTTTTAATTTCTTCTGCTGTTGTTCCGTTTCTTGAGATTATACATATTCCCCAAGAATAAAAATATTCCTTTTCTTTTTATTTCCCAAACCTTGTCAATTTCTAAGTTTTTTTATTCCTTTTGTGATGTTAAAAATTTGTTACGTTATGAAAGCTAATGAATCGGACCGTTCTCCATAAAGAATTCGAGTTACCGTAAAGTGTTAAATCGACAGGAAACACTTGAAAGATGTGGGTTAGTAAGTCTGGTAATATCTCAAATATAATAAAAATTAGGAATATTTTCATAACTATTTTTGAGAATTACTAATTAGGAAACATTCCCAGATCATAATAGTCATTGTCTAAACAAATAATTGCGTTTCGCTTACTGTTAAATAAAAAAAAAAGATCAAAAAGGGAAGCCGCAAGGTCAACAAATCACTGTGCAAACAAAAAATTATATTTATTTGTTCTTTATCACACTTAATATAATATGAGAGAACTTATGAGAGGTGAATTCCCGTCCTTAACGTTCCGACAGCGCAGACAAGTTGGCTCTGCCCTCCCACCCTACAACTAAAACGAGTTCTTCGCCGTTTCGAGTTGATTTTGCGTCCGACCGCAGTTGAGTGCTGTTCGTCGTTAATAGGGGCTGTTGTAATATGACGTAAAATATATACGACGCGATCTTTTCGATGCGAATCGTCGTTTTGAGATTACGGCATTTGGACTCCTCTTTCGAAATGCGTGGTTTACTGGTGTAAGACTATAGTAGGCTGTGTACCTGCGACAGTGTTTTGTTTATTAAACAAGTTTGTGCGAGTTTGTTTTGTTTTTTTTTTAAATTGAGACTCAACAATGGTCGAGGAGCTACCCAATGCTACTTGAGGTAAATATTTTTGGAGATGAGTGAAATCAGTGAAAAATTTTGGAAAGTTTTGGAAAAAAATGCTCCGTTTATCTAGTAAGAAGTAAAAAACAAAGTTTTACGGATGAACATCGATACCAAACTTAAAATAAATGTAACTGTAATTTTAATTCTTGTAAATTTAACGTTTCTCAAACTGTTATTATGATTATTTTAAGACATAAATCCCGTTCGTTGTACCTGCCTCAAAAATGTATACGCCGTATTCCACAGCATGCTTTAAAAGCCTCTAAAGATAAAGCATTGAACTCTCTTGGCGCGTGGCAAATTGGTAAAAAAAGTGCACTGCACAAAATGAAATTTTGGCAGCTTTAATTCAACCGTAATGTTTAGTTTTTAATTTTTAATAATCCCACTATTTCAAGATTTAAAACAATTGTTCATATATTTTGAAAAGCAATTGTTTTCTAGAAATAAAAAAAAATTGTTATCGGACAGTGGAGTAGCGAAGGGGGTGCAAAAGGGAAAATGCACTCCCTAGCTGTTCTCAACAATTGAAGTTGTTGGTGTAGGCCCCTTACTTACTAAAATAAATCATGGTGCCCGTATTATACCGGGTGTGACTGAAATCAGGCTCACCCCCCTTTTTTTAGTTTTGATTTTAGACAAACCTAATTTAAAACATGTGGTATGTGCTAAAATCTGGATTTTCGGGACATATTTTAATTAGGATCTACTTCTAAAAATACAAAAGAAATTAACTGTTTATTCAATAAAACTTTGGATGTGTTAATTTCTTTTTTGTTGTTGTTCCTAAAAGTTTTAATTAATTTATATTTATTACTTTTATTAGAGATCGTCGCGAAAAGAGTCAACACAAAAAAAGCATTAGTTTTGTTGCTATTTAGCATAAGTCAACTATGATTATTAGGGTATGTTACCAAAACTTTACAATAATTTAAAATTTTAATGCCTGCTCCTATTAAAAATACCAAGTTATTGGCATTGTTGAATTTGCCGAAAAATACTCTAATTAAATAAGCGCATGAGCCACCATCCTTCTATTAAAAAAAATGGACTTTGTGTCAAAAAACCAATTTCGTAACATTTAAATCCGATTAAAGTAACCCAAATGTCAATTAAAATTAACAAAAATGTTTTTCGGACACTTTTAGACAAAATAAAATTTAATTTATGCAGGTCATGGCACACTTAATAAAAAATTTAATTCTTGTCCAAAAATTAACTATAATAGTGCAGTTGAATTCAAAATCGCTTCCTCTTTCCAAAAAATGAAAAAATATACACGGAATACCCTTTAAAATAACAAAGTTGGGGTCGTTTCCGGCGAAACCGGAAGTGAAACAATAGTGTAGATATGTTCAGAAAATTTTTACGCATATCACATGTTTAAAATTTCGTTTGTCTAATATCAAAACTAAAGAAAAAAGGGGGTGAGCCTGATTTCAGTTACACCCGGTATGATTGTTAAATTAACAGTCAAAATTTTGATATTAGGTCGTTAAAGTTTTATATGAAACTAAGTACCCTACGTCTATGCTTATATATAAATTATTTTTGAGCTTCAATTTAGATAATATCAAAGATTATTATTGGGAAATATTTAAGACATTTTTAATTAAATGCGCATTGGTTATCTGGTTACGTTTAAAATCGTCTGTCTGTCGTTCTTCTACCTTCTGGCAAGTCTATCGATGAAGTCGTTTTTTTAGCACATACCTACCTGTTTCTAGATTTGCGATTTATTAATAACTTTTCACATATTTCTCTTACGTTTGTTGGTTCTATGTTCTATATTTTATGCTAATTCTCATTATATATTTTACATTGCCGTTAGGATATAAAGTTGTGTGCATAGTTCGCTTTGCAACTGCAGATTTATACTTAGTGGGACTGGCATATTAAATATTGCAAGGAAAAAATGTTTTGCGAACATTTAGTTCCCACGTTGCATGTGCGAGACAAGATGCGCTTTATAGCGGGATATTTTTCCTCAAAATTTAGAACTTTGGGGCTATTTCGAGAGATAAACCACCTTAATACGGTAATTATATTTTACATGTGTTAATACATCTAATTTTTTGTTCTCGGGGTGCAGTTATTTTAGGGTGTCTGGTTCAACACGTTTACAATGATTTGATTTTTGATTTTTGATTTTTGAATGTTGATTAGATAAATGAAATAATTTGTAATCTAAATTATAATCGCAATTTTTAGATCATATTTAATATGACTGCCTTTTAAAACATACATTTTGGTCTTATATGAATAGTGTTTTAAATATATTTTACCAAGGTATTATTAAAAACTAAATTAAAGTCCCTTAGAAGAACAATTTTACATCAAAATGCAAAAATGAAAAAACTTGGTTTCTCAAATAATTTTATTTTTGAAAAAAGTTGGTTCTTGAACTAAAACTAACTTTAAGTTTAAAAAAAAATCAATATAAATTCATATAATCTTAGATTTTAACGATTTTAGAAATATTGGAAAAGAGTAAAGTGCCCTTATTTTAAACATTTTAAATATTTTTTTAAAAAAGTTGTTTACAATTTAAAAATAATATTAAATAAATTATCGCTTTTCCTTGATTTTTTTTAAAACTCCTTAAATAAGAGTTCTTTAATCTTGCGAATTGTTCTAAAATCGCTAAAACCTAGTTAGTGTATCTCAGGAATAAAATTTTCCGATTAATCTATAATAAAAAACGTATCTAGTAGTTGTAAACTTTTTGAATGAATTAAAATCAATTGATTTAAATAGGCCATCCCTGGGTTTTTCTATATCCAACAACTTTTGTTCTTAAGCTGTTAAATATTCTTTTAACTTTATTTGTTCTTTCATTAATTTTCTTGTTCAGCCCTCCATTTCGTCCGATGATTACTCCTAAACACTTGAAATTGTCGATCTGTTCCACTTTTTGGCTTTCCTGTGTGATGTTTCGGCATTCTGTGTCCTCTTCTGTGACAGTCATTTTTTTTTCAAATTTATCTTTATGTTGATCTTTTTCAGTTTTTAGTTTAAAATTTATGCTCCTTTAAAATGTCTTCTGAGAGTTAACTAAGCTCCGGTCAACATTTTTGACTTGGATAGTGGAGGAACAACACTTTGTTAAAATAGTCCACCAATTTATACACACCCTGTATACGTACCTATAACTTCTTAAGGGTGGCCTATTTTAATCGCAGAGTAACCAATCATCATCTTATTTTACATAAGTCTTTTGTAATTGTTGTAAATAGTCGTTTTCCTAATTGGTTTGGTTCCCATTCATGTTATCAAATTGCAGTGCAACTGGTTGAAGAAATTCATTCTTAGTTGTGTTTTGTTTTTGTTGAGGAAGCTGTGTGAGGCTCTTTTTTATTATTTTTAGTAATAAAGAATGAAAAAATGACTACCAGATGACAAAATACAAGCAGCGCGCAGCGCTTATCTAACGTTTAGTTGTAGTAAAATATTAAAATAATGTGTAAAAGCTTGAATATGGCGTTTTGAAACGTTATTTTTGAGTCGCTTGCAAACTATTTTGTGTTATCGAAATAAATGACTGCATGTTTTATTCATACATGAGGTCAGGATATGAATTTTTTATCCAAGCCATTTAAAGTGAGCTTTATGGTTTTTCATGGCCGATTACGGTAAATTTGAAGATTTTATCCTCATTTTTGTTTCGTGTTTATTTTGTTTGGGAATCCTTTCTGTAGCAACTGTTCCACATCTTGTGCTGAAGTGTTTTTCTCGATATAAGTGACGTATATTCGAATCGGCTTTCACTGTGTATAAAGACATTTCATTGATGGAGCTGCATTTTGTTCCGTTGTTACCGTTTCCCTTCAGGCTGTGTGTGCATTTGTGATCGAATATCTTCCCTTGAAAGTATCTTTTGAAGTCTATTCGGTAGATCCTTAAATGTATTTTTTATTTGACGAAAGAGGAGCTTGCTCAAGTGATGCTAAATATTTTTCAGTACTAGGGTGCGATGTTTGATTTGTATTGAAGTTGTTGAAGTCTGTTCAAGATTTTGTAATATCTTTTTTGAATGTAGTTTTATTAATTTTGTAACTGCAGTTTCTTTGAATTATTTTTTGAGGATTTTGAAATCGACTTCTTGGCTAAACGAATATACAGTGCGTTTGAAAGTGATCCCATATAACCTCATACATTTTTGGAAGTTATTTTGAAGAGAAATTTAAAAATATACATAGTGTTTTCTTATAAAATAAATATTTTTCTTCACATTTTTTTCTAAAAATGGACAAACTACTTAATAAGAAACAGTTTCGTTAATGTTTAATAATGCAGTGCTCTTGTGTCTCATAAAATATGAGGAACACTGTATTACGGTAACTTGTACCAAATGAGTTTTAAAAGGTTTTACACCTTGTTTTGTTTTTGTTTTCACAGCCTACTATAATTTTCTTTAAAAAAAAAAACTAAAAAACTTTTGCAACTTGAAAATAACTACATCAACCCTTATACAGGGTTATTCAAATTCGAGGCCCACCATGGGGATCTCGCTTATTATAATAGCTAGAGTATAGGTTTAAATTTGGCAAAGTTGCTAAATTTGATGCTCATTGATAATCCAAAGAGAAATTGGAAATATCTCAAACGGTATCCGAGAAAATTAGGAAAAACTGGAAAATGCGATTTTTGAAAATCGTCTATAACTCCATTGGAATTTGAAATGTTTTAAATGTTTAAAGACATTGCCCAAGCAACTTTTCAAGCCGAATCGAATGGTGGTCACAAATTTTTGCTAGATCGATTCGTTTTTGTTTCATGACAACCAACTTTGTTTTTTCTTATGGGCACAATTTTTGCTATTTACATAATCAAATAGCATTAATTTTTCTGAATCCATTGAGATATCACACATGGTATTTTACTTCTACATTAATTGTCAAATTTGAAAAAAAACGGTTTTAACAATAACAACTATAAATCAGGTAGGTCGGTCATTGTAGTTTATGTTGTTTCCATGACTACCAATCAACAAACTAAAAGTCTGTTACTTGTCACATTAATAAATTCGTAAAAATGAACTTTAATTTTTTATTCATTGAATAGGAACTCTACACTGTCAAGTCAACGATATGCAGAAACATATCCAGATAGAAGACAACCCTCGCACACATATTTTTATTCGTTGGACAGAAACAGGGAAATATGAGGCTTTTGGCAAAATTAGAGAAAAAAATGGCAGAAAGGTTTCAGATAACAATAAAAAAATAGTTATTTATGTATCAAGGCCAAAAAGTACGTTTTGGCCGAGGTGCATATTACATTTTTTGTGCGATCGAATTAAAAACAATTTAAATTTTTAGTAATTTTCAAAATTATAGGTTAGAAACTACGTGACATTCTGTCACTGACAGATGACGGCGTATGTACTGCATTACCGACCCTCTCCTTAGCAACGGCCGTAAAAGTTACTTTTTCGGCCGTTGCTAAGGGTAACGGCCTGAAAAGTAACTTTTACGGCCGTTGCTAAGGATAGGGCCGGTAATGCAGTACTTTATGGTTGCTAACGCGTCCGTCAAACAGCTGTTTCTAGTACGATCGCACAAAAAACATTTTTATTACAAAAATATCCGGAAAAAACACTATTTTTTTATGTTAAACAGAAACTTGAGTAAATTTGTATAAAGCATGTGATAAAGTATAACAAAACTTAAAAGAACGGTATAAAAAATTCGGATCATATCGCGTTTTTCTTCGTTGTTAAAGTTAATATTTACAAATTTATTAATGTGACAAGTAATACACTTTCAAAACTTTTTTGATTGGTTGTCATGGAAACAACATAAACTACAATGACCGACCTACCTGATTTATAGTTGTTATTGTTTAAAACGTATTTTTTCAAATTTGACAATTAATGTGGAAGTAAAATACCATTTGTGATATCTCAATGGATTCAGAAAAATTAATGCTATTTGATTATGTAAATAGCAAAAATTGTGCCCATAAGAAAAAACAAAGTTGGTTGTCATAAAACAAAAACGAATCGATCTAGCAAAAATTTGTGACCACCATTCGATTCGGCTTAAAAAGTTGCTTGGGCAATGTCTTTACACATTTAAAATATTTTAAATACCAAAGGAGTTATAGACGATTTTCAAAAATCGCATTTTCCAGTTTTTCCTAATTTTCTCGGATACCGTTTGAGATATTTCCAATTTCTCTTTGGATTATCAATGAGCATCAAATTTAGCAACTTTGCCAAATTTAAACCTATACTCTAGCTATTATAATAAGCGAGATCCCCATGGTGGGCCTCGAATTTGAATAACCCTGTATATTTGGAATGACAAAAAATAAGGAATTTAAATAAGTCATAGCCAACTATGGGTTCCCTTTAAAAAAATACAACTTTATGCCACAACTCGCATTTCGATTTTTTTTTTGAAAAATTGTCTACACCACTGCATTCTTATCAAAAAAGTGCCTGTAGAACGTCAAAATTATTTTTGTTTATTTTCATAAACAAGCAAGATATGGTCATAAAACGAAAAGTGGAAAAATCGAGTTATCGGCGATAACTCAAAAACAAAAGACGATAACCAATTTTAATTTTCGTCATTAACTTTTTCTGGAAAAAAGAGATCGAGGATGCGCGGTCCGTTTTTTGATACCTCTTATAGTTACAGAGATTCCCTATTAAAACATCGAAATTTGCCCACCCTGTACAGCTTTATGTAAAGAATATTTTTTTCGGAATTTTAGAAAGGAGCATTTACAAAAAAATACTACTCCAAAGAGCTTATCGGGTCTCCAGTGACCTCGCGGCATTATAAGGTATAAGGTATAACTAGTAGTTTAAAATTAACCCGACATTTCTCAGATAATGCCGTCTATAAGTACATTTTTGGAGGCAATAAGCGACGAATGAAAACCTGCAGTCGCTCAGGGAATGCTTTGCATTGCCGTTGATATATGCAAGAATTTAATATAATTTGATTGCCACTGAAGAAAGAAATATTTATACCTAATTTTAAAATGAACAACTTCAAATTTTGTATTACATTCTACAGTCTACACTTCTATAGCACACTCAATATTATATTGAGAAGTGTGCTATGACTTACATATTTTATTACTGTAACTGTTTATTTCGTATGGGATATCATCATGTAATTTAAAATTTTAGAACTACTAATTTCATTTATACTACAAGCTGTTATTATCTTGATTGCCTTGATTTTTAATTATTCAATTTAAATCTGCTTGTTTTAACAAAACATTCACTTGTTCACCTGTGTAGTTAACAAAAGTGTATAATGTTTTTGAAATTTAGTGGTACAATGACATTAGGTTGATTTAATTAAGAAAAGTATGTTACAAAGTTCACACAATAATTTTAAGTAGAAAATTTGTGCAAAAGTGTTTAAAAAAAGTATATTGAGGGGCTGTATATTGTATCAGTTACATTAAAAAAGTCATTATCTTAAGACGTGTTTCTGTAATTAAACCGTAGATTTACAACGCATTTCGCATATTTATCGGTAGTTTATTTAATAACAAATACACATATCTCCTACTTAATCATTTATAAAAAAAGAGACTGTATCTATGCATGGAGTTTTATGATTTAAATACTCATAAATTTAAACAAAACATATTAAACACTGACCAAGACACTTGGGTTTATTTCAAGGTTTAGCAATCCATTACACGTATTTATTTTATTCCATAATAGGAAATAGATCACAACTTTTAAATTTATTATTTATTTAGGTATGTTGTGTGTTTTCAATCATGTTTGAAATCGTATTTGCAATATTTTACAAGTTACTTGATAAACATGTGTACGCGGTGCAAGTCCATCTTAAGAAAAAAATTAGAAGACAAATAATTTACATTTACATACAGTTTGGTGTGAACTTTTTATTTGTGGACAATTCATAGTTTATATTTTAGAATATCCACATGCTTTGACCAATTGAAAAGTCGTTGGAAAATGACATTGCATATTACACAGGCCGACAAGATTTTTGTTGTTTTAAATTTGATTGGTGTTATTTACTAATTCGGTGGCGCTGGTTACGAATCTGCTTTTAGTCTTTTGATATCACATCAAGTTTTTACACAAAATAATTTTTTTAATAAATTCTTTTTTGAAGACACATTCATCTGTTTTTCACTTTGCTGAAAAATGTAATGAGATAGCGAAAATTTGTGTGTGCCATTGAATTCAGCGCAAGTTACTTGTATAAGAACAACAATTTCAACATAAATTATGCAAATAGTTTTTTGTTTAAATAGTTTTGAAGTATAAATATTTTGTTTCCATTTTGCTGAAAAACTTGATGTGATAGCAAAAATCTGTGTGTGCTATGAATTCAGAGGATGTTATTTATATAAGAACAGCAATTTTAACTAAATTATACAAATAGTTTTGAAGTAAAAAAAATAATTTTTTAGGTTTATTAATCTTTTTTTTCATTTTGCTAAAAAACTTGATGTGATAGCAAAAATCTGTGTGTGCCATTGAATTCAGAGGATGTTATTTATATAAGAACAGCAATTTTAACTTTTTAACATAAATTATACAAATAGTTTTTTGTTTAAATAGTTTTGAAATAAAATGCTTTTTTTGGAGAATCAATAATCTGTTTTTCCATTTTGCTGAAAAACTTGATGTGATAGAGAAAATCTGTGTGCGCCATTGAACTCAGAGCATGTAATTTATGTAAGAACAGCAATTATAGTTTGAATTGTGCAAATAGTTTTTTGTTTAGATAGCTTTGGAATAATTTGTTTTTTTTTAAGACTCATTAATTTTTTTTTCGTTTTGCTGAAAAACTTGATGTGATAGTGAAAATCTGTGTGTGCTATTGAATTCAGAGCATGTGATTTATATATGAACAGCTATTCTAATATAAATTATCCAAATAGTTTTTTGTTTAAATAGTTTTGAAATAAAATGCTTTTTTTGGAGAATCAATAATCTGTTTTTCCATTTTGCTGAAAAACTTGATGTGATAGAGAAAATCTGTGTGCGCCATTGAACTCAGAGCATGTAATTTATGTAAGAACAGCAATTATAGTTTGAATTGTGCAAATAGTTTTTTGTTTAGATAGCTTTGGAATAATTTGTTTTTTTTTAAGACTCATTAATTTTTTTTTCGTTTTGCTGAAAAACTTGATGTGATAGTGAAAATCTGTGTGTGCTATTGAATTCAGAGCATGTGATTTATATATGAACAGCTATTCTAATATAAATTATCCAAATAGTTTTTTGTTTAAATAGTTTTGAAATAAAATGCTTTTTTTGGAGAATCAATAATCTGTTTTTCCATTTTGCTGAAAAACTTGATGTGATAGAGAAAATCTGTGTGCGCCATTGAACTCAGAGCATGTAATTTATGTAAGAACAGCAATTATAGTTTGAATTGTGCAAATAGTTTTTTGTTTAGATAGTTTTGGAATAATTTGTTTTTTTTTTAAGACTTATTAATTTTTTTTTCGTTTTGCTGAAAAACTTGATGTGATAACGAAAATCTGTGTGTGCGATTGAATTCAGAGCATGTGATTTATAGAAGAACAGCAATTCTAATATAAATTATACAGTTTTTTGTTTACATATTTTTGAAATTTAATTATGTGTTGTTTTTCTTTAAAAACTCGGTAAACTGTTTTTACATTTTGCTGAAAAACTTGATGTCATAGCGAAAAACTGCGCGTTCCATTGAATTCAGAGCATTTAATTTATATAGGAACAGTTATCAAAATCAAAACAAACTTGACAAAGTTCTGAAATGTCGGCCTGTGTTATCTACAATGAAAGTGCTTTAAGTCCATTCCCCATAGTCTAAATAAATACTGAGTAAGCTAAGGAGTAAAACCGTACAATTTTACAATTATTAATACATGCAATACGAAAATTTACGAGTTTATAAGAAAAATTATGAGCAAAATCTGAAAAAAGTATAAACATATTTAGATCAAACGATAGTTTTTTTGTTGTTCCCATTAAGAAACAAAACCGGACTTAAACATAGCGCAATTCACGTGAAATAAAAATTGAAGTAAATAAAATTTAAAGATATTTACTATTCAATAATTATAAAATTTGTTTAACTTCATTTTGGACGCAAAAACAAAAATATGAGTTCAGTGAGTTATCAAAAAAAATATTTGCCCAATACATTTTCATACGTATATTTAAATTAATAGAAACAGGGCCAAATGTGGTCGACTTTGGACAACTAAAATAATTTCTTTAAGAAATAATAAACACAATTTTCTCTGAAGCGTCAGACGAGTCGACTTAATATAAAAGTAAGGGTCGTTTAATGATGATGCTCAAGTTACAGTAGGCGTATTTTCTTATAATCTCTTTTGTTTCACGAAGGCAGAGTATTTTCAAAAGATTAACTTCTCGAGTACCGTTTGATATTCGCTGTGTATATGATATGGTCGGTACGATGGCCCAAGGCGCCAAAGAAACGTCAAGTGGAAGGAGATGGTATATTGAAATCGATTGACTGGTGAATGCATCGTCGTTTTATATGTTTATATAAATTCTTGAGCGCCCTATCGCTATACACGTATTGCTTCCTGCCTTTGGGACCGCTTTACGTTGTAGCCATTACACAGAAAACTTGTCCCCTCGTGTGTCGATACAGTTTCGCTACAATTGATCACTTTTACAAATATTCTAACTGCACAATTTGTGCTAGGCGAATTGCCCTTAAAACAGAATAGTATGAGAAGCTGTAATTTAAAAGAAGAACCAATAAAAATAATAAGAGAAAGACGAACTAATTAATCAGATGCAGCACAATTTCTTCACAGGAAATCAATAAAAATGAATATAGTTTGTTTAATACAATATCGAAGAGACTACCATAACTAGATTAATTATAGAAATGATAAAGCAACTGCATAAAAGCTTTGAAAATTTAAATGTCTTTAACAATGATAATGACGATGACGACGGTGATATTATCGCCATGTCCGTAACAGAGCATTTAATGAATACACCTTCTTAAAAAAAAGCATCTTCACCAAATAATTTAGGCAGATCTCATTTTCAGCAAATTGAAGGGTGAACCATAAACTTTATTTAAAGTTCAAACCCTAATATAGTTTTTAACAATGCAATCTGGTCTTTAAAACCAATGAGCAGTTTAATTCTAACCTAAATTAATATTGTTGAAACTTAGTCTAAGGTTTGCCCAAAAGTATAGTCCTTAGTTTGCTAATATTATAAGTACACTGATTATTAACGTACACAATACCGCACAGTCTCTGCTTTTAAACTTCTGCTTTAACTAACTCAAAAGGTTTAAACCTTTTAAGTCTTCTTACTGATCCTGTAGTGTCCAGGAGCTGGATCGCCTCGACGTTTACATGTTGATGGAGCCTTTCTTCGTGGCTCTTGGCAAACTTCTTAATGGTGTTGGTTACAGTGCCCATGTTGAGGTCCCGATGTTTGTCACTATTTCTGCATAACCAAGGTGCATCAGCGATGTTCCTAAGTGTTTTATTCGGTGCACACGAACTGCGGCCATTCTAATCCCATCATTACCAACTTTCATGACCATGCGTTAATCCTACACTCGAACTGCGTACAGATATTTTCTAACCCTTGATTCTTGATTGTATGAGTAGATCCTAGTTTAATGTTCCAAGAATTAATCCTAAAATTATGTACTATGAGAACTACAAACATGTGAATCTTGTCATAGTAAATTCAATTTATATTATCCGTCACCACATCCAAATATTCACGTTTTTATGCATACTTTAATAAAAATTCAGACAGATTCTTATATTAAGATTAACAGTGTTCATTGCATCAATCAAACTCCACGAAGAAACATTCGGAATCGCCATATGTATTTGGAAAAAAAGTTGAACAATATAAAGACAATTTGATTTCTCGAGTAGATTTTGTTAAATGTTGTTAATGACTGTAGACTGTAGAAATTTTATACACCTATTAAGTAATTACTATGTATATACATATTATTGACAAATAAAATATTTTATTTATATTTTTTAATTTCATTTCATTTAAGTAGTGAATATTTAGGAATACTCCAACCATTTCTGACCGCTTACCTGAATACGAAATTCCAGGAAAGGTATAATTAAATAATGTCCGCAGTTCGTGTATCGGCTTAACTCTCATGCTTAATTACTTGCCGCAGTTCGAGTGGTACTTAAGTACAAGTCATTAAAATGGCCGCAATTCGAGTGCGCCCGTTTTATTTTGGAATCTCTGGATGATCTGAATATTACTTTATTTGGTGCATCCCCATAGCTGTATCCCGTATGTCCATACATGCTTTAAAATGTGCTTGTAAAGCAAAAGTGTATTATGTAGAGATAGAAAGGAATTAATGCCGATTAGCCAGTACATTTCTTTATATTTGATACCTGTTTTTCTTGACATGAGCCTTCCAGCGTAGCTTAGCGTCCAATGTAATACCTAAGTATTTTGCTGTAGAAGCATGGAATTTGTTTATTATTAAGGTTGATTGGTACATGTTCAATTATCTTGTTGTTAAAATTGATATGTACTGACTTAGTTTCATTTAACTTTATACGTCATGTTTTTGTCCAGTTGTTGATCTGATTGGCAGTTGCTTGTAATTTCTCGGATGATTCTATATTGTTTCTTCCTACTGCTAAAATAGCCGTGTCGTCGGCAAAGGTTGCTATAGTATTGTTTTCTAACTTTGGAATATCACAAGTATACAATAGGCATGGGACCGGACCTAGTACGCTTCCTTGTGGAACTCCTGCTTTAATTTCCTTTAAGTTTTGAATAAGATTCTTCTTGCTTTATTCTGAAGTGTCTCTGAGATGTAGGACTGAAGAACTTGGGAGTATAGTTTTGGGAGGAGCGATCTTAGTTTATGATTTAAACCATCATGCCACACTTTGTCGAAAGCCTGCGCTACGTCTAGAAAGATGGTAGAACAACCTTTTTCTTCTTCTAGGGCTTTTTCTACGACATTCGTAATTCTATGTACTTGGTCAATAGTTGAATGTTTATTTCTAAATTCAAATTGATAAGAGGAATTAGTTCTTTTACTTCTATTATCGATTTCATGAACTTTTAAAAAGTTTTGTGGCTTTTTAGAACCACCCTAATGTAGATTTTAAGTTAATATAAAATTTAGCTGTGTACAATTGAAGCAAAACGTTTTTATTTGCTTTGTGTCATTGTACATTTCTGAATTTTGTTACTCTGTTGTAGGTGCTACTAAGTCACCAAATCATTATATATTTAATTGACTTAAAAGTATACAAATTCACAAAGTGCACCTGCATCTAATAATGCACATATTGAGCAATTCAAGGTACTAAATCATATTTAACATACAAATACACAACGATTCGCTCACTAGCGGTAAAAGAGAATGACAGAAAAGAACACAATAACATAAATTATAATAGCCATAGCCCAGAGGTAAACAATTATTCTGTACAGGTGTGAATTTACGTTTCATAATCGCACACCATTAGGCAGGTTATATATTTCTACTTATCGTAAGGGCACGGAAATTTTCTTTTTTGTTTTTTTTTAAGCATCTTTGTATAGCCGGCGTTGTTAGAGAAAGTCCCGTAAGTTAGTAAAAGCTGTTATTTCGCGAGTTAGTAACGATTAGAATGAATGCCCCGATGCTAAACATAAAGCGTGCGTTTTGCGGTAGTCTTAAGTTTAAAAAATTGGAGTTGTTTTGTAAACTTGATTGGAAAGTGCGTGGAATCCTGGTGAATATATTTGCAAATGTTTATAAATGTTTCCTTGTTGAGTTAATATTATTGGCTGTTTACATGCTACATTTGCCTGCGATTGCACCCAGCTTGCTCACAGGATGAAGGTAATCCACAATTGCACAATCGTAGAAATTGTGTGAATAGATTGAATTCCATGTGAGAGAAATTCTATGACTTGCCGATAATTAATATTGTTGCCGTATAAATTATGCAAAAATTAATGTTTCCAACAGAAAAAGTGAAGTTATTTTATTGCTTTTCCACTGAAATTTATGACTTATCGATTTTAAACGCTTTATATAAAAAAAAGTCTGACTTTTGTGAGTTTTAACTTCATTCTGTAACTGTTTAACTGGTTTAACGTTTAAACCCATAATTTTGATCAATTTTTTTTATTTTACAGACCTTAAGAAACTTTGCGTTTTCCTTAAGTTCATTTAAGGGCCAGTGGATTTTAAGAATTATGTTTTTACTCCATTGTTGTTGAATCACTTGCAGCAAATTTTCAGTCAATGAAAGCTGTAAAGTTTTTGAACAAATTAATATTATACTAAGTTCGAATTATTAGATTTAATTGACAAAAAGTCATATCCAGATTCAATTTATAATTATCCGTCTAGCATAATAAATTTGCGAGAAGGCGCTGGTCCAAATTTGGGGTAAATGATGTGGAAATGAAACTAATTTTATTTCAGTTGGCATTTTTCCAATGCCCAAAGTTTAAAGAGGAGTTAATTCCATTGCAACTGCGGTGTATTTTTGTTAATTTATCGAGGTGACTTGTCCAGTTCAGTCTGTCTTAAATTCATTTTGAAATTACGTTCCTGTTTTTGCTTTAAGTATATCAAGAATAAAGGAACGTACATACTAAGTTATTTTGTAAACCTTCATGGTAAGGTGCTGATAGGTATAGGTTTGTTTTTGATTTTAATTGTGAAAATAATTAGTGTTTTGAGGTGTACAGGGTGTATAAATTTCAAGATACAACATAGAAATATTGCTAATCTTTACAAAGTTGGTTAAATTTTGGCAAAATTGAGTAATTTGGTAGAATAACATTGTGATTTTTTGAATAATGACCAAATATATTGCAACACTAGCACAACATCAAAGATTATTACATTTATATTCGCCAGCGCTAGATAATGTGTTTGATCAGGCAGAACTAGTTTTTAAATTTTTCCTATAGTACCAAATTAATGCCATATAATTATGTCATTAGTACGTCAAGTCGTTGAACCATGTACAATCAATTTTCAACCGTAATTAAATGATTACTGTTGTTAGTTTTTGTGAATGCATATCTGGTCACGTCCCTTAAAGGTAATACAGGTCAAAGTTAAAGCTTAAAAAATTAAATGCAATGAGAGAACAGAGAGAAACTGCACGCCAAAAGTATTTTATGTGAACATAGAATTATCGAAACGTTTAGTTACGGAGTTTTTACTCATACACAGAGCAAAATGTGATTTTTAGGTTCTTAAAAAATTAATTTTTGGGCACATGACTAAATATATTTCACTAGAGTTAAAAAATATTTTTTAATTCGTTGTTTAAGGATCTTTTATTATAGAGGAAGGCATTTGACTTCGTTTATTAGCATTAGTAAATTTCCTCTTTCAAAAAAATTTTAAAATATTAAATCTAGTGTATTAAACCTGGGCAAAACGTTGCTTACACCAAATTTTATAGTGAAAATTTTTTATTATAGATAATAAAATTTGCCGACTCTACCAAATCGTATACCAAACTTTATCATTTAGTATTAAAAGTTTCTTGGGGCTTTATTTAAAATGTATTTTGTTTCCACTTGTTCAAATAAACTTAAAATTAATCTACAAACCATCCACACTAATTTATAGGTATAAACAGGGGTTTGAAGTGGAGCACGGAGCAGTGGAGCAATGGGTTGTTGCCCTGAGTAGGAACGGAGTCCGGAGCAAATTATTTTGATTGTTGTATTGCTCCAGTTTATTATGTACCTACAATTTTTAAAAAAGTACTTTTTTTTTCATTTTTCAACCTTTGAAGATCAATGATTTGTGCTTACATTTATTTAATTTCACTTGTTTGTTAGGGTCAAACATAGTAAAAAATGGAGTGCTCTAAATCCCTGGCTATAAATATGAATTACCCTATGCATAGTTTTTAGTTTTAATGGCCTGGGAGCAAAGAATGACGAGGAAGACTGCGAAGGTGGATAGTTAGCTTACATTACTTATTACAACAGATTTAGAATAGAATTAATCATGTATATTCTTAGCCGATGCAATAAATCCTAGGTGCTTATCTGTGCGTGGGTTAAAAGTTATTTCATAAATAATTGGCAAAACGGAAAAAAAAAGAAAAATTATGCGTCTAGGAAACTAATGTATTTTCCAAAATTGAACTAAATGATGCGGAGGCTTTTCATAATTATTTTTAAGTAGAATTTGATAAATAATTAATATTTTGCAAGACAATTCTAATTTTATAGAAATGATTTTTTTTTTAAATATGGAAATCATACCATGACTTAATTAAAAAAATAGATAATCCGAGCTTTCAGAAAATATGTTATTTTATGTGTTACAAGATTGTTTGGTCGAATTTAAATGTACCAAATCTCTTTGCTGACTCGCACGTTTTAAACATATTAGTTGTTATTATTTAAATTAAAAGTTGTTCAACTCAGTTTAAACAATAAACCACACGTTGAAAATTTAACTTATGACATGATTCTAAACGTTGCTGTGGGCTGTGGTGAAGTAAACAAAGATTCTAAAATTTTATTGCGTTGCCATGGTGAAGTAAACAAAGATTCTAAAATTTTATTGCGTTGTCATGGTGAAATAAACAAAGATTCTAAAGTTTTATTGCGTTGCCATGGTGAAGGTAAACAAAACTGTATCCGATTGCAAATAGTAAGGTTCCTATTTATCTGCTAGCAAACGTGATAAATCGTATGTAGTAGTAGTAGTGGAATTATCACAGATAAAAATCTATATGAAATTATAGGAAACCAGACTACCGCGATATTTTTTATGTTTTTTCTAAGGAAGTGGAAATGCTAACCAAATGCAAGCAAAAAATCTTACGTAGTTTTTGATTCTGAACAACTTTCATATTTACACTTTTGTCGTAAAATAATCAGGGGAGTCAATATTTGCAACTATTTAATGTTGCATAATAAAGTCCTTTGTACGTTACTGTCAGTCAACACCCTGTAAATTACGAATCTTAGTACAATACGCTTGCGCAGTTGAAATAAGTGGAAAAAAAATCTGCATGTGTTTATCGCGTCGTGTGTGATTTTCTTTCATAAAAATGGCAATATTGTTTACTCATTCCATTACGGTATTATAAAACCCTCGCAATATGTCAGTTTACTGATTTGTGGTGATAACCGGTATCAAAATGTCCCGAAAATCAAAATATCATTACTTAAAGAGTTGGCAGTGATCAGCTGATAATAGAGTAAGCATGGAGCAAGCTAGATCCTGGCGTTGTCGGTCGACTGCTCGGAAAACGACCTTGTTTACCGGCCATTGCATTTTTGGAAATCATAACTGCAGGATGCAAGTGATAATGTTACTTGACGTGCATTTTCGCCATTGAAGTGAGTTTTAGATGGCGAATTATTACAATTTGTGTACGGTAAGCGGTTTTTAAAATTGTTTAGAGACGAACTTCGGTGTTTTTTGTATCCATTGATGCTTTTCGCCCTTCGCTATTTTTCCAGCTTTATCAACAAGTTGGGAGCAATGTTTAACTTTCAAACGTCATCCGATTGTGCCCAACTTTTTGTTGTTTTTATTACCTTTTCATTTTATTACCTTTACACCAAATGGATTATGAGAAATATTAAAAATATTTTTACTCTAATTGAACGGTAATAGCACAAAGCAATTTCGCAATATTAAATCTAAAATTGGAATCGTTTAAATGTTTTTAATATTGTTCGCGACTGTTTTACAGCGCTGAACATTTACAATTCCTTTGAAATCGTAATACATTAGCTTCACAAAACACTTGTATTTCAATTGTAAAGCAGTGCTTTAAGAGCATTCTTAATTTCCCGTGAGCACAGTTAATTAACATTTTCTTTCGTTACAGGTCTTCTCCTCCGTTGACGGCGGAAAAAATACATCATTCAATATCGTTAAAGTCTTACAAAAACAAGACGAGACTAAATTTCAATTAAAATAAAGTGCAGGACTTGAGTCCTTAAAATCCGTGTAAAAATAAACAATTCGCTTTTCCTTGTCACAACATACGGCAAGTCAAAATGCTGTCACCAGTGGCGTTCGTTGTTGGTGTTCTCGCGGTGGCGGTTTTAGTGTGCGTTAGTGGCGAACCCGGTAATGGAATAGGGTTCTTGGAGTCGCCTCCTGGAAGATGCCCGAGGACTTGCGCTTGTTCCGGGAGTATTGTGGACTGCGCCCATCGTGGACTCACGCAGGTGCCCAGAAATCTACCGCAGGACATCGAAAAATTGTAAGTGATTTTATTTAAATATTTTTTAAAATTACCATACCTTTGTTAGAAACCAATACTAATAAAATATTAGGTTTAGTCATAAGTCTCGTCAGTGAAGAAGGGCTGAAATGAAACTCGACATTTTTAAGTAATTTTTAATTTCATTTATCATGTATATAATTTACATCGTTCTGCCATTTTGCTTAACTTTTGTGAATTGGATTTTAAATTTAAAAATATGTATTCAGGGTGATTCAAATTCGAGGGCGACCATGGGGATCTCGCTTATTATAATAGTTGCTGAATTTGGTGCTCATTAATAATCCGAAGAGAAATCGGAAATATCTCAAACAGTATCCGAGAAAATTAGGAAAAACCATAAAATACGATTTTTGAAAATAGTTTATAACTTCTTTGCAGTATGAAATATTTTAAATGTGTAAAAACATTGCTTAAGCAACTTTTTAAGCCGCATCGGATAGTAATCACTAATTTTTCCTAGATCGATTCGTTTTTGTTTTATGACAACCAACTTTATTTTTTCTTATGGGCGCAATTTTGCTATTTACATAATCAAATAGCATTTATTTTTTTGAATCCATTGATGTATCACACATGGTATTTTACTTCTTTATTCACTGCCAAACTAAAAAAAAAAGGGTTTTAAACAATAACCATTATAAATCAGGTAGGCCGGTCATTGTAGTTTATGTCGTTTCTATGACAACTAATCAACAAACTAAAAGTTTTGAAAGCCTATTACCTGTCACATTCATAAATTTGTAAAAATGAACTTTAATAACGAAGAAAAACGCGATATGCTGCGAATTTTTAATTCTTTGAATAGGAATGCTATATTGTCAAGTCAACGATATGCAGAAAAATATCCAGAAAGGAGACAACCCTCGCACACATATTTTTGTACGTTGGATAGATATTTAGGGAAATATGGGGCTTTTACCAAACCCAGAAGATAATATGGCAGAAAGGTTTCAGATGAAAGTAAAAAAAATAGTTATTTATGTATCAAGGCCAAAAAGTACGTTTTGGCCGAGGTGCATATTACATTTTTTGTGCGATCGAATTAAAAACAATTTAAATTTTTAGCAATTTTCAAAATTAAAGGTTAGAAACTACCCGACATTCTGTCACTGACAGATGACGGCGTATGTACTGCATTATCGGCCCTCTCCTTAGCAACGGCCGTAAAAGTTACTTTTTCGGCCGTTGCTAAGGGTAACGGCCTGAAAAGTAACTTTTACGGCCGTTGCTAAGGATAGGGCCGGTAATGCAGTACTTTATGGTTGCTAACGCGTCCGTCAAACAGCTGTTTTTAGTACGATCGCACAAAAACATTTTTATTTATTACAAACAGATCCGAAAAAAGCACTTTTTTCTACGTTTAACAGAAACTTGAGTAAATTTGTTAAAAGCATTTAATAAAGTATAACAAAACTTTAAAAAAATTCGCAGCATATCGCGTTTTTCTTCGTTATTAAAGTTCATTTTTACACATTTAAAATATTTCAAACTTCAAAGGAGTTATAGACGATTTTCAAAAATCGTATTTTTCAGTTTTTCCTAATTTTTTTGACATATATCCAATTTCTCTTCAGATTATTATTGAGCACGAAATTTAGCAACTTTGCCATATGTAAACCTATACTCTGGCTATTATAATAAGCGAGATTCCCATGGTCGCCCTCGAATTTAAATCACCCTGTATGCAGGTATAAATCTATCCTATTCTGGTTTCGGAAAGTCTTTTTAACAAGGTCATTTTGCAAGGGACAAAACAAATAAAAATCTGAAAGGGCACGGTCTGGTGAATATGGGGTCATAGCCATAGACATAGACTTCTTATTCCAATAGAAATATTGTCGTAAAAAAAAACTGCAAATGAGGTTTTATTGGGCCTATGAGTTCAAAAGTAAGTGATTGCATTTTCTAACGTAGAAATAAAACTTCTTCTTCTTCTTCTTCTTTTTCTTCTTCTTTTTCTTCTGAAACGGTTCCTCTTGTACCTTTCGGTGTCGGTATGCTTTTCTATTTCTGTATTATGTTTCTCCACTTCTGACTATCGTTAGCTAATTGTGACACATCTCTCCAGCCGACTCCTGTTGCTTCTAGTCGCTGCCTCACTTCTTTTGCCCATTTTGTACTTGGCTTCCTTTATTTCTTTTTCCCTCCATTTTCATTTTCCATCCTATTTTCGCGCATGCGTGGTAGATGTCCAAGCCATCTTAAATGATTCGTCTCTATCTTTTTCTTAATATCTGTTACCCCTAGGTTTTTTCGAATTTTTTCGTTACTGATTTTATCGATCAGTCTACATAAAACTAAATAAAACTTGCGAAGACAAAAGTACCGGCAAACTTGCTAAATAGCTGTCTCACTTTAACTTGGTTGTTAATTTACATACAAAAAAAATAAATACAGAGCTACTGACGAACTTGCCCAAAGGCTGGAGCTGTCTTATCCTTCCCTATAATTAAAATAAAAACAAACGGCTTGTATTTCACTGGAAATATATCTAAAGAATGCATTAAGCTAGCTTTAGTTCGCAATTTATTTCTTTTATAATTGAAACCGCGTCTATTTTCATCATCGCACGAATTAGTTTTGCACTTCAATATGTTATTCCGGCAATTAACTCTAAAATCTATCGCAGTTATTAATCTTGACGACTTAAACAATAATCTAATTCCATGTTCTGGACGCTTAATAAAAGTTACAAATGCTTTCATCTATTTTTTTGGTCTTTAGTGAAGCTAAGTACCCCGGTGCAACTGCAGATGTTTAATTTAGAAACGTAAATTGGCGACTCGACTTGAGTTACGGTGTTTAATTTATTTACATTGAGTTATGAGATTTTCTTTGGATCTAAATGAACATTCTGTTATTTATGCACTTAGTTAACTACTGACTAAGAAAAGTTTTCAGGTGCAAATCGAAAGTGCACTGAAGATCTTGCGCACCTGCAGACGATGTAACACCACTAATTAAATAATTAATCACGATACCTCCGACCATACTATTTTAGTTTAGTTAGAGTTTGCACTAAAGATTTTTTGTAATCACACAGTGTCTAAACACACAATGAGAATTATAATTTTTTCTGACAGTATTTTATTAGAAGTACTTAGTAAATATTCGTAGTAATATAACAAGTGCATTGAAAATTATCGATAATTGTTGATAAATTTGTCCAAATGCAAGTTGAGTTGAAAAAAACACGAGTGCACGAGCGATTTTTTCTGATTCAACTTGCATGAGTGAAGATTTGTCAAAAATTATAGATTATTTGCAATGCACTAGTTATATTTTGTCAGAAAATTTCCTTCACCTAACCTACCTGTCTAATTAAATGAAAGTTATGTCAAATTTTACAAGTACTGTCAGAGTATTGCGTCAGGGGTGTGGTTTAATTTATATTAAAGTAACGCTACTGGTCGCCGAAATTCGACAAAAAATTATCAAGACCAAAATATTTAATTCTAATTTGACAAAAGCAACGAAATTCGAAAAAAGCAACTATTACCACCAAAATCGATCCAGAAAAGTAACTTTTATCGAGTATTTACTGTAGTTATAAAATAAAATATTTTGGGATTACCATGAAAGAGGATGCACCAACTTGAATCGGTTATAACATCGCGTTCCATGAAAAGCTATTACAAAACTGGCTTGCAACCAACACATTTAGCTAACGAACAAATAATTATGACAACAAATAGTTGTGACAATTATAGTAAATCAAATTAGCAGTAATTTATGTCGCAATTTTCGTAAATCATTATAGATGTTGATTAGAGATTATATCCACGGTAGGAAATTACGATTTATTAAGTCAATTAAACGGAGATTTCAACTCACACAAAGATTTTAATAATTTTAACGGTTTAATTAATGGAATGATCATTTAAGTATTGTAGTCAACGCTGGGCTAATTTGGAACTTTAATGATAACTGTCATCATACGGTTTATTCTAATGTACGTAATTCTTTTTAATAAAATGGCACGAACAAAGTGTTGGAATTTACAAATTTTTTAAATGAATTATACAGCATGGAGTATGAAATTATAGCATCCGTTCTGGTCTATTTCTCGTAACAAAATCTAATTTGATTAAATAAATATTATTAACTATTTCCGCTTTTAAAACAGTAATCTGTTTCCACTTGCAATAATTCGGAGGTGATGGTTTATGTTTTGTTTTAATCTTAGCTAAGAATTTGTTCTCGATGCGATTAATTATTTATTTAAAAGCATTATGACGCGCCAAACTGTGTGTTTACGATGCAAACTCATTACTTCTTCTCATTTATTTCGCATGCAAGATTTTCTACATTCTATCTGTAATCCAATAACCCTCCCTGAGTCAGCATGATTAGAACAAGGTATTAGAGAAATGCACCTGACGATGCTTGTACAAAACGTCGAACAAAACCGACTTCAGCTGTTTAAACCTGATTCATAGCATGCTGCTTTGCTTAACGAGCCAAAGATCTGTATCTTTTTTAACTTATTCAAGTTTGCTATGTTTACTGGAAACGAGGAGGTTGTTAACTAGTTTCTATTAGTTTTCATTGTAAAAAAAGCTTCATTTGAATAGACGGAGGAATGCGGGTAATTGTACATAAATAATTATTTCACTCAATTCGATTTTCTTGATTGATAACAGCGCAGATCAGTGTATGGAAGATCTGGCTGTAATCGATTGGAAATATTTTTCAACTTGCAGGTAACAATAAAAATCGGATATTTTATATTGCATTAGATTTTTTTAAAATCATTTTACGTACATACGAAATATATTAGTTTCTAAAACTTTTGTAACCTTTTATTAACCATATATATTGTAAAAGAGGTACCGACTCATGGGCGTCTTTTGCTAAAATTGACAAAAACGGCTTTGACTATGTTAGCTAACATGCCCAAGTAAGTTTAGAACCATGACTTAAATAGTTTTCCAGTTATTGTATCTTATACAGGGCGTTGTCTTACGGTATTAATGTTATGATCCATATATGCGGTATATATTGCGAAAGAGGTACCGACGCTTGGGCGTCTTTTGCAAATTGACAAAAACGGCTTCGACTATGCTAGCTTAACATGCCCAAGTAATTTTAGAGTCATGACTTTAATAATTTTTTAGTTATTGTATCTTATACTGGGTGTTATTTTATGGTATAACAGTTATCATCCGTATATGCGGTATATATTGCGTAAGAGGTACCGACGCTTGGGCGTCTTTTGGTAAAATTTACAAAAACGGTTTCGACTATGTTAGCTAAACATGCCCAGGTAGTTTTAGAACCATGACTTAAATAATTTTCTAGTTATTGGATCTTTTACAGGGTGTTGTCTTACGGTATTAATATTATCGTCCTATAGGCGGTACATATTGCCTTAAATTTTTCTTAAAGGCGTCATTTTCATGCTTCTATCCAATTTACTTAATTTTTGTTCATATTACAATTAAAGTTAATACTAGAACCATCTTGAAATAAGACTTTTTGAAGAACCCTGTATGTAAATGTAAAATAAATTTTAACTTCTTTAACGAAGCTTTGTATCCCTTCTTATTGTAAACTAAATAATTGTTTTGTAAATGTTAGCTGTCTTTCTTTGCTTCAACAATTACCACGTCGGCGGATATTTACAATCGTCACTCACTGTTAAGTGTTTTGTCACTGTATGGGAGTTGTTTCAGCACTGCCACCTTCGATCACACTTTTCTGTTTTCTGTTTACACCCTCCACTACTGACACAGCTTCATCGTTCCTAAGTTTCAATCGTCCCTTGGTAATATGTCAGTCAGTCCTTGTTTTTTACTTAACTTTTTATTCACTTTAAGAGTTCAAGTAGCAGAAGATTGATGTATTTATGAATTGCTAACAATTATGAGACACATGGCGTTATAATAGACTTGTTCTTGTATGGACATATCAGTTTACAACCTCTCTTTATTACTAATCGCCAAATAATTTATTGAGCGTGAGAGATTTTGTGACGTTTTTGATAAAAACGAACATTTTTATAACGTGTCTTGTATCGCAAAGTTTTTACAACTTATTTTAGTTGGCTGTGTATGCTGTAGAATGTATTTAAACTTAATGCGTCTTGAAATCGGTTTATGATCGCGTTTATCTCATTTTTTTAAGGTTAACGCTCCTTCAGTTAAATGTAAGCCATCCTCTCTTGTGCTAAAATCAATAAAATTGTTAACAACATTTTAATTGACTGTTTTTTCTGGCATTTTTAGAGTATTGTGTAGCGTACTATGCGTGTATGATGTTTAGAAACATCATTTTATTACGGTTTTTTAATGTGTGTATTAGTAATTCAGGTTTGAAAAAGTTTTTATCTTAAGGATGTGGGTCGTTTGGACGGTAATCAGTTTTTGCGATTATTTAGGTTAACCCATGTAAGTTTTTACTTTATTACTTTGCTTTTTTATTTGAAAGTAAAATAGAGGTGTTAGTATGCGTAGAAAAAATTGTATAATCTTTAGTGTCGTTTATTTTCTTTAGACGTTGATAGTTTTTATTTGTTTTTAATGCATAGAATAAGTGTTGAGCTCTCTCGAAATAATTCAGTTGTCACAAACTGAACATAGTGGCAGTAAGAACAGATTTATACATCAGACAATGCGCCGAATGTTATCCCCATGTAGCTAAAGTTGACCTGCAATTTTGTTTGTTGTAAATTCAAAAACTACTAAAAATTTTTTTTTTTTTTGGATAATTGCAATGATGAAACTCTTTACTAGATCTTCATTAATTAAATTCCATAACACCCCAGTAACACAGATTAGTAAAATACGTTGTGAAGAATAAATGAAATGATAATTCTAAGTCTATTTTTGTTGTTCTTAATTGGTACCTTTCGGTGTTGAGGTATTTCTCCTGGTTCGTGATTCCGTTTCTCCATTTTTGTCTACGATTGGCTAACTAAAACACACCTCTCTAGCTGACTCCTTTTACATCTATAGTCTGCCTTACTTTGTTTACCCATTTGGTCTTGTTGGTCTTCCTATACTTCTTTTTCCCTCAAACTTCGTTTTACATCCCATTAGCGTTTGAATCAACTTTCTATCTCAAACTGTTTAGCCACAATCGACCGATCCCGCACTAATGACTCACCCTGTATATCAACAAAAAGGATTTTTAAAATTTTATAAAGGTATAAAGCATATTTACCGTAACCAAACTCTATTATACCCTAATTTGTTTTTCATTCTTAACTGCGTACAGTTGCCGTAAATGAAAGGGTTCAAATCAAAACAACTTCAATGGGAACCGATCATTTATCCAACTGGCATCGTTGTCCAACCAAGTGTTGAATGAAATCTACTATCTAAAGCTCACACGGTCGCTGTCAAGCGACGCTATTGTTGTGGCCCCTGACGGTCGCTTTCAATTGTTTCGTACTTTTTCAGAAGAAGCGTTTGTTCTTATAGTTCGCTGGTCAACGCCATTGTGGCTTTAAAACGATAAACGGGAGAAAATTCGTATTTTAACTCGAAGAAATCACTTCTGTCGAGATTGTTTCATGTATGACTGGACCGCGATGATGGGATAAAGCTTTATTAGAAACGTCTAGCACATGTGCTCGGACGTCTGGACTTTTGGGAGCGCAAATAACTGGCACAATTTTCGTTCTTGAGATAGCGAAGCGTACATTTTAAAATTGGCTTTTCTGGGCGCCCTATAGAACCTTTTATTTTAAAAGATAGAACCTTGCTGTTCCGTAAAAATATTTAACATTAAAATTCTTATAACTATTTTATTAAATTTAACATTCAGTTAATTGTTTTTAGGATACTAGATTGATTTATTAGACAACTGTTATCTTTTAAATTACACCCTCTATACAGGGTGTTTCTTAAGTATTGCAAAAAAAATTGGGAGGAGATTCCCTATCAAAAAATTAAGGAGGGTCTTTTATATACAATTTTTTCCTTAGACATCTCCTTTCGGAATTACACCCCCCTAAAGGGGAGCGGTAAAATTAGGTTTTTATTTTATTTCTCAAATTTGGATAAATGTAAGAGAATGATGTTTGGTAGATGTTTTATACTTATTACATACTACATGGTAGTATTTTTAATCATCTCCCACTTTCACACGGGGCTGAAAAGTGCGACCGCTGTTGATTTTTTTATCAGAACTTTTTAGTGGGTTAAAATTTTGTTTATCTCGTAAAACCTACCGTTTTTAAGTAAAAAATAAAATAAGTAAACGTGAACCATCAAATATTCCAATATAAAACGATTCATTTTGGTGGTTGCTACTTTGCTATGGTCTGTTTAACTTCACATTGGGTAGAATTGACGGGCGTTTTAGCGTTGTTGCCGCGTAAACGTCAAAATAAATTACACTCGTCAATTCTACCCAATTGAACATAAACAAACCACGGAAACCACCAAAATAAATCGTTTTATATTGGAATATTTGATGGTTATGTTTATTTATTTTATTTTTTACTCAAAAACGGTAGGTTTTACAAGATAAACTAAGGAATAAAAACAGTTTCTAAACAAGTCAAGCTTTTAAAAAGAGCTTTTTAACTTTCCTGTAATTTTTTTGTAAGAGACAAAAAGATCACCAAGATCCATTTTTTTAAAATAGGAATTGCATAAAACGTACAAATTGAAAGAACCAACTGAACTTTTTAACTACCCCTGCACTGGGTTTTTCTCTGTAGTATTGACAGCTAAAATGTAGGCTATGTTCACGGCGGACTTTACTAACCATAGAAGAAATTCCGCCGTGCGGCGGAATGTAACTAGAAAATACCCTCGAATCCGCCGCGCGTGCGCATAACACATTTTCAACGGCGGAAAGGGCCTGTATACGTATAAAATCCGCCGTCCGGCGGATTTCTTACTCTATATAAGCTATTCCGCCGGCGGATATATAGCCACTTCCAATATTAAATATTAAATGGGGTGTTGTACTTATTTGAAATATAAAAGTTGCTATTAGTTCCATAGAGGTGACTCACCCTGTATATTTGAAAATATTTTTATCGTGTTCGGACGAATAAACTGTATGAAATAGCGTTTGAATCAACTTTCTATCTCAAACTGTTTAGCCACAATCGACCGATCCCGCACTATTGACTCACTCTGTATATTTTGTTCCCCAAGACTTTTTCCTTTTTTTTTATTACTCCTAGTTCCGCATGCAAAACTTACTTTAGGTAAAATTAGTCCCTTCAGAGGGCATCGCCGTATTTTTCGGGTTAAAACAGAGGTCTTTTGCTGTCAAAGGTTGGTAACCGTAACAGTGTTTTAGGACTCATCTAGAATTATTCTGAACGAACATATTAAATCACCCCATTATTTATGATTTTAAATTCTTAGGAAAAAAACAAACTACTTAAGTATGACAACAAATATTTGAAACAAGGCCCTTGTACATAATTTAATGTTGTATACTATGAACTAACGCAGTTACACACTTTGACTACGATTTATGATCTGTATGCAGGATTTATTCAACCAAATCACTCCTTAATTTTCAAAACACGAATAGTAAATTAATAAAATCAGTTAATTAAAATACTTGTAGTACTAAGAAATGTCGCTGGGACATATTAAAGAATTCTTTATTACTTCAACCACTTTCCAAACGTATTTTTCCGAAACCATAAATTATTTTAACTGCACCTGTGCGTAGATTATTTTTCGTTTATTTACTTGAGCGGAAATGACATTTATGTAAGTTATTTCCAAGTACTACATAAAAACGTATTTACGCGGTTGATCGATATATTGTTTAAATAAGTCGCACACAAGGACATGCTATCTGTTTACGCAAACAAATAATTAAATAGAAATTCGAAACCAAAAGGAATGAAACGACATGTAAGGAGCAGTCTTTAATTTGAAATTGCTTCGAAAATACGTGACGGGAAAAAGCTGAAGAATGTATTATTATGTAAAATGTAAAAATATAAAGCTTTGTAATATTTAACTTGTATAATTAGAGAAATATGCTGTGATTTGTTTTATTTTTTCCGAATGCAATATAGTAAATAACAAAATTTAATAAATACAGGGCAAACTTACTTATAAAATGTCCCAAAACAAAACAATTTTTCGAGGTAGTTTATATAAACTTAAACTAATAATAATAAATGATATAAAAATATACCGGGTGATTCAGTTTGACTGTCGCACCCCTATAACTTTTTAATTATTGTAAATAACCCCAACAAACCTTATATATTTGTAAACGGCGACAAATTCTTTATTAAGTGATGTGCATTTGTTATCTCTACGATAACGTATGTCAAATCCGCGATAGGCAACTGTTTTTTTTTTAAATACATAGTAGGGGAGAGCGGGGTGATGACGCTCAGTGGGTAATTGCGCTCACCGTCATTTTGCGCCAGTTTTCAAATATTTAAAAGTTAAACTTAGCAGCCACCTAGCTTTCGTTCTAATAAACACAATGCCGTAAGTAAAAAAACTTATTTCACCATAAAACCTAAGTTAATTGAATGTGTGTCATTTTTAACATTTTCATATAAGAAATCGCCTACAAAAAAAAACTGTAAGTAGTTCAATTAGTCTAATTTGAGTTTGTGCTTTGGTCTCCTATGAAATTTGTGTCATTTTTAGCAGGAGTGACCATATAAAGCTATTTCTTAAATTCAAAGCTAGTTTAGTAAAATACCGAATTTAGACAATTGTGCAACAGGGGGTAATGGCGCTAAATTAGCTACGGTAATACCACTTGGTGAGCGGCATTACCCTCATTGATATTTTTATATAATTTAATTTATATTTTATTTTTTCTCATAGTAATTGTGCACAATGCCTCGTACAACTAAAAAAACAACTGGTAAAGCATCCTGAAATATCAATATCCAAAGCTGTTTACCCATAAAATAGGTGAGCGCCATTACCCACTAGCAGGCGGGTAATTCCGCTCACTTACATGTTTTTAAATTATTAATAAGTTTCCGTTTTTTGAGGTTAAATCAAATTTGACAAGCCGAACACTAAGTAATGTTTTGGCGACAATAACCTCAAATTACAGCGTAATTATTGTTGTTACGGTTTAGAATATATGAATTTTTTTGCTTAAGTGGGCGCCATTACCCCTCCCACCCCTATACATGTTTTTTTTTCATAGAATAGTTCTTCGTAAATCAGATCATTTTCACTCATTTAACCAACGCTGTATCTCTTACCGTTAACGAAATCCCCATGCTGTTCACGATAACTGAGACACCCTGTATTTAATATTGTCATATTTTAAACTTTAAGTTTTGAACATCGCAATCAGCCTGTAAGGTTTTTCTTCACCAACTCATTTCGCAAGCATAAAGCTTCTGTTTTATATAATATTAGTAAGCATTCGATAGTTTATCTAAACGTCACGTCATGTTTATGTAGCATCTAGTTGTCTGGCGATCGAGTGATTATTTCGAATGCACTTCCACAATCATTGGATTCATATCCCACTTACATTTTATTGCAGTTATACTCATATTTCTGTAAATAGCATACGTAAACATTTTGTAATGTTATACTTTGTAAATCGATTGAGCATAAAAGCAATATGCGAAATATCTATTTTAAAAAGTAGTTAAATATATTTTGAGATGTGTTTAGAAGGTTCAGTGACACGGTTTGGTGTAAATAAAATTAATAAATTTACTGAGGAAACTGCGAGCATGTACGCAGAGCTTTTTTTTAGCCTGTTTATTTGTTTAATTTCTAATGTTGGACTAATTTGCTTTAATCGCGTTGTTTTTTTGCCGAGGTGTTATTTAAATATTAGTTGTAATTGGTTCCAATAACATTTAATTTTGTGCGTCTGTTTTGACTTCAAGTACGGTGGATCAATTGTTTTAAACGACAATCGTTTCTTTAATCAATCCACCCTACACGAAGTTCAAAACTCGTTAATCTAAAATCCCAATTCAAACAGCATGATTTAATTAATAAGGCATACATTCATTGTGAAATATGTGTGTTTGTATAATCGCATTGCAGTTTTCCGAGCGGTCTTTAAACGTTCAGTGCGCATTCAAAGTATTGTAACAATTTGCCCGAGGCGCGCGGTTCGCTTTGAGCAATACCCCCGCTCCCACTAAATCGTTCTTTACGATCATTTCTTCTCGGTTTCCGCGAACTGTAAATTATTAAAAGTATGCACTTTCGAAAATAGTTGCGCGGAATATGAAAACTTCGGAATTTCAATGAAAAACAAAAGCCACCGACGTGGAAAAGCGGAAAGTTAGCTGAAATTATGCAATATACAAGTGCGGCTTTTAATTAATATTTAGACATTTTTGTGGCATTCATTTGGCTAAAAAGTAAAGCATAATTTGCGAGGCCTTATTAAATGAAAATATTAGGGTAAAACGGTGAAATACGCCCCACTTAAAAAAAAAAATCTTTACTGCAAAATGCTTTATTCTAAACAAAAAATACATTTCTAATTAGTATAATGAGTGTACATTACGTAAATATAAAAAGTTTGTGAAAAGTAAACGCAGGAAAACAATAAAAAACAATTTGGAACCCTTTCCTTTGAGGCGTATTACCCACTCTGCTGTGGAAAACGCCCCACACGATTATTACTACTTATTTTTAGTAAGAACTTAATTTTTTGCACCACACAAGTGACATAAATCTTCGTACGTTGTACACGTTTCGTGAAGCCATCGAGAACACGCTGTGCACTGTATCCAGTCTACTTTCGATTTCGTGGAGTAGTAGTAATCACCGCATTTGACGCAAATCTCTTCAGATTCATCTGAAACTTCCTCAGAAGAACTCGATACGAGTTCCTCTGAACTCTCAGATGACGTTGATTCAAAACGTTGAATACTTTTCATCCTTTTTTGGTGCGCGGGTTACATTAGCAACTTTAGTTTTCTTCCCTTCTCTTTTCGCACTGATGTTTTGCTTTTTCCCACATAAAATTGTACGTTTGCATCGGTTTTCTGGAGATGTCAACAGCGTAGCGGCCTGTTTTCTTTTAGTAAGAATTGGTGGAATGACTGGAATCGGATTTGTTTGTGCAAGAAATTTTGAAGGGGTTTCTTCTTCAGAGGATTTTTTGCTTAAAGTAGTTGCAGATGGCTGTGGCCTTTTTGGTGGGGTTCTTTGCAGTCCTGACGGCCCAGGTTCATCTAATGGCACAGTAGTTGGGGATGATTGTTGTTCTCCACGATTTTTATTCCTATCGATGGGCACTTCGTCACGTTTGGAAAAAGCAGTAGACCTGTTTGCCTCATTGGCGTCCGAAATTGAGAAAAAGTGATCTTAAAGCAAAAGGGGCATTTTACACTTTTAGATCTGGGATGTAATTCCCAAACAGTGGTGAAAATCGCCCCACTGGTGTACCAAGACCATTGAGGCATTAATAAATAAATGCGTAATGTCATTTTAGAGGTTATGAAACAAGCTTTCCGAATTTATGTCGAAATTTGAACGATACTAATACACTTCATGCGAAATTGTTTTTTCAATAATTGAGACAGAAATAATACAACGTCCACTTGCCGTGAATTGCGAATTTTTTCGATTTTCAGCGGGAAACTAGTCAGGTGGTGGAGATATACTAAATTCCTTAACTAACACTACCATTATGTGATACTAGTAGTGTCATCGATGATTAAACAACTAAACTACATAGGTGGGGCGTTTTTCCGGCTGGGGCGTTTTTCCGGCTGGGGCGTATTACCACGTTTTACTTGTAATGAAGTAAATGCCAATAGAAATACAGGACTACATATTTTCATGGTTTGTTTACTATTACGACTGAGAATAGTAATGGACTAAGCAGCATTCCTTTAAAATGCCTGTTCTTTGGTACCCCCAATTTCAAAGTAACCAGAGTACATCTTGTAAAACAGGATTAGGGAGGGTCTAATATTTTAACCACCACTTAGGCTCAAAATTTATCTAATTCAAGCTTATAAATAGATCTCGTAACGTAAACTAGACAGTAACTAAATGTTAATATAAAAATTTAATATACGCATTTATATTTGTGTTACAATTGCTCATTTTGACATTCTTTGTTCTAGAATGTAACTACAGTTACGAGTTGAGTGTGCATTTTTTACTATGCACTTAGTGGAAGTCATTAAAATACTAATTAACTCAGTTTCTAATTAAGTCTTGATTAGTTCTCGCCTCCTATTATAATCCTCAAATTCAACAAGAAATTAATTAACATCGCTCTTCTGGTTTCGCATCGGCTTTGTTGACTCTTAGCTGTATATTTTGGTTCGAATTTAATACATCATAAATGCTAAGTTATGAGAGCGATACACTGATAAAGTTTACTTGGGGAAATAAAATTTGATTGCCTGGAAGTTAAAATGTTTTTTTTTTTTTTTTTGTCGAACATACTTTTTTGCTTACTTACAGTTTAAAGTTTCTTGTGTTTATTTTTCTCGCCCTTCATTATAATGAAGATTGATTATAACTTGAACATAATAAACGGTAACAGTTAATTAATTTTTTCAAAGAATAAACAGTTGCTATTCAGTTTAAAAGGTTTTTAATTATTTGCGAATTTTTTTTATTCATTTCCACTCAGATAGCGTTCTTTTGAGTTCATGAGCGAGCGCGCGCGAACGCTCCTGTTTGTTTATAGTATGTAGTGAGATCATACTTTAAGCAAATTACCTACAAAATGCGAAGATTTCAATAACTATGATGTTCTTGTAAAAACCTTGCTTTAGTTTTGCTTAAAGAATTCATACATGAGCTAACTTTAATTACTTTTATATAGCTTATATTACCCATCCTTAATAAACATACCTACATTTTTTATTGTTTTTTATATCAAGAAAAACATAAGAAATATGGAATAACATTCTGGGTTTAAATATAATTATTTACACATTTGAGTGTAACGTTGTGAAGTAACATGTGTTAATCTAAATTTGTTTCAATTAAAAAATAGGGTCTTGTTTTTGGTGCATAACAATATTTTGGCAGCACTTCGAAGAGTAAAGTGTCAAAAATTAAAATTGTTTGTAGTAGATAAATGACTAGCATAGTCAGAAAATGAAGCAAGACGTTATGAACTGCAATAAATCTTAGTTGATGTTACTTTATTACGCAAATTAAAATTAATGTTGTGTTTTTAAAAAATAGAATAAGATGTTTTCATTCATGCATTAAAATGTTTAAAGTCAGTTTGATTGGTTGTTGATTTGTTGAATTATTTTTTTAAATTTTAAAGATCACTTTAACGTAATTTCGCTTCCTCTACCAGAAACTTTACTGTTTTATAATGGTAGTTTTTTTTTTTATTGCTAAAACCTCTATTACTTTATTCATACTTTAAAGTTACGATTTGGTGTGAAAGTGAAAAAGTCATTTATGAATGTTTTTCTTGCATGTTGAAACTGCTCTAACTTAACTTTAAAGAAACATTAGCACTTGCACTTATCGTCAAAAGCTGATTGGAAGCAATCTCTGTTGAAACCGGAGAAGGCACATAAAGACATAATATGTCCATATAAAAGTTACTTAATTATAGACACGTTATTTATTGTTAAGATAAAGGCATACTAGATAAAAGAATCTTATTCGAAATCGATTCAAAATGTGTAGTCTTTGTAAGAAATGTTATGTATACAAATTTTCAGATTGTACAACAGACATTTTTAAATATAATCATCAAGCTAAGTTATTTTGGGCTCCTGCAAAAATTGTAATCGAATGAAGTTTTACCCTACTTAATACGAACTGGTCACCAAAAATTTATTTAAAAAAATGCTGATTTAATAACTTTAATTTTTTAATACCAATTGACATAATTATTTCCACTCTTAATTAAAATTTTCATGCTTCTCTTTTCATTTTTTTTTAAATACACATAAATCTCATTAAAAAAATGATGTCAACACAAGGCGAGGTTGATATTTGAAGAACTCTAAAATACGTCAATTATATACGCTTGGCGTAATTTGCTAAGTGTTACTGAGTAGTAGAACCATTACATACAGTCATACAGATACTAATTTAGTGCAGATTTTTGGTATAAAAGAACAACGTAGCATAATTTATCACAATATTGTTTTATGGAATTACATATACAGGGTCTTTCTTAAATATTGCAAAGTTTTGATAAAAAAACCAACAGGGGTCGCACTTTTCAGCCCCCTGTGAAGGTGGGAGATGATTAAAAATACTACTATGGGAAACCTTTTAATAAGTATAAAACATCTACTAAATATAATTCTTCTACATTTATACAAATTTGAGAAATAAAATATAAACCCAATTTTACCGCTCCCCTTTAGGGGGGTGTAACTCCGAAAGGAGACATCTAAGGGAAAAATTTTATTCAAAAGACCCCCTTCAGTTTCGATGAGGAATCACTTCCTGATATTTATATGCCCTGTATATAATATTGCGTGTTTGCTATTAGTACATAAAGCTTTACTTATTTAAAAAATTTAAAGTAGAAAATTGAAATGAAAATAGAATTTTCAGAATAGACCAAAACCAAACACTGTAATAAAAACCACAAAAATAGTTCAATTAACGTTCTTTTTTGCAAAAGTCCAAGTGGAAAAGCTTTTTACAGAAATTTTGGGCAATGGATCATCGGAAGATGAATAAAGTAAGAAATTATAAAAATTAATATGCATTTTCTTATTTCATCAGTGTATTATCCGGTAGTCGCAACCAAAAAATGTTCTGCATACTTACCATTGTTCTGCGATTCAACAGTATCAAGATCAGATTTACTTTTTGTAAGCCAGAAAACGCGAGTGATCCAGCAGTTGCTCTCGGCAACAACTTAAACTCGGGGTTGGCAATGAAAGTGTTAAAGGGTCATCATAAGGATACACCATAACGTATCGAAAATCACGCAAACGAAGAAGTAGTAGGCGCAAAAGTTGTTATAAAATATTTTTTTTAATGTTAGTTTTAGAACTTTAGCGACAGAAATTTATATCATATTCGAAATATAGTTTCACCTACGTACTCCATTATTTTATATTGACGCACAAACTTCTCATGCATTTTACAGAATGTAACTGGTGGAGTACATCGGCACAGCCTCCGGACATCGATGTCACATGTACTTGTATAAATAAGAAATAGTGTGCATTTGTAACTTGACATTTACGTGCAGTCGTCTTGGTCCGCACAAACGAGGATATAAATCAGTGCTTTGTATTGCAGGCAGAATTTCCGTAAGATCGTAAATCTATCGATTAATTAGAAAATATGAAACATGCCGTGGCAAATCAATTATGTTGGTTCAGTGTGTGTTGTATACTCAACATAACATCCAAAGACGGTCGTTTCATTTGCGTTTGATGTTAACAATTGCTTCTTTTTTAAAATAAATTTCAACTTTTATTATACACGAATAATTATTCCATTGCATATAATTCTCTATAAATTATTGCATATTTTATCAATTGAAACTGTTCAAAATTATTCATTTAAAACGTTTTACGTTAGTTATAATACGGGTTTTAATTTCTAGTGTTTATAAATCATAATGAAATTGTCGGGTGCTCATGATTATCAAAATTTATGATGTTTCATTTCATGTGCGCGCAATGTCTGTTTTTAAATGATAATTTCAGTTTGATGACAGACTCCCATAGTGAAAGTTGCTATGTAATTGTGTCCCGTATTATATCATTCCGGGTAGTTTGATGATTTATATGACCGATAAACTTTTATTATTACTATGGGTAGTCTGAATTACCGTATTTTTAATTCATAACTTTGCTTGCCCTTATTTAATTACTGTAAAAGCATAAATGCCAGGATTTAGTAGTTTATAATTGTTTATATTTTTGAATAAAAATAATCAGTAGTAATATAACAAGTGCTTTGAAAATTATCTATAATTTTTGGTAAATATGCCCGAATGCAAGTTGAGCTGAAAAAAAATTTGCATGATTGAAGTTTTGTCAAAAATTATAGATTATTTGCAATGCACGAGTTATATTTTCTTTATGTACATAAAAAGTATGAAAACAAAGTTAAGATTTATACAGGCTGGTTAAATTGTGTACGACATAAGAATTTTTTTTATTAGATATAAGAATTGGGTTAAGATTTGTCTGCTTTGCCTTTGGTTAACAGAAGAACCTTTTTACATTCAAAGGGAGCCCATTTGAAATGAAAACAAAAACCAAAAAAATAACCAATATTTTTCAAGTACTTCGGTGATCTCTCTGACTTGATCCACTACCAACGGCTGTCACAAGATACATACTTCTGAAGAAAACCACTTTAAGAATTCCTTTAAAGAAACCACGAATGATTTGCATTTGTATCATCAACCCACGCTAACAACATTTTTAAATTAAATTCTTCGCGTGAAATCCAAATTAAAAGACAAAGATTTCATTGAACACTTTAACGTATTGCTTATCTCACTTCATTCATGCAAATCTTTCATTCACGAATGCACTATCAGTCGCTGTTTACTGGTCGTTAAGGCAGGAAATGCCGAAGGTGGCATTTGATATGTTATTATGGTCTCATTATCGGGTTATGGTAACATCTGCGTATATGGTAAGAGGCACGTAGTAGTCGAAATATCACGAGGTATCTAGTGTCATCAGATTAGACATTAATTACTGACGACCCACGCGTTTCGATTCAATATTTACGGGATGTTTACAAATACCTGACACTTGCTTTAATGGAAAAATAAGTTTGAAAACACATTAATGTTAAATAATTCACAAATATACCAGCTAACTAAATTTCATGTTCTAAAACAGACATTGCGTTTATTGTAAGAGATAGAGAGCAGATTTCAATGTGGCAAAGTTGTGAGAATATTTGCCGTTAACAAATATTCGAACATATTTCAGATATCTGCAACCATTATCATAAATATTTAAGTATAAATTTGTGAGAATTACTAAATAAGTAAGAAACTACTTAAAGCATTTTTTTCATTCTGCTTTAATTGTCATTTTAACTATTTGCTTTTTGTTGCGTTTTTGTTTCGGGTTTTTATGCTGAATATTATTAACCAGTTTCAGAATTCTGCAATATTCTTAACGAAAAACGTAAAATATGATTATTTGCAGTAATTTTTTATTCTGCATTTGATGTTCTCGAAAAATTTTTGCTTAGTCGCTTTAGGTTTTATTCTTTCGACTTTAAAATTTCCAATTTCCAAAAATCTAGCCTTATTTTTAGATTATAAATATATTTTTCTAATAAATTTTGTTTGTATCTTTTAAAAAAGGGCTCTTTACTCTTGAGAGTATTTCAAAAATTGCTAAAATCTAGTGTCCTATGACTTTTTATTAATTTTTTTTTTCATCTTAAAAATAGTTTTAGTCCATGCACCATATTTTTTCTAGAATAACGTTTCTGAGAAATCGATAATAAAAAACTTCTCTGTTTGTTGCCTACTTTTTGAATTTTAAAATTTCTTAAAAAATTAAAGTTGGAATTTGACCGTCAAAATTAAAATCTATACTTATTTATGGATTCTAAATAACCTTTTGCTATAAAATTTTTTTGGATTTTTTAAAATAAGGCACTACTCTTGCGAATATTTCCAAAATCGCTAAAATCTAATGTCCTATGACTTACTATTAAACTTTTTTTCTTCTTAAAATTAGTTTTAGTCTATAAAACATAAATGTAACTAAAATTTTAATGTATTAATAATTTACCATTTAATAACTTTCAATTTCCAAATAATTTTTTTTTAAAATCAGAATTACAATTAAATATTTTGTCAGAATAAATAAAAAAAGTTTACTCTCACCGGTCTGATATATTTCTTTACAGAAAAACCTTTTTTAAATTATTTTTTGTGCGATCGTACTAGAAACAGCTGTTTGACGGACGCGTTAGCAACCATAAAGTACTGCATTACCGGCCCTATCCTTAGCAACGGCGGTAAAAGTTACTTTTCAGGCCGTTACCCTTAGCAACGGCGGTAAAAGTTACTTTTCAGGCCGTTACCCTTAGCAACGGCCGAAAAAGTAACTTTTACGGCCGTTGCTAAGGAGAGGGCCGGTAATGCAGTACATACGCCGTCATCTGTCAGTGACAGAATGTCACGTAGTTTCTAACCTATAATTTTGAAAATTACTAAAAATTTAAATTGTTTTTAATTCGATCGCACAAAAAATGTAATATGCACCTCGGCCAAAACGTACTTTTTTGGCCTTGCCCAGACGCGGCCGAAAAAGTTACACTTTTTGGCCTTGATACATAAATAACTATTATAGAGGATTTTTGCGATTTATAAAAATATGAGGCTTATAGGGGTTCCCCTTCAGTCAAACTGAATCACCCGGTATGGTGAAGTCTGGAGTTGCCCAAAAAAGGGTAGTCAGAGAACAGAAAAAGACGTAAATCAGGCAAAATAATCAAAAATTATTAGTTTAACCCCTTCATTATTTTAGAAGTCAGTTCTTCTGAATTAATTTAATACAGGTAAAGAGAATCTTTTTTACAACGAAAGTAGCTGCATGAAAGTTCCCACAGATTATCATCGTTTGAGTATTTATCTAATAATCACTAAGTGAAACCATTTCAAAAATAAATACTCGATAACCTAATTCAACAAGATTTTTTAATGAGCCACGTTCGATTTGAAAATTAAATTTTTACGGTTCCCAGTAATGGCATCCTATAAACCAATAATTACTAGACATTTAAAACGAGAAATAACAGCCAAGGTTTTTACGAAATTGTATTTAATCGTTTAGATGTTCAATTATTTCGACTTTCAAGTATCATTAACTACAGTTAGTTAAATATAAATCACCATCGACTATTATTAGCAGCTTACTAAAACGTACGGCAAGTTTAAACCCAAATGTACCGATGTTTTTGATGTCATCCACATTCCGTTGCAGTGCCAGTTAAAGCGACTGCTTTTACCACAAATTGTGATGAAACTTTACTCGTGAATCAAAATTATAATTGAATGTAAAAAGTTAACCGTGCGTTTTGGACGTGTGTTTCGCGTTTCATTTGCAATATTTCAATTAACTCGCGGAATTTTAACAATTTACGTTTTTAAACAAGATTTTTTGAAAGTTTAATTGCTTCGGATATAAATAAAGCTCTTTGTGACATGCAAAACGAAAATAATAACGGTTAAGATATATTATGAATTTGCGAGACGTTTTAGAGCTACTTAAAATGTTCGTATCGCGATGGACTACTAAAACCTGACATAATTATCCAATGAGAAACAAATTAAAGCGTTTGTTCTGGTCTTACCGAACATAATTTTAACAAGAAAACTACACTTTATTATGAAAGTAATGTAGGTCCATGTTTGGAATTACTTTTTTCATATTCCATAACTATCTTGTCCTGGTTATTGCTTGCTATTGGCAAAGTTTATGATTACTAAGCAAGAGCTCTAATATTTTCCATTCAGTAGTTGTAATTGTATCTATGCTAAATGTCGACTAAGCAAAAATTGCTAACAATTATCGTTAACTTAAAGTGTAGAATTTTGTGGATGCTAGCAGTAGCAAGGTATTAACAAAATGACTCTAGTAGGTTTAGATGTTCACTTCAACTTCTTAAATTATTTTTAAAATATCGCATTTGGCTAAATTAACTATGTTGTATATTTTAAAAATTAAAATCAATTAAAATTATACAAAATTATCGTAAATGTTTCAAATAAAAATTTGTCTAGATGCCAATCACCCTTTTAAAATTTTCGACGTTATTCTTATAAAATAATGTCGAAGATTAAATTAATAATATACATAAATAAATATATGTTGATATAGATTCACGGGCGCTGAACCGCGTCTGTTGCTGGTCTCTAGAGAGACCGAGTTCTCGACGTTTCGACGAGGTCATCTTCAGTAGTCTTTAGTAGTCAATTCAGACTCCTGAAGATGACGAGTGTTGTGACACCGGCTAAAAATTGGTTGGTATAATTTTTTTGGTGTATTCTTGTAGAGCATTTTCAGTACTTTTCAACGGTCTAGACTTTTAGTAGGGTTATACTATGAAATGTATGTAAAAAATGCAACACTGACAGAATAACAGAAGAAAAATGAAAATTGTCAGTTTTCATAACCTAAAGGTGAAAGTTGTTAACGATTATATTATTTAAAACAATTGCCAAAAAAACACCTTTAGCGATTCCTGTTAGCGCGTTTTTTACAGAATACAAATTATACACATTCTTGCTGGTATCCTTAAAATTTATGACTTAAAGATATTGCTAACCGAACAATTTTCTTAGCAACGTACATAGTGAATCACAGAACATAGTAAGTCGGACTGATTGTGTTATTTTAACGTACGAAGTCTGTTTGCTACGCCTAGGTTTTGTTTTAAATCCAAATGTATGTCGTGTATTGTTTATTATGTGGAGAAAACGCTATAAGTTTTATATCATAAAGTTGGCGTCGTGCTTTAAGGCCATTAGTTTTCAGGTCTTGCAGCGCCGTCTTTGTTTCGGAAATTAAGCTTCAGCTTCTAATAACAAATTTTAACGAAGTCTTCTAAATAAAACGATAAGCCCTGAAGTATGTTAATTGAAAGCTCATAAAGAGAGCACACGAGATTTTGATATCAAGTACATCCTCTACTCAACCGATTCGTAATAAATACATCTATTGGGCCGATATGAAAATATGTACTATCCCCCTTATTTTTAGCCGGTAATATCAAACATGTGCGACGTGGTTAATTTAAAACTCGATTATCGTGCAGACGCTATTTCCGTCTCGATTTATTTACGCGACGTCTCTCTTCAGAGGCCTCTCCTGTTATTTTGTTTCCAATCTCCAGCGATTGACCTCCCTCAGTTATTACAGTTTGTCACAGTCACTGGTCATGACAGAAACGATAATTAGTTTGCAAATAATTTTTGCGCTATTTATAAATTTGAACCGGAAGTTGCTGTACCGAAGACTCGTTAAATATTGCAACACATTTAATGGGGTTAATCTTAAAATCGAAACGGAACACCTGATGGTTTTGGAATAAACGCGTTTTAAATCGCGTGGATGCTTCGATTAAATTGAACATTATTTTATGAAAGGTAACGTAAATGTAAACATATTTTATTGTACGAGTAATTTAACATGATTTAGTAGGGACTAAAACTACAAAAGAAAGATGACTCCTTCAAAACGTGTCTATGCACCCTGTACAAAACTGGCCTTTGCAGATATGTGGTGCGATTAACTAAACTAGGCAGTAACATAATCTGGGGATGATGGGCAGATACATTAAGAAGATACAATATGGGCATCAATATAAAAACAAATACTATGATTATAACAACGAAGCTCTTGGCTCGTCGGAAGTAAACTCAGGACTTGTTCTGAACTGCATACGGGCACTAAACGTGCTGGGAAGCACGAATAATCTTAAACTGGTATGGTGCCCAGGGCACATCAATATACCAGGGAAAGAAAAGACCAAAATTGGCAGCGAGACACATTTCTTCGGACCAGAATCCGCAGTTGTACATCGTATGGAACAGCTAAGCGGTGTCTTAATGACTTATTAAGACAGGGGCAAAATGCTCATTGGAAAAAAGTTGCAGGACAAGCCCATTCTAAGACTATCCTGTCAATGGTCTCAAAAGAAAAGACAGAAGAAATGTTTAGGATGAGCAGAGCAGACATCAGAGCAACCACGGGACGTCACAGGACACTGTGGGCTAAACAAACACTTCTACATTATAGGGCTCTCAAGGACCGACATATGCAGAGGATGTGGTGATGAAGAAGAAACTCCTCTTCACGTAATATGCTAGTGACCCCATCGGCGTACACTTTTAGGGATGGAATAAGCCAACCAAGAAGAGTTAAGGAAAACACCCTTAAAGAAAATCCTGGAGTTTTTCAAACTATAACCAGAGGGTACAATAGACCAATAGGTCGCAGTCAGGAACCCGAAAGTGGACCAACTCCGCGGAAATAAATAAAAAATAAATGATTATAACGAAGAATCATGTAGCGGTTTCAATGATGCTAGAACAAGAAACGATGTGTTTTTTTTTGCCACTTGGTATAATAAAATTAATTTTTGCAGGTGACGGTACACATAAAAAAATTAAGTTTGATCAAAATATTATTCGGAATCTTAATGTTTTCAAAATAATGTAGATGTATTAAAAATTGCTTCCTTTGAAATAGGAGAGTTACGGCCATATCCGGCGAAACCGGAAATGATGTGAAAGTGTAGATATGATCAGATAATCGGGTTTTATGCACATAGTTAGGTACAATTTGGTTTGAATAAATAGAAAAGTGAAGAAAAAAGGGGAGCCCTATTTAGTTTACACCCGATATTATACTCACAGTTTACAAAATGCCGTATTGCGCGAAAATAAAATTAACAATTCAAAACATCAGTTGTTTTACTGTAAAAATAAAGTTGAAAGGAATGAAGATTTCGTACGGATGAGATGGCCATGGATTCTTAAACTGCGTTAAGTGGTCTACCGCGTCGTCTGGCGCAGATTTATGACCCGCTTAATTGCAATAATTTGAATAAAATCAGTAAAATGAGACATAAACTGCAGGAAATCAGCTAAAATTGACCTTTAGCACATGAGAAAATGCGCAGACTACTTCTACGCGACAATAAACCTCAAAGAAAATGTGTGATTTTGATAATTGCTGCTCGTTAAACGCACTGTTTATTTTCGGTTTTAGTGTTTATTTTTACTATTACTGTGTGATTTTCGTAAAAATTACGGCGGCAAAAAGGTATTTGACTTGCACACGGCTTCCTTATCTGTACTAGCGTTTATTTCCTCACATACCTTTGTTATACACGCGGCAAAGCATAACATTTTTAAGTTTACACTTACATATTTTGATTAGTTACAGAAAGTGGGGAACACTTTCGTTAGTATCAGTGCCGGATTAAGGGAAAAGTAAGACCGACACTAGGGCCTTACCGCCCAAACTTTTTCAAAAAAAAGGCTAACCAAAAATATTCATTATCTTAAATTTAACTAACTAACTTCACATACCTACAGTAGATTGCATACAGTCTTACCTTTACGAATAAGTGTGTGTTTTTATTAAGCTTCTTTATATAGTTTTAACATGTTCTTGCTTCCGAATGAGTTCCTTGCTGGCCAGCGTTTCTTCAGTGATTATTATTTATTTTTATTTATTGAGTCATGAGTCCTTCTACTGTTAGGAGTAGGACTGTTAAGTTGTATTATCCTGACCTTTTTCCATGTTTTTCTGTCTTGTGCTAGCTTTTTTATGTCTTTCTATTTGATGTTTCTATCCGTTGCTGCCGTTAAGCCTCACCGGAAAAAATCTTTATTTCACGCTCCTTCCTACAAATGATCACGCCTCCACCGGATTTACAATCATTTTGCACTTTATTTCCTTTGCATACTTCATGCAACATGCAGCTACTGATATAAATGTATGTATTACAAAGTAATGGTTGTCGAAGACTTGATTATCGAACCTGCCAAGTTATTAATGCCGATATAAACGACAATTCTGTTTCGCCATTGGATCAATGGGTCTTATCCATAATTGAAGAAGTAATACAACGGCCAACTAGATCAATACGGTCGTTAATAGAATATGGAACTGTTGTTTCAAACTACGTCATTTACAGAGCGTAGTCATAATAAAGTTTCAATTATGCTCCGTTCGAGCGGGTCTCCAGGAGCTACCTTTAATTTAATGAAATATTAAGTTTCATATTTGTTAATTAATGCTTTGAGAAACGAGCAAATGACTATGCATGCACAAAGGCTTTTGGCGTTAGTTCCATATTTTATAGCACTAGCTAGGTACACATACTGTTCAAGTTTATTATACGCTACAGTAGAATTTAATCGAACTGAAAAGTGTTTATTGTAGCACACGTAATAAGTTGTAAAATTAAATTATTTTTTAAGTACAGAATGCGTCCCTCCATCTGTTTTTATCACTTGTTGGTTCTCTAACCACACTCCACTCGATCCCTCTGTTTGTGGCAGCTTCTTCACCTCTTCAGTTGAAGTGTTTCTTGGTTTTATTTTTCAATTTTTTCTCCCGTTCGCGCTTTCCTGGGCGAAAAAGATGGAGACGAATCAGTTAAGATAGCTTGAACATCTTCTACACATGCCGGAAGTAAAATGAAGATGGAGGGAAAAAGAAATAGAGGAAGACCAAGAATAAAATAGGAAAAATAAGTGAGGCAGAGACTATAACAAAAAGGAGTCAGCTGGAGAGATGTGCCACAATTAGCTAACGATAGGCAGGAGTGGAGAAACTTAATACAGAAATAGAAAAGCATACCTCGACACCAAAGGTACAAAAGAAACCGATTAAGAAGACAAGAAAATTACTTAGGTGTAAATTTTCGAAAGTTTGGTGTTAATAGATAATATTTTCGTACAATTCGTTTTTTCAATAGTTTTTTTCTCCATATCACAAAAGTTATGGAGATATAGGTAATTAATTATGCAGTTTGTTCAAAATGTTTGAATTATCTGGTATAGGTATTAATTTCGTAAATTAAAAGGAAGAAAATGCAATTTAAAAGGGGGATAAATTAAATTGTCATCATCAGGTTTTGGTTAAAGCCACTCATGGAATATTATGCAGACAATATAAAAATCGTAAATGTGGGTTCATTTTCTAAATTAAGTTAAAATATGCCCGGCCATGTAAATAAATATAAAGTTATGTTCATGTTTTTGTCTTTTAACACATATAGTGGGCATTTAAAGACGTTAATAAGATTTGCCCATTACCTAAAACGGCAACATTTATATACTTATAACTGTAGAGTAATTTTGTCGTTTTTATGTCCATTTTAGTTCGCCTGGTATTTCATATTTTAGTTGCTAATGACTGTTGTAAACGATCACTTACTAACTTTTTGTGACAAGGCATGTATTTATATTGTTTCCTAGAAACGAAGAAATTATATATTGCTTGTTAAGACGTTGTAGTTGAGTTGTGTGTTGGAAGAAATATAAATATTCACATAAATTAGATGCCGTTCTCGAGCGAGCTGTTGAACCTTTATTAAATATGAAATACTTTAAACATGATAAAGTGTAGTTAATATGATATTTCGCAATGAAATTAGTTTGGAAATAAGTTTTAAGATTAATTGCAAAGCATCGACAGGCATATTCGTAAAGTACCGTTTGGCTACAAAAAATAACTAGAATTTATTTTGAAAATATTTTATTCCCATCAGATTCGCCAAACCCTTAATCAATTCTTTACATAGTTTCCACCACTTTGAGACTTTTATCCTAATTGCAACAGCTCAGTAACTCTCACAAGGGTACCTCGCTTGGTGGTACTAGTCGTGAGATTTGGTCTAGTCGTGTCTCGTGAACAAATCTCACCTCACGAAAAAACTTGACTTTCATCTCTTGTTGTAAAATATACTATTATTGTACCAACAAGTGTCCAAAAAAATGCTTTTTTTAAAATTGTAATTGACGTTTAGGTTAGCTTAATCGACTTTAAATTCTGCTAACTCAATTTTTTTAAAGGGATCAATGCCTAATCCTGTATGAATAAGTATCCTGAAAATAAAAAAGACCAATAATGTATAATATACAGGGTGGTCCAAATTCGATGGGATTGCATGGGTATCTCGGTTAATATTTAAGATAGAGAAACGGTTAAATTACCAAAAATGTGCAGTTTTTTGAGACAAACTCAGAACCGTTTTCAAAAATATTCTATCATTTCCGGTTTTCGAGTTATCGAATAAAAAGTGTTTTTTTGTCATATTAATAATGTGTCATATCTCCGTTATTGTTGTAAATATCAAAAATATTTATTAAGATTATTTTTGGATATTTTTATGTTTAATTTGATTATACTAAAAAAAAATTTTTTACGCTCGCCGTTAAAAAGTTATGACACAAACTTACCTTTTTTTAAATGGAAACGATAGTTGGCTATGACCTATTTAAATTTCTCATTTTTTTCTCATTTCAAATATATAAGGGTTGATGTATTTATTTTCAACAATACGCAAGTTATGAAGGTTTTTTAGTTTTTTTTTAAAAGAAAATCATAGTAGGCTGTGAAAACAAAAAATAAACAAGGTGTAAAACCTTATAAAACTCATGTGGTACAAGTTACCAAGGGTCTTTTAATTTGTTATTGAGATAAATACGAAATTTTTTGAACATAAGATAAACAACAATATCCTACATTACTGCTGATACCGACTATATCGTTGTTTTCTTATTTTCAAATATTTACAGTGTTTATCTCCACAACAAATTAAAAAACCTTGGTAACTTGTACCACATGAGTTTTGTAAGGTTTTATACCTTGTTTGGTTTTTGTTTTCATAGCCTACTATGATTTTCTTAAAAAAAAAAACCTAAAAAACCTTCATAACATGCGTATTATTAAAAATAAATACATCGACCCTTATATATTTGGAATGAGAAAAAAATTAGGAATTTAAATAGGTCATAGCCAACTATCGTTCCCATTTAAAAAAAGGTAAGTTTGTGTCATAACTTTTTAACGGCGAGCGTATTTTTTTTTTTTTTTAGTATAATCAAATTAAACATAAAAATATCCAAAAATAATCTTAATAAATATTTTTGATATTTACAACAATAACGGAGATATGACACATTATTAATATGACAAAAAAACACTTTTTATTCGATAACTCGAAAACCGGAAATGATAGAATATTTTTGAAAACGGTTCTGAGTTTGTCTCAAAAAACTGCACATTTTTGGTAATTTAACCGTTTCTCTATCTTAAATATTAACCGAGATACCCATGCAATCCCATCGAATTTGGACCACCCTGTACAGTCGGTTTTTAATTCATGGTACGTGTGTTTTGTTTTCGTTCTCAACTCAAAAAGTCTTAAAAGAGAACACTTTTAGAAATCAAACTTACGAAGGCAATATGATTATAAAAGCACGCTCAATGTTTTGCTACACACATTTTTAAATCGATACATGTTATGTCGTGTTGACGTGTTTTTAACATAAATCAATCTCGTAACTGTAATTATTGAATAAATCCCTCTAACATTCATCCGATTCTTAATTGACCATCTTTATAACCACACTCGAGTACTTAATATTTAATTTATGCAAACATTAAAACATTTTGTATTACAACTTTCTTGTCACGCGAGATTCTTTAATGGCACAAATATAAATCAAAAAGTAGGCAAAATGTAATTAATTTCATGCACAGAATAAAATGACGGAGAGAGTTATGGGTGTGTGTATATTTGGAAGTCCGACAAAAAACTGTCGCTTCTATTTATAAATATATTTACTTTTACTATAGTTTATGGGTTTGTTATGAAAAATCACTCATCGCAGTTCAATAAATTTCGTTATTTATGCTGTAAAGTCGCATTTATGGAGTTTTTGGAGCCGTGCTTTCGGTGTGCGTTATGATTTATGCTGAGGTAGTAAAAATTTACATGCTAGTGTAATTTCGGTTGTAATTGTACTGAAAATGTGGTTAAGCTTTCACGTGCTGTGTAAATCATATCGAAATGAAACGCAAGTTAAACTGTTCTAAATGGTAAATACATAGCTCTTCAATATTGTTGTCGGTGCAAAATTTATGTTGGTAAAATTGTGAAATATAATATTTGTTTAAAAATCAATTCTTTTCCCAAGCAAAATCGCCTCCTAAATAAAGTCTATATCGTTTCTTAGTCGATTTTTAACAAACCCGTTTTCTACTGGTAATATGTAAGTGCTAGTGACACCTTTAAATTTAGATGTGTTACCTTAGACCAAGTATACAAAATAGTGAATACTATCAAAAATTCAAGTAGTACAGATAATATTTCACTTAGTACAATAAGGGATGCCTTACCAGTAATCGGGCAAACATTAGTTAACATTATAAATGAATCATTACAGTACGGGGTAGTACCAGAAATTTGGAAAATTAATACGGTTATTCCTATTCCAAAAATTATTAACACTAAAAAATGCGGTGAGTTTAGACCTATAAATATGTTACCTAAAATAGAACAAATATTAGAAATTATAGTTAAACAACAACTCGTAGAATTTCTTAACAGTAACAAAACTATATCAGATTCTCAATCAGGATTTAGACATAAGCATTCATGCGAAACAGCATTGAATTTAGTTTTAACAAATTGGAGAGATGAAATTGAAAACGATAAAATAATTTTGGCAGTTTTTCTCGATCTGAAACGAGCATTTGAAACCATCTGTAGAAAAAGACTTTTGCAAAAATTACAAATGTACGGAATCCACGGGAATGAACTAAAATGGTTTAAAAGTTATTTATCAAACAGATTTCAAAAAACCAGGGTGGGAAAAGTAGAATCAAAGGCAATTATTAACGAGTTAGGTGTACCACAAGGATCAGTTTTAGGTCCAGTTTTATTCAATATTTACATAAATGACATTACGCAGACAGTTAAATCGTGTGACATGCATTTATTTGCAGATGATACGTTAATTTCGGTATCAGGTGAAGATTTACAAACAACAGTTAATGTCATAAACGAAGATTTCATTGAAGTAACAGATTGGTTTAAAGCTAATAAACTGGAGTTGAATGTATCTAAAACAAAATGCATGGTAATAGGTAGTACACAATTCAGCAATATGTCAAATGTTAACGTATTTATAGATAATAATAAGGTAGAGATAGTTGAAGAGTTTAAATACCTAGGGGTAATTATAGATAATCATTTAAAATTTAAAAAGAACATAGATTATATTGTAAAAAAAGTTGGTGCAAAAATTAGTTATTTTGGGAGAATATCGAATAAATTAAACTTTGAAGCTAGGATATTGGTCTATCATACAATAATAGAACCATACTTTAATTATTGCAGTAGCATAATATTTCTAAGTAATGAGGGGGATCTGAAAAAATTACAAAAGCAGCAAAACAGAGCTTTGCGTATCATATTACAGTGTTCTAAATTAACTAAAATTGAATATATGCATAATAAGTTGGGGTTCCTTAATATATGGCAAAATACAGTGTATAACGTTTTGGTTCTAATATATAAATGTATAAACAATATGATGCCAGGATATATGAGTAAATATCTGATATACAACAAAGAACAGCATGATTATGAAACAAGACAAAGAGAACATTTTAGACTGCCTAAATGTAAAAAAAGTAGTACACAGAACTCGCTCTATTACAAAGGGCTAAAATTATTTAATCAATTACCAAACGAATTAAAATATTCTGTTAATCTGCATGCGTTTAAAGAAGGTTGTAAGACCCATGTAAAACTGCAATTTTAATTTGAAGTACTAGTTGTAAAGATTGATGTATAAATAGTTTCTTTTATAACTAAATAAAGCCTATTATTATTATTATTATTATATGACAAAATATTACTAATACAGTTGCTGTTTAACCAACAACCCTGAAAATGTCTCCGATAAAGAAGGACGAAACGTCGCCGTCGGTTATAAAGAATACCATATTATTGGTAGAACAAAATACATTCGTACAAGGAAGAACAAAACAGAATTCATGGAAAGAATTTGGAGAAAAACTAGAGACAGGCAGTAAGGGAAATTAGAAACTATTTTATAAAATACTAAAATATCTAAGACCAGACTGTAAACCCCAAATGATAACTATTAATGATAAAGCAGGAAATACACTAATCTTTCCACTGTTGAGTTTTTCTCACAGTAAGTTTCATTACTAACTCCAAACGTTTTTGTGACATATCAAAATGTAATTATCGGTAAAATCTGATATCCTGTTTACGCGACTAAAGGGCAAACGCTGACCTTTATATTCCTTCAGGACATTACTGGATTAAACTAAAAACATATTGGTTTTTGTTCTGTTACTGGTTATATAACCGTAAATAATATCCGAAGTTGTTATTAAGGCAACTTCCACTGTAAATAAAAAGAATGCAAAAAAAAATATGCTGGCGCTAGAATTTTTCTTGATGATTGTATTGCGATAGTTTTACTGTTTGGAATATCTAGCGGAAAGGTTTGACTTGGGAATTAATTATTAATGGCTTGTAGTTTTGTTGTCGGCATGAAATTTACAAGAATTAGTATTAGCTACAATATTTTGTCAGTAAAATTACTTTTTTTGCCAGCATTTAATATAAATGTCAGTTATATTACATTTTTTTGTCAGTAAAATTAAATTGTTTATTAAGATTTATTACAAAAGTTTACCACTTTGCTTAGCATTAAAAGAAAAACTTTTACAAACTTGTAACCTGATTACCTTTTTTTTTTGCTGATCTAAACAGAATTCTCATAGCAATGGCTATGACTAAAAAGTTGGTCTATGTTTAGGGATTTTGCTGACACAATTTTGTATTATAAGTGACTGTTTTTTTTATTTTTTACTGACCGAACATCGATTAAAACACTGGTTGCAGTAAATAATATACTGACAAAACAAATTTCTTAGTGTTAACGTAGGTACTTATGTTAAGATGATATTCTTGACGTGTAACGCTGTAATATGCTGCACCAATAATTAGTTTAACATATGTTTACACGAAAATGTTATGCAGAATATATGTATTATGCAAATCTCTTGCTTACTTCAACAAGAAGGTATACAAGAGCACAAATAAATAAAAAAATTGTTGACAGGTATGCACAAGCTACTCCGTAATGAGTTTTTTTTATTTGGCTTCTAGTGTAACATTCCAAGGAATCAATTATTTTGCTCACTTTTAATTTTAAAAAGTAGGACGAGCTTCTTAAATTCGTGATATTATTTTCTTAGCACCACCATCAAATAAGAAATACGTAGCGATACAGTTTTGAGGGTGTATTGTAATGGTGTTACCATTAAAATGCAAGCAAAATCCAGTAAAATTGTACTGGTAGCGGAGATTCTTAGTGTAATGCATATTTGTACATAAACCTCTCATATTTGGGATACGTTTCTGGTTTTTGTATGAAAGTAACTCATAACAAGGCCACCACAAAAACAAATATGTGAAATAGTTTGTTTAAATCATTGAAATTATTTATTGGAACTTTAATAGTATATTGCATAGCAAGAGTTGTAAGAAGCATATTACGCACGAGTGGCGAGTGCGTAATTGCTTTACAACTCGTGTTATGTAGCATACTTTTTCTACGGTCACATAATACATACGATTTTAATGATTTTTTGGCTAATATACACATGTAATTACGTTGAATTATCAATTTTGATGTAAGTCCACCTCGATATTTCTAGACAAGTGCGCGTTTTGCTTACCGTAGGTTGTAACTAGGGTTTCTTTCCCGGGATCCCGGGATCCCGGTCCATTTTAAGCTATTTTATATTTCCCGGGAAATGCTTTTTGTCCCGGGAATTCCCGGGATTTTAAAAAAGTGTTGTTTTCGTTTATTTTGTGCTAAGATCTTTGTAATACTATTATAACTTATCAGAATGTTATGCTTAAAATGTCTTTACTAACAGTAAATTATGGAAAAACTTCAAAATAATTTTTCTCTTTTAGAATGGCGCAAAGAAGCCCGGTCTCCATTACAAAGTTAATATCTTCAAAATACTTTTACAGTTTTATTTTTGTGTACCCTGATAATTCAAAGCAAAATAGCTTATAAATGAAATTTTATTGATAATAACGAAGTTTCTTTGCTGCTAGATGCGCTCAAGACAATTCAGCTACATCAATAGAGACAGAGAGCATTTTATGCAGCAGGACTTTTTGTTAATAAATTAAGAAAAAGACTAATTGACTGAAGCACAGATCACCTTCGTTTTCTTAAATCACATTACAAAAATTCATTGTAAAAATTATATTATTGTATTCATAAATATGAAATTGCAATAGAAAGGTTATAATTCCCAAATGTATGTTTCTCTCACCAATATTATTAAATTATTTGTAATAATCATAGAGCAAAATGTATTACATATATGACTTGGAGTTGTTTTTAAGTAATAAACCGCTCCCTTAATTTTTTGGGTCATTTATTTAAAAATTATGACATAATTTATTACATCCCGGGATCCCGGGAAATCCCGGGACAAAGGCCGATTTCTTCCCGGAATCCCGGGACAAGCAAAATGGTCAAATATGAGAAACCCTAGTTGTAACTAGGGATTGTAATACCGGTAAACCGGTAAACCGGTTTACCGGTAAATCGCAAAAAATGCTCTTCAAATTTTACCGGTAATTTGCCAATTTTTTACCGGTAATTCCGGTAATTTTACAATCTCTTTCTAATCATAATAAAAATCTAAATCAAATAATCGAAAAAGAATTGACGTATTTTCAAAGAGAAAAAATAAGAGGAAAACATACAAATGGCATATGATTGTTTACTCACTACTCGACCAACAAGTGTAGAATCCGATAGAGTTTTTTCCGCGGCTGGATAATTTTCTACAAAAATTAGGTCGCAATTAGGAGACGACAGTTCGACAGTTTAGATAAATTATTATGTTTTCTACGTGCTTTTTTTAAAGAAAAGTTTAAAATAAAACATATTGTTAATAGTTTGACAACATATTCTATGTTATATCATTTGATATTTTATGTTCAGAATAGTTTTATTTTCATGTGTTTTTTGTAATGATGAATTATATTTTTTGTAATATTTTTATCTTATACTCATATACTTCTATTATATTTTCTTATTTTATATTATATTATATTATTATTATTACATAAAAAAATATTACGTTGATGGCTGTTAACTGATATATTGTATGAAACTAATTGTGATAGTTTAGGCTTCAACTATCTAAATCAGTTCCATAATAAATAAATGTATATAAATATATTTATTTTTAATATGGTTTTCGGAGTTTAGACGGGTAATATTTAAATTGGCTTGACGTTTCGGCAAGCTCTCACTATAGGGGATACGCGGATAAACTCTGAAAACTACATTAAAAATATTAGTAACCGCGAAAATCTAAACAGAAACAAAATAATATAAATATATATTTACCGGTAAATTACCGGTAAACCGGTTTTGATTGACAATTTTACCGAATTACCGGTAATTCAAAAAGTCGGTAAATTTACAATCCCTAGTTGTAACACACTTACTAGGCATGGAGGAAGTGTTTGACGTAAGTCTACTTTGATCATTTCTTTTAAAAAAACCGTGCCTTTTGCTTGCCGTGCGTAGGGACCCACTTACTATGCATGCAGGCTGTACGGTAAGAGTAATTTACATTAGTGGTCGTAGAAAAAAAAAAGTTTTGTTGTTATACTATTACTTTTACTTATTTTCAAGAGAAATCTGTTCTTGATGAAAATCTATACGTATCCAAACTTTGGTCTAATCGTAGTTTAGACATTAGCTTTATTGGTAATTTGGTACAAAGCTTACTGTGATATTTATTTCTTTAGTAAGGTTTTGAAAGTCACTTTCGTATGCAGATAAATAAGATAAACAACGACTTACGATACAAATTTTTACTTATTGAGGTGGTGTCGGCAACGCTGCTTTAGGACTACAAAATATTTAATAAACACCAAAGTATATGTTTGGTACTGTAATTTGCCTTCTAAAATACGAGTACCACATAAGATGTCTCTCATAAATATATGCTGTAAAAGATCAAGGCGGCCAAATCAATGTTAATTACCGTATTTACTACTTTGCTATTTAAATTTTAATGTATATTAAGTTTGGTGTGTGCATGTTATATTTATTTGGTGATGCTAAATCGTGATATACGACTTGATTGGCACCAGGGATCGCTCCTTTGCACCTTAATTATAGGTACGTTTATTGTAGACAATGCAAAATATGCCTAAATGTTATTTATTTGGAAAATTATATTAGTGCTAAATGTTCACAACCAAATAGTTTAAGTTTTACCTTTTTACCGGGTTATATACCGGCTATATACCTCTAAAAAGAATGGTTAAATCGGCAAAGAAGTGCATTTTTATGCTCTTGGTAATATTTTAAATTAAATAATGTTCAGACGGTTCCCTACCTTCTGACCCCTATTTTAAACCGCAAAATACGGCAAACCCCTTTAGAGGAACGAATTTTACCTAAATTATGTCCTATGTGTTTGAATTCGATGCCAGAAGTAATTAAAAAGAGGGAAACTCTTAAATGCAGCCAAAAGTCAATTAGAGTACATTTGTTAAACAAACATTTTAACGAACTATCACAAGAAATCTCTTCTAAGTTGTCTTCTTCTTTAGATGTTAAGCTTTTTATGATTTTTACATATATATTTAAAAAACCCTTCATCCATTTTTTGAATAAGGAGATGTAAAATATCTTAACCACATAAAAATCGAAGCCAAAGAACTAGAAAAAAATTGATAAATATTTTTTAATTCAATTCTATTTCGATTTTCATAGATGTATAGAGGTATTATATTTTAAAATGTTGTAGAAGTAACAAGAACCGATTACAATTAATATTACACAAATGGTTTTAGGTTTTAAGAATAAAAGCAAACGGTCTAACTTATACAAGTCTTTTAAACATGAAAAAGTTTCGCAATCGTTAAGAAACTGTATCTAGTGTTCAAATTTTTAAACTTAAATGGAAGGCGATTTATACATGCATTTTTAACTGCGAGTTACATTGCAGTAGTTTCTTAATGCAACACAATGAAAAAAAAATTGTTGGTGTTAAATTAGTCACAAAACACCCCAACTACCGAATTCTAAAACTGATATACATTCTTGTTTATCGCATCTTTAAAATATATGACGATCTCTTGTTTGTTTGTATTCATCAGCCCCTTGTACCAATAATTTTTTTCAGTAAGAATATTACCATAACCCGGCTTTAGTATATTCGCTTCTCTCATGCAATATATTTCAATTGCCACTATTCCCAGATTTTGCGACATCTGATAGTGGGATATAACAGTATCCTAAAATTGAAATTTCACGAGTCAGGAGACAAATATGATTTTTGTCGCGCCATTTCTTTTAATGGAAGCAACATTGGGACGTACATTAACTAGCTCTGATTATCGTTAAATTTATAATTACTGTATATTACGTTAATCATATCTGGTTTATAATGTATAATGTATACTTGAACTAGCACTTTTAAGTTAATTTGGAGCTGAAGTAAAAGAAATCCTTTCACACGCGGAATTAACTGTGTAAACTTTTGGTGCTATAATTTTGGAAGATTAAAATAAGATATTTGGATTTAAGAAAACTTAAAACAATAGTGGGAAGTCTACAGGCAAGCCCAAACTTTCCGAACAACGACATAGTTTTGTTTGACTTTAGTCTGAAACATTTTGAACCTTTTAATTTGCATATATTAACATTCATTATCATATAATAACGTTTAATACATTAACAATTAGTAATTAACACTATAAGATATAATTAATTTTAACTCGTACAAACTAATTAAAACAAAATATTTTCTTGGCAATTTGTTACTGTTTTTATGAGGCCATTTAGCCATTAAAATAATGTCGGAAACGATTATTTTTATTAATGCAGTTCCCGGAAAATACTGTTTTGCAAGCGAAGGAAGTGTTGCACAAAGTTTTCACACAATCTTTCATTTTAACGTTAATAAATAGAAGTTACAACAAAGAAACAAGTTAAGACCATCACATGATTCCATAAAAATGATTAATTTTCAACTTATTTCACCCCATTATCCCTTTGCTATCTCGAGCGTATATTTGTGTGCCGAAAGAATCTAAAAAAGATGATTAATTGTAGCATAATTCAGATTGCGAAAAGTTTTTGCTCCATTAAATAAATTAAAATATTATTAATTAGTTGCAGGTCTGTTCATTTATATACGTATATATTTTTATAGTTTTTGTGATAAATATGTACCCGAGGTTTATAACCTTAAGGTTAACGAAAAGAAGATGTAAACAAGTTTAATTATAAATTACTTGGCTCTGTTTATGATCAAGACGATAGTCTCGAAAGTGATCTAGTATTACTGAAAGAGATTTGTCGTCATTAAAGATAAGTGATTTTTAAATGTACTTTTATATTGCATAAAAATATCTCTTAATCCTTCAAGTTTTTATTAAAGACATACACAAAAGCAATTTATCGGGCCGTTTAGGCCCAGAGCTTAGTAATGTTCTTCCACACTCTTCTCTCTTTCGCTTTTTTCTTCCAATTCATTATGTTTTCCTCTCTTAAATTTTGCCTCCACAGCCTTTCTCCGTCTTTTTCTAGATCTTCCTCTTTTTTTCTTGTATGTAGGTTCTTTCCACGCCATCTCTTTTATTATTCTGCTGTCCTCCCTTCTCTCAATATGTTCTATCTGTGGTCGCTTCTTTGAAAATTGTATATACCTCCTCGTTCGTTCTTCTTAACCGTATGTATCCCTCATCTGTTCTCTTCGCTCCCACTATTCTTTTAATTATCTTTCTTTCCCATCTTGTTAGGGCTTCCTTTGCATTTTTGTTCAGTACTCAGGTCTCACACCCATAGATCGCTGTAGGTCTGAGTATAGCCTTAAACAAACGAAGTTTGGTGCTTCTAGATAAATGTTTTCTTCTTATTGGGTTATTTAAGGCTCTTGCACTTTTGCTGGCTCTCAGTATTTTTCTTCTTTCATTCTGTTTGTGAGTAGTGTCACTAAGTACACAAATTCTTTTACCTCCTCAAATTTCCCTACCACCAGCCTGTCTTCTATTGTTTGTGGTCCTATCCTCATTAGCTTGGTCTTATCTTCGTTTATCCTTAATCCCATTTTTTGTGCTGCTTCTGCCATTCTGCTTGTGATCTCTCCCAGTTCCTTCAAAGTTCTTGCCAGTATAGCTACATCATCGGCATAACTTATGCGTTGGTGACTTTTGTTTAGTATTGTTCCCTCTCTGTTCAGTCTTCCGTCTCTTACTATTTTTTCCAGAACTACGTTGAATATGAGGGCTGATAATGGGTCTCCCTGTCTGAGCCCTGTTCCTCTCTCAAATTCTTCTGTTGTTTCCCCTTGATCTGAATCCTGCTTGATGCTTTATCAAATACAAAAACAAATTCTGGAATATGGTTTAAACAAAGAAACAGATAAACTGCATACATGGGGATAATCACAAAGGAGCTAAGAGAGACTTTAAAACTCTTAACTTGCTAGAATTATTTAAATGATTCGTTTAATAATCTAAATAATTTCTTTGTATTTGGCGGTTGCTGTACGTCAATATGACTTTCAAATAATGTCCAGTTTGTTCTACTAAAATAGCACAAACAATTAACCAGTGTACTTAAGTAGAATACCGATATCAACATTGATAAAATGTTATAAAAAAAAATGTTTGAAAATATTTGTTGTTGGTTTTATGTCGATTACGAATTCTTGGAATGCAAAATAACGTGCAAGGATTTATCTGTGCACTTATTTGATCAATTGTGAAATTCTCAACAAAAGCCACGAGCCGCGGAGAGTCGCAATATTTGCAGATTTATTCAAGATGGAGAAATTGAAGTAAATCTGTACTAAATCGGTGAAATATTAGTGCCGCTTTCATCTGCAGGCACATCTATTGAAACTTGAAACTGTGGGGTAGAAAAGGGCATTTAACGGAAATGCGATCCTATAGGTTTAACGACTGTATAGAAAGATGAAAGTGATTGATTTTTCAGGAAAGAATTTTATGGAAAGAAAATGGTCCGTGGAGTTTAAGCGCCAGGCAGGTTAAAAATCTCATAGAAAATGCAGTCATTTAATTTGTAGGTAATAAGAAATGCATTAAGGAACACAAAATTATTCGGTGTGCTTTGATTTATTTTACTAATATTATACAGGTTGAACCAAAGTCACTTTCTGATTTATTTATACTGTAATTATTGTAAAAATAAATAAAAGCTTTATAAAAAAAAAAATTTATTAACCCCGATAACTTCGGTACATATTTTTAAAACTTTGCAGTCATTGTATTCATTACAAAATTCATTAACTGATAGCATAAAAATCTAACATGACGCACATAAGAAAGAAAAGTTCACTACCGGATCTCAAAACTAATCAGGTCGGTTAAAGCTTTTTTCTAACCTTCTTCTTCTTCTTAATCGATTCCTCTTGTACCTTTCGGTGTCGAGGTATGCTTTTCTATTTTTGTATTAAGTTTCTCCACTCCTGTCTTTCGTTGGCTAATTGTTCTTCTTTTTCCCATTTTATTCTTGATCTTCCTCTATTTCTTTTTCCCTGCATCTGCATTTTCCATCCTATTTTCGCGTATCTACTTTCTGGCATGCGTAGTAGATGCTTAAGCTATCTTAATGGATTCCTCTCCATCTTTTCTTAATATCGGGTACCTACTTCTAGGTTTTTTCGACTTTTTTCGACAATTGTGCCAACTTGAGATTAGCTATAAAATTCGTGAGATGTTCCAAAATCGGTTTTGCTGAATGTGTGTGATTGGATCAAGTATGTAGATTCACGCAAAAAATTGATCCTCCTTTCTTATCTCTTTCTGATCTTAAGACACGCAGCAGTTTGTAAGTAATTAAAGTAACTTGGATTTTAAAACGGAAATTATCCGTGCGTGCCAGGAACTAATTTTTGTGTACTTAATCTTGATTTATGTATAACGAGACTCGCGTTAAAAAATAAAATACTCTGTCGTTTTGCGATAAATATATTTTACTACTATGTAATTTTGTTGTACTAATGTTTTTAAATTTTTGATAACATGTTAACTGTGTTTTTTTGTTTGTTTTAGGTAAGTAAAAATTAATGGTTTACAAGCTGTCGGTGTGCGTTTTGACTAAGTCTATGCCAAAGAAGGTAAGAGGCCGTGTTGTTAATATTTTTAACAAATAAACTCCTACCATGAAAGAATTAATTTTCGTTGATTACAATTTGTAGCTTTTAAACGAATATATTTAAGGTTTTAAGTTTATTTTAATTGAAACCATCATCAACTTGGTTATTTCTCGTAAACGCCGAAATCGACTCCTCCATTTAAGAATTGTACAGTGGTTCCTCAAACTTTGAACGGTTTGATGTTCCAACAACTTGAAACTTGAAAAATTCGAGGTAGAACCAGTTATGAAACTCAACCAATACTCGAATTTTAAACAAAGAATCTGTTTTTTTAAGCATTTAATTTCTTTTCTTGGGTTATTTTTAATAATACCCTATCAGTAATATTCCCGCTACTATTATTATTGATTGATTATTAAACAAATTTTTTCATGTACATACATATGTGCTATTATAGATTAAAAAAATCCAAGTATTAAAATTAAATATACATGTTTTAATCATCATACCAATTACCAATGTTATCTTTTGAAATGTGCACTAAAATTTTTTATATTAGATAAATTTTAGGCGTCTGGAACGGATTAATTTAATTTACCTTACATCATTTCTTACATTTTTTTTTTGTAAAACACCAGTTGTTTGAACCAGGGGTTTGGAGTTGAGCACGTTGCTGGAGCACGGAGCAGTGAAGCAATGGGTTTTTGCCCGGAGCTGGAGCGGAGTCTGGAGCAAATAATTTTGATTGTTCCAGTTTATTATGTACAATTTTTAAAAAAGCTATTTTTTTTTCTTTTTTTCAACGTTTGAAGATCAATAATTTGTTTTACAAACATTTATTTAACTTCACTCTTTTCTTATGGTCATATATTGTTATTTTTGACTACATATCCGATAAAATTGAAACTTTGTTTTTAAAAGCAATTTTTTTTAACCAAAAAACTTTTTTTTTTTAAATGTTAACGATATTTGGAGCATGATACGGAGCTGGAGCAGGCATTTTGATGCCCCTGGTTTGAACACTAATAAAACTGGTCTAAGAAGTAAGACCAACAATTAGTATCTATCTGTTAAATCTTAAATCTAGGTTACTTAGCTAAGATCAGTCCAGCGACGTCTTTTAGTTTTGTTATCCTCAAGGAAATATATACACTAACACTTGCACCATGATCTGCTTTTACACAAACCACTAGGCAAGTTTGAATGGCTTGGTTCCCTTCAGTCTTTGACATAGGTTCTGGTCGTCTAGCAGCTGGAGAGCTTTTGCATTTTCGTGAAGTTAAAGCCTATCTTCATGCTTCTTAGCAAATCTTTTGATTTCTTCTCCAACGGTTAAAATGCCCGAGACTCGATGAGGTCGGCTCTTCTGACAAACCAAGGAGCGTTAGGCATTTCTTGTAACACCTTATTTTGGCCAGTTTGTATCTTATGTTTATTTGTAATTTTTGTACACTCCCATATACATAGGTCTAATTATTTGTTTGTAAACCAAAATTTTGTTATATGATGACACTTTGGAATATTTACCAATAAGCCATCTGTATTGTTATAAACTCCTTTTCTTTCTTCGTGATATGTTCTTTTCGCCTCAATTTGGCATGCAGAGTTATACCAAGATAGTTTGCAGTGTTTGCGTGTGGGACCATGGTTTCATTGATTGCTATTGCTGGAGAGTTACTCAGTCTATTATTTGTAAAGTTGATATGAACGGATTTCGTTTCATTTAGTTTAATTTTCCACTTTTTGGTCCATCGTAGCTGTTGGTAGTTTTTGGGTGGAAATTTAATATGTTCTCTGTTGCAAGCAATGCTGTATCATCCGCGATTGTAGCTAATTTCACTTGATTCGATTTTGGTATATCGCTGGTGTAGAGTAAATACAAGACGAGTCCAAGGACACTCCCCTGTGGCACTCCTGCTTGGATTTCTTTCAATTCTGAATAGAATTCCCCTTATTTTACCGTAGAGTCTATTAAAAATGTTGGAAGTTAAAATTTTTGCGTCTTGTTAAGGCAATATTTTGTTAAGTTTGCAGATTAATCCTTCATGCCACACTATGTCGAAGGCTTGTGCGACATCAAGAAATTTCTTACATAAAAATGTAACTTGAAGATCGAACAAATCGAAAGTCGAACCGTCCGCAAACTGATCGTGTTCGAAGTTCGAGGGTCCACTATAATTATAGGAATTTATTGATAATCGTATTAATTAGTAATCTAAACAAGCAATAATGGACTAAAAGTTGTTTAATTGTGTTAGAAACTATAGGGAAAAAATGGGTGAACCTGATTTCGTTTACATTCTGTATACACAAACGTATACGCGACTGGAATCTCTAAATCCAACCGAACATTTACCTGTTACAAATATGTTTAATAAGCTGGGGTTGAGACAGAATTCTTCTGGTTATTACACCGTTTTATACACGACAATGAACGTCAACTCAACCCCAACGAAAAAATTCAACTGCAGGCATATTAATCTACTTTCGTTCGACGCGTTGATAGGCGCTGGGAATCATATTTCTTAATTTTGTACCATCCGACACCCCCAAACTCCTGAGCTGATAATCCTTAGATGTCGCTCAGCGACTCCGCATTCCGACACAGATTAGATAGGGGCATCAGAGTTGTTTGACAGTCGCTGTCAAACACGGCATAGAGCGTTGCACTTTCAACTCGCTTGCAAACGCCCGGCTTTGCGGCTCCTGTCGGGATTAAGTCACGCCAAACGATATTTTCTATAAGATAAGTTTCGCGTCAAAATATATAAAGTTAATCAACCAACGGGGGCTAATGCGAAAGAAGATGATATAAAGTTGGTTAGACATCGGGAACTTGATTTTGGATAAAACCGAACTATACTCGACAGCATTTCCTAAAAAAATTAAGCTCTAAGCTGATCTTTAAAACGGTTTTTTAAAACTTTGTAATTAATTCGATAAAATTTATGATACTCGACTTCCAATTAATACTTGATAAAAAATAAAATAAATCACACCTTCTTAAATTAATTATAGACATTGCAATTATACAGGGTGCCCATTTTTTTAACCTGTTGTATGAGTAACTCCGTTAATATTAGAGATACAGAAACGTTTGAATTAGCAAATTTGTGCAGAATTTAAACGACAATCTTATGCCATTTTCAAATTTGATTACGTCAACTATTTGAAATATTTTGAAAAAATTAAAAAAGGTCGATTTTTTTCAAACTTGAATAATTCCGTAAGCACATCAGCTAGAACAAAAATAAAAATTTGCTATTTTAGATATTTTTATGTAGATTTTAAATATGTTAACGAAATTTTCAAAGCATTCTTTATTTCCGAGTTATAACACAAACTTGCATTTTTTAAAATGGAAGTCATAGTTGGCTGTGGCCTTATTAAAAAGGTTATTTTTTTCTCGTTTCAATGATATAAAGTTTGTTATACTTATCTCTTGTAGTTTTTTTAATAACCAAAAATCATTTTACATGTTCACTGCCTCCTAATAGATGGGAGTTATCCCGTGTTGATGTTCTTTTTTTCTTCGATATGACATTTAGAAGTTGTTTCTTATTGTTAGTGTAACAGTTATTAGCCAAATACAAATTTTAAAAACAAAACCTCAGAGTTAATCAAATAAAATTTATTGTTTGTTATACGTACCTATGTATAAATCTGTCTGTTGTTGATCTAAATTTTCTGATTGATTTTATTTTTAATTTCAAAAACAATGTTTTCTAATGAAAAAAAAAACGACCTGCTTTTCTGTTACTACGCTTGTAATAGAAATACAGAGGTAGTCATAATTTTAGCATAATTTAATAGCAATGCAAGTGAAATATGTATTTGCAAAGATTTATGGAAAGGAGACACAGACAACCAAGAAAGAAATCATTTTCGTTATTAGAAAGCAATTTAAAACTATACGGATCTTTTAATTCAGTAACATAAATATTTTTATACTAATTTAATTGTAAGTTAAGTTTCTAATTTTAATTTTTTGTGTTAACAAAATTTCTTCAGTAAATATTTATTTGTAAAAAAAATTATGACTACCTCTGTATTGCTTTATGACTAAACGGAGACCCTATAACGATTTTTGGTTATTTAAAAAAAAAAAACTACAAGAGAAAAGTATAACAAACCTTATATCATTGAAACTAGGAAAAAAAAATAACCTTTTTAATAAGGTCACAGCCAACTATGACTTCCATTAAAAAAAAAAATGCAAGTTTGTGTTATAACTCGGGAATGCTATGAAAATTTCGTTGTATTTAAAATCTACGTAAAAATATCTATAAAAGCCAATTTTTATTTTTGTTCTAGCCAGGGCTCGAAACCGAAAAAAATTTTGGTTAACGGTTAACCGAAATCGAGAACTTTATTTTTATAACGGTTTTTGTTAAAAACCGGTTTTATTCGTAAAAAACCGGTTTAGTGTAAAAAACCGATTTAAATTATAAACCGGTTTTCCGGTTTAAAAAACCGGTTTTTAAAATTATTTAGATAAGGAATGCAAAGTATGAAAAGATATTATTTATTTATAATTTTATAATAAATGTACAATCAAGAGTTCAGTAATGACTTTTGGTAAACTAATCGCATTTACTACAGATTTTGTATTTTTCATCGTAATTTTTATTAAAAAAAACGGTTTTTTATTATTTTGTTAAAGGTTACCGTTTTTTTTGCCTTTAAAAATAACGGTTTCGGTTTCTGTTAAAAATCACTTTTTCTGACAAAAAATAACGGTTAACCGGTTTTTTAAACCGGTTTAAAAAACCGGTTTCATGCCCTGGTTCTAGCTCATATGCTTACGGAATTATTCAAGTTTGAAAAAATCGAACTTTTTCAGTTTTTTCAAAATATTTCAAAAAGTTGACGTAGGTCAAATTTGAAAATGGCATCAGATTTCCCTTTAAATTCTGCACAAATTAGCTAAATTAAACGTTTCTGTATCTTTAATATTAACTGAGTTACCTATACAGGTTAGAAAAATGGGCACCCTGTATACCAACTCATTTACAAAACTGTTTATTAAAAAGCTACATTTTTTATTTCTGCGCTCAGAAAATCTAATTTTTTGGCGATTTACACGATCACCAACTTGATGGCTTTTACGTGATCCAATATAGTGCAAAAGATTGAACAATCTTCGTTTCTAGGATATTTATTTATTTAGTCATGAGTCCTTCTACTGTTAGGTGTAGGACTGTTGAGGGTCTAGGATATACGTAACAAAACACAATACTAAGCTCTTAAGAATTTCTTACTCATTTCGTAATACAAAATACCTAGTCTTAAGAATATGAAATACACTCAAAAAATGTTAATCCTCAGTTGGCAAAATACGGCGTAAATCATAGAACACGCTCAAATATAAAATAAACTACATGATCCCGCATAGTTATTAATATCTGGAAGTCTAGCACGGCGCTTCACCAAAGGTTGTTATTTTGTTTATCTTCCAAGAAAAAAACGAGTTAAAATAACTGTCAACTGTTTGTTTTTCTACTAGGTTATAAATACTGTACGTAAACTAACATAAATTGGGATTAACTTTGCATTCTGGACGGTTTAATCCGCGCAATTTTCCGAAAACTAAAATTAAAAATGACTTGAGAAGAATTTAGCATCGTCTTTTAAGCGCTGTCGTCTGTTTATTAATGTGGAACAATTCAACCGAGAATCATTTCTGCTTATTCCATTACAATGGGAACAATGGAAGGAAAGTGCACTGTAATTAATTTAGCTGTAAACATTAGCTACGGATTTGATGGATAAATAAATGATACTTCAGAGAAATTGAATGAACATATTACCGCTATGAAATTACGGTATTGGTCAGTTAATCGTTTAAAAGTGTCTGCCTTAGATAAAATAAACGATAAAATACATTATGGTGCAAAAAATTTATGTGGCGATTATATGCGGTTTTAAATTATTAACAATAAATGCCAATTGATTTTCTAAAGTCTGTTTTATACTATACTATTTTTTCGTTTAAGAAAATCGTATACGATTTTTAATACAAAAATTTCGTTCAAGAATTTAGCATGGAAAATACGAACCATTTACATTGTACTATTTTTTGGTACGAAAACTCCAATATATTTTGGTTACTTTTTAGTAACTTTTATCATATTTTGTTGGCACCTTGAGTAACCATGTCAAATGTTCCATTTGAACACAGAATAAAAAGCTAATCATTTTCAAATTTAACGTATATTTAACGCTTGTTCCATCCTACATATTTATTCCTACAAAATAAATTGTGAGGGATTATAACGGTAATAAGTAGTATTTAACATCGTTTGATGGTTTCAGTTAACCTAACCCACAAATGACATGCAGTCAGATACAGTTACAGTAGAATACGCATGCGCCCATGCTAAAATTGGACCCATTTAGGGCATGTAGTAATTTCGTACGAATTTTTCGTTCAAGATTTTTAATTTCTGATTGGCACCGTACTAGAAAATCGTATACGATTTTCTTAAACGAAAAAATAGTATAGTATAAAACAGACTTAAGACTATTAAGAAAACTAAAAAACTGAACCAAGGGCGTTTACATGTCTTTCCGTACATATTTCTGCCCATGACAATACTCAACCTGGTATTGCGGGCATACAAAAGTATTTGCGGTGTTAAGAGTTACGATTTGGGTAGGTAATGGTTTTGATTAACTCTTAAACGTTATTATACCCTTAAACACAACCAATATACTGTTTTTTCCTCATGTTTGTGCTTCCTAGGTTTCACTTTAGCCTGTCTTTCCAAACATTCTCTTGCAACCATTGCTTCCTCTACTTCTTGTCCCCGATTTCTTCTTGGTCGGCCTCTTTTTTTGTATATGGCGGTGCCCACTTCCATATGTTTTTGGACTATCTGTCTTTAGTCATCACAGGGTGATTGATTGAGACCGGGACTTAAAAATATATAAATAATGAAAAAGGGTAATGGCATCTGATCTGTTTATTGAAAATATTTTCAATATGGCTACACTTCCGGAAATACCGGAAGTTGACGTCTACTTTCTTATTTCAAATACAATGGTCTAAAATTTTTTGATTTTCATCGTGATGCTTAATATTATTTCGAAGAAAAAACGCTTAAATTTAGACCATGCCTAGAAGAAACCTTGGAGTACATCCTGGAATTTTTGCAGTCGATGCATTACTTACAGGGTGTCCAAAATTTAATTTTCTTTTAATACAACTTCAGACCATTTTTATCTTCCACTGTACAATAGTTAAGACAAAATATAAAACGAGTGTTCTGTAATTGAATTGTACGTTGACTGTTGTAATATAGGGGGCAGCAAAATTCTTAATTTCTGGATTCCAGATTTGAGCGTTCCAGCGATGAACGATTCCCGTGTTGCATGGTTCCATCGTTTCATGATTCTTGCTCTAAGTGATTCCATCGTTAAACGATTCAAGATTTGAATGATTCTATCGGTGCATTTTCCAGATTTCAACATTCCATATTGAAATGTACCAGATATGAATGGCTTACCGAATAAATATGACAAAATTGAAGTTTTTGCTTAACTCCAGTTAGCTATGCATATTTTCAAGCATTTGAATATCGTTACAAATTAAGTTTAATATACAATCAATTTTTCCTACTTTTACTGTGACTCTCCGCTCTCCATTTTAAGCGAATTCCCAATATTGGTTTGACTTCAGTGGTAAACTCTCACAATGTAAAATGTACAACTAACTAAAAAAAGCTGTTTTTTTAAATATACTTGAACTAGGGTATAACTTCCTGCAAGGTACTTAACATGGTATAATGTAAACGAATAAAAGGTGGCAAGGTTTTCAAAAAAAAATCTTATCTTCTACCGATTTTCAAACACCAGTCCCTCACAATGGAAATCATTTTGCGCCAGCAAATATTTATTAGTTCTGTATATTTATGCAACTGTAAACGAATCGTATTTAGGTTATATTTATCTACTTCCCCAACGCGATAAAAGTCAATGATCCCACATTTTTATATCGACTTTTAATAGTAGTTTGAAGAAAACATAGAAACCCCATTCTGTAGGTAACGCATATAATATAAAAGTTTAAAGTCATACAACGGCAGCATTCACACTTTGTGTCATATCACAGTTACGCAGAACTTCCGTTGAGCTCTAAGCCGTTACAGCGCTACAATTGCACGTAGGGCATTCTTTATTTTCGGTATTGTCTGATTTTCAATGCCCATTGCGCTCTAAATCAAATAAATCCACAAGCTCAGAATTATATTGGTGGTCAGGAACGTTTATAACGAACTATGAAACGTGTGAATATGAGAGGTCGTGGAATTTCAATTCAAAATTATTGCCACAATAAAATCGCCCACAATATAAAACTCGACTTATTTTTAGAACAATATTGTTCCGGCAGGAAAAAAGTACGAACGCGATTTAAATGTTTTTCAAAATATTTTTAAAATTTTACGTACGTAAAATGTTTAAATTATTTAAATAATTCATTTATTAATACAAATAAGTTTCATTTAAAATAACTTTTTTTCCTGAGAATCTCTAGTCGAAATGCAAGACTAGTTGCAGGACTAGCATCTCAACCAAGATGCAAGCGATGAAAAAAAAAACAGTTGGCATTTCGCTAAGAGGTAACGGTTCTCTAGATATTATTGAAATTGGCTAAATATTAATCAAAATGTCTGTCCCAATAATGTTAAAATTCTACATACAATTGCAGACAAATAATACCTAATTTTTTTAAACCAAATAAAATACTTTTGAAGAGGACCTATACAAGGTGACAACAATCTACATGTGTTGCATGGGTAACTTTGTTATTATTAAGAGTCACATAGCAAAACGCAACCACCACCAAATTGGAAACCAAATAGAACGAGGAAAAGCCATCATTAGACAACTGCATATCATATTATGGAATCGAAAAATAACTACAGATACGAGATTTAAAATCTTCAAAACAATAGTTGAAAGCGTCAGTATATACTTAACAGAATTATGAGAAATACGCCAGTCGAAGATCAAGGCGATTGAGATGAAGTACTGGCGACGATGCTAAGGCTACACAAGAAGAGAAACAAAGTTAAATGAGTGTAGATGTAGACATTATAGGGTCAGTAGAACACAAAAGACCAAGATAGTATGTGTATATACAGGGTGATTGATTCAGACCGGGACTTAAAAATATACGAAGAATGAAAAATGGTAACTCAATGGCTACGAATTGTGACAAAGTTGTGTAATTATAATACTTAGTCAAATCTTTTACTTTCTTTTTGAAAGCTCATGTATCAATTAAATTTTAATTTTGATATGTACACTGCCGGTCAAAAGTTTGAGACCACCTCAATTGTCCTAGAAAAGTGAAGTTTAACACAAAAAATATTCTTCAAATATAAAATAATTTTTACTGAATAACATAAATATCTACATGTGTATAAATTGGCGGAAGCGCTACACGTGGCGATGTTCTTCGTAAAATTTTAAGTCGAAAATCTTAATACAAAAATGTTGTACCATGCTACCTTTGGCCTCAGGAACCATTTGAAAAAACAAAAATTTGGCAAACTTGCATTCATTGATTTGCGTTTGAACGTTTTTTTTATTAGCAATTTTCACTTAGATATTTATAATGTTTATTCGAACTGAAAGCCTTCAGTTCGTAAACATACCTGCATTCTTTTAGGTATCGTCTAATACAAACAAGAAATAATTACGAGAAAACAGAGATGACAGCTAATGACAATGTTGCCATATGTATTATTTTCATTCAAATCAGTGATTAACATATTTTCAACACCAATTTTTGAAAGGAAAAACACAATATCTAGGATAAAATACTATTGAAAATTTATTTTTATTCCAAATCCCAGCTTTTTCATTAAAAAATATTAAATAATAACGCTTATTAATGGACTGAATGTCAAAACTTTAAGGACCTCTTGCAGATACAGCAAGCTTTGTTCAACATTTTTGTATAAAGATTTTCGACTTAGAATTTTACGTAGAACATCGCCACGTGTAGCGCTTCCGCCAATTTATACACACCCTGTATATTATTGAAATTATAAAAATTAATCACATACAAATTGGAATTGCATAAAATTAAGCAAGAATACTAAAACTAGTCGTCAAAAAAAAACGTTTTCCTTGAATGCGAACTAATTTTCCAACTCCATATCCCTAGTATTATTTTTTGGCAATTTACTCAGTTAAAAATAAATCGGTAAATTTTAAACAGCATATAACAAGCACCGAAAGTCTATAGTAGAATTTTAAGTATTCTAATAAATAATATTTTTAAGTAGGTTTGTTTATAAAATTAGTGAAATCTTTTTTGGCATTAATTGGAATCGTGTAACCTATCTTGATACATAAACCTACGTTTATAACTTATTGGGAATCTTGTAAATTGTGAAAATGATTAGCAGCATATGATCTTTTGAGACACGGTATACGATCATAAGGCGCCAGATAATGTCTGTTCAAACTAATAAAACTTAACACCCACGTCTTTAGCGTTATAGCTTTGCTGGATTTCAAAAAAACTTTATTGATAATTAGCAGTATTTTATTTTAACGATTGAATTAAAGTGCATGTAATTATAGTTTTAATGTGCTATACTTAATGTTAAGATATTATTTGATACATGGCGCTGTTAATTAATATACGACACAAAAATATGATATACGTAGGTACAATGGAATATTGTTTTAATATAAGAACTAGAAGTTGGATATAAGTTTGGCTGACTTCTATGAAGAATATAAATAGAAAGACCATGTCATTAACCAAGAGGTCCTAAGGAGATTAAAAGTAGAGACAGAGGTTGTAAATACTGTTAAAAAAAGAAAGCTGAAGTACTTGGGTCCCATAATGAGATCGAGAAAAGTACGGACTGTTGCAACTGGGGTCCGGGACGGAGAAGGATCTGAGAACTTGGTACTACACTACGACCATGGAATCATTCCGTAATGCTGTTAAAAATATTAAAATTCCTTTGTGGATAGCCAACGTCCGGGTACGTTAAGAAGAAGATATCTTTGAGAATTATCCCAGAATAATTGGACTGCAGTAAGTGAAACAAAATTAATGTTATTTTCATGACCTGCTTATTTCCAATGCGGCGAAAGCAAATACGACTGAAACAAAATTAATCCACTGATTTTAATCTCCAGAAAAATGTAAAAGTAATACTGACGGGATTAGTAACTGCGTTATAAAAATAACCATTTTAAGAGTAATGTGGATTTAAGCTACGCGTTATGGGGTATATTTATTGCCACCGACAGTGAAACGACGTTTAATTCGTAAGTACGCTATAACGTTCTTAAGTAGTAATAAATAGTCATTAATAAGAATAACTTTCCATCAAGATTTTCCTGAATTCATTGAAGGTTAATAAAAGTAAACACTATAGGAAGCCGTGTGTGGTGATTAACTCTGAAGATAACCCGGAATGACCGTCAAATTTATGGAGATGTAGGTTTATTTGAACGTGTGTGTGACAGACTTCGTCGCTGCAGCACACGTGAATGTTTTATATGATGTACTAAACGCATTCTTGTTTTGAGTTTAAAAATGGAATTAAAAGTATTTACTATTAGAACCGTAGCATACTTGCATATTAAGTTTTAAAGGAATGCAGATGCCCGGTAACGTAAAATTAATAGAATGTATTTGAATTTTATATAGTCGAAAGGGTTTTAACGTGCTAGGAAGCAGGAATAATGTTTAACTGGTATGGTGCCCAGGGCACACTAATATACCAGGGAACGAGAAGGCAGATCGACTAGCCAAAATTGGCAGCGAGACACCTTTCTTCGGACCAGAACCCGCAGTTGGTACATTCTATGGAACAGCCAAGCGGTGTCTTAATGGCATATTAATACAGGGGCATAATGCTCATTGGAAAAAAGTTGCAGGACAAGCCCATTCCAAGGCTATCCTGTCAATGGTTACCGAAGAGAAGACAGAGGAAATGCTCAGGATGAGCAGACATTAGAACAGCCACAGAACTCGTTACAGGGCACTGTGAGCTAAACAAACATTTCTACATATTAGGGCTCTCAAAGACCGACATATGCAGAGGATGTGGTGAAGAAGAAGAAACTCCTCCTCACGTAATATGCCAGTGTGAAGGATTCTCACACTATCGACGTAAACTTCTGGGGATGGAAAAAGCCAACCAACAAGAATTAAGAAAAACACCCTTTACCCTTATGTGCTCACTGCTTACCATGGTCTGGCTGGACCAATTTCAAGTTTGAATGTATTTTTCTCATAGAAAAAATCTCGTAAGGGCCTCATATTTCATGATATCCTCTACGAATATGTTTTAATGTATTTCGAAACAAAAAAATTAATTAAAATAATTGGCGGTATAAAGGGTTAGACATGCCAGGTTGGTAGTCCTAAGCTGTGCACCACTGGTCTGGCTGGACCAGTGTACATTTTGTATAGGATTCTTCAAGTTTTCTCACTTATTATCTGTTTTTTCGATTGTTTTAGTGTTTCTGAATCACTATTTAATAGCAATTAAAAAAATCTACAACTTTTTCCCGAAAAATATTTTTGTACCATCAAATACTACCGAGTTACTTACGATTTTTAAAAAATATATTTTTTTTTGTTGGAAATTATCTAACGTGCCACAGAAATTTTTTAAAACATTAAAGCATCACTGAATGGGTCTTGGAAAAAAAAACAATTTATCTAATTTAAACTTCTTTGTAGCTCTTATCGTTTACGAGATCCTAATAGTGGCCCTTCTAAGTGTATATCGAAATATTGATATATATTGAATATCGATATTTCTATAACTATTGAATGTCGATAAATATAAAACAATCGCCAGACGTAATTCGCGCAGCACTTAATGGACTTTTTATACGTTCTAAGGTTAACTCATCTTATATAAATATGTTAATTAGGTAATAGTACATTGCCTATGACGTTTTTTGAAACTCTTTTTTTATGTTTCGTCTCTTATTGATAATAAAGGCAATATTATTTGTAATATGTACGCGAATAAATTTGTTTAATTCTTATTTACTGTGAAAAAATTGTAAAGGCCTATCTACGAAATATTAGTAAAACACATGTACCAGTTTAGCTGCTAACGAACAGTATTTAATGAACACTGTGCCATATTATTTTTATTATCTTTATTCTCATTTCATGCATTTGTAAATTAAAAGAAAAAACATCCGTATTTTATCTTACTCATTGATTTTTGTTGTTAACTGCTTTAATAAAAAAAATAACAGTAACCTTTCGATTTTTACTCTAAAAAAAATATTAGGTTTTTGAACGAACTGAAGGTGGATATATTGCTTATCGTGTGTACAACATTTTTATTAATTATTAAGCCAATCGCCAAAGTTTCGAACTTTTTCCAAAACAAATTGCAAAAGTATGTACTTCGAATTGTTTTAAAGACTTTGAAGCATGTAATATTTTTCAAAGAGGCCAACTGAATTAGATATGTGTTTCTTAAAGCGGCGTTCCTAGGTCCGTTAAGTTAGCCCAAATGTTACTATATTTTGCTTCTTTAGTGCCTCTTTGAGCTTTAAGAATTATCCAATTTCGATTAACCGTGCTCCCATTATAAATAAAAAACTGAACTTCGGGTTAACTTCACGTCATCTCAGACTTTTTCATCAACAACATAAATACTTTACGTGCATCAATGATGAAACTCAGAATAAGTAATGTACTATTAAACTAAAACAATAAAATGCAATAAAAAACGAAAAACAAGGTTTTTTACCAGCAATTATCTACCTGAATCACACCATTTAGCCCGTATAACATTACTGGTCCAAGCCAAAATAGCAAGCTAATCCGAATAAACATTATGGTTTTTGTTTTAAGTTGTTTTATTTTCAGTAGTAATATAACAAGTGCATTGAAAATTATCGATGCTTTTTGGTAAATATGCCCGAATGCAAGTTGAGCTGAAAAAAACACGAGTGATTTTTTATGATTTAACTTGCATGAGTGAAGATTTGTCAAAAATCATAGATTATTTGCAATGCACGAGTTATATTTTGTCAGAAAATTTCCTTCACCCAACCTACCTATCAAATTAAATATCTGTTATGTAAAATTTCACAAGTACTCTTAGAGTGGTGCTCAGGGGTGTGGTTTAATCTATATTACAGTAACGCTACTGGTCGCCGAAATTCGTCAAAAAATTATCAAGACCAAAATATTTAATTCCCTCTCCAACTTTATATTTTCGACCAATCACAAACTTAGATTCTTTAGAAACGACCAATAAACGCATGAAAATCTGTTGATTGCGGTAAAGACATTATCAGTGTATGATTATGTTTATTGGTCGTTTCTAGGAAATCTGAGTTTGTTATTAGTAGAAAACGAAAATTTGACAGGTGTATCAACATCTGACGAGAATGTAAAATTATTACCGTGTAATAATGCTCCTATTGGTAGTCTCTAGAAGATTTAAGATTAGTGATTTGTTGAAAACGCAAATTTGACAGGTGATGGAAATTTTCACTCAAATAATTTAAACATTTATCTAATTGTTTAAATATTTTTATTCTGATCAATTTTTTTAAAATAAATTAATAGAATAGCAGTCAGAATTTGCATCCGATGAGCTATTTTGCTGGCCGGGAACTACTTAACTTGGGTCCACCGATGTCCTGATGAGGTTCTCTCCAGTGAGGTGCAGCATTTGATTGGTTATATACCGGGAAGCGTCAACTTTTGCTCTAAGAATTTTCGATTGTTGTATGATGGCTATACTTGATTTGCTGGCACATCCCTAAAGTTCAATATCATAGTTACAGATGGGTTTTGTTATTGTTTTGTATACCAGAATTTAATTTTCTAAAGACAATGTTGGAAGAAGATCCAGAAAATCTTCTTAAAAGTAACCAGTATAGTTCTTTAAATCTCAAATCTTTTTTGTTTTTAAACGTGTTTCTTCCAGATTAGTTTGCTATCAAAATACTTTCCTAAGTATTTTACACTTGTTGTTAAAGAATTGTGGACATTGTTGGTTTTTTAAATGTAAAAGTCTGATTTAGTTTCATTTTTTAATTTTCCATCTTTCCAACCAATTTTTAAGTATGTTGAGATGGTCTTGCAGGTGAGGCTGAAAGGATCTTTATCTCTTGCGATAATAATATTATCATCTGCGAATGTTTCTGTTATTGTGTTATTCCTTGTCGGATTGAGCAGATGTGTACATCAACAAGTATTAATATTCGAAACAAAGCTTTTGATTAAATAAATTGAAATTTAAGATGGTAATAAATCTGAAACTCAACTTACTGTGTTCAGTCTCAAAGATCAACAACTCGAGAATCGAAAAAGCACATTCTAGGATGTTGTTAACACCTTTTTGTAACGACAGTACAAAACAAATAAGTACAATGTAAAGTACCTACACCAAAAATGCGCGCTTGTCACTTGATGTATGTTTTGCATACATGTTGGCGTATTGTTTAAGAATGTGAAGTGGAGAAACCAATATAAATTTATTGCTGTAGTTTGTGTGAACAAAAAAGTAACATCTGAATGCAGACTGAAGTTCACGCTTTGTGGAATAAAACAGGGAAAGAAAACTTGTATTTCCTATCTTTTTATTTAAGCGAGATATTTAACATTTTTGAAAAGTGCCAAAAATCGGTTTTTGGCTATATTTCGAAAATTAAAAAAGATATTAAAAATCTTTTTACGGCAATTAATTTCTCTCGAAAAAGGAAATCCAGACTACGTACTTAGTTTTTTTTCCATCTCTGATAATAACCGAGATACCCTGTATGGGCATCGAAAATAGGCCACCCTGTACTGTGTGTATTGTAAATTACTAGTCTTTCTTTTGTTTCTGTAATAAAAAAACAAATGAAACGCGGCGTTCTGCTACCTATGCATAAATTACAATTTGTTGAAATAATTCCTGTCAAGTATTGTTTGCTGCTTGTAAACACGTTTAGATAAAATTTAATGCAAATCAGTTAATAAATAACACCCTGCTCATTCTTGTTACATTTTAAATGTGCGCGACTTTTTGTAAAACAATTACATGCCGAAAATAGTGGATACCCATCAGCGTTATCTTAAATACCTGTACCACGTAACACCCACGTCCAATCGCCAGATACGATCTGTGTATAAGTAAGCTGGGCATTTATCGATGTGCTACAAGATCTGGAAGGCGGTGGGCAGACAGTTCTGAAAACGTAATGAATGAATGCGACTAAAATCCACTTAACAAAAGTCACATTTCGGATATGTTCGCATTGTTGTAGGTAACGAGTTGAAAATTATATCCGCGCATAATTTTTTACAGCAAAAAGCTAGTTTAAGTGCTTAATAAGAAGTGATATACGACATCTTTTAAGAAGATATACAGGGTGTCCACTTAGTGCGTACTTCCTTCATATTTGGCTTAATATTCAAAATAGAATAAAACCTAACAACAAAATTTCTTGGAGATCATCAGTTAGTTACAAAGCCTTCAATTATTTTTAGCTGTACCGAGTGTTTTGTTCTTGCGCACCAATATGTATATTTTTCATTATTTAGATTCCAAATTAAATCCTCCCTCAAAAATGTCAAAGGTTTTTGTCCCTAAAATGAATCGTTTTTGCAGATCTTGAACAAAATATTAATATTTAGCGAATAAATATTTTGTTTAGTTGTATCAAAAATACTTTTGTAGTGGCTTTTAGTTAGTTAATTTTTCTAAAATAATACACAGGGCCTTTGTTTTGTTTTGTGCAGTTGCCTTAATTTAAAACATGAACAAGTCCATTTTTAAATTAATTATCCTGTAATTTTTTTTTTGTAGATAATTTAGTTGCCTTTAAAAAATAATAGGGATGTTTTTTAAATCTAAAACTAATATTTTTTGAGTTATTGCTATTTTAATGATAATTTATAGGTAACAAGATGGTTTACCCGGCGTTGCACAGGCGATTACAATTTTAATTACTGTTTTAACTTGAATAAGCCCAATAATTCCAAATCATACACAAATGACATACTCTGATCACAATCATCTTTTCATTTTCTTATAATTCCTTAAAAAATAACTATTTATTGCCTAAAAATTGAATAATAACTCAAATTTATTTTCTTTCGTCTTGTTTCAATTAAAAATGTACTAATAAAAATAATACTTCATGTACATTTATTACTAATTGTATACAAAACAATCTTTACTTGTAAAATACCCCGCGCCGTATCGTGTTATGACCAGGTATTTGCCGACGTAAGATCGAATCCCGTCCAAGTAATTTTTTTTTTTTTAAATTGGTAATATGTGCTTGTACTTAAAGTTTGGCGTTAGATCTGCAAGGTCCTAAATAGTAACTGTGCAAAATTTGGTCCCGATCGGTCAACGGACCTAGGATTGTATAGCGAACAAACAAACAAACAAACACACAAACAAGCTCTTTTATATATACAGGGTGTGTAAAAATTGGCGGAAGCGCTACATGTTGCGATGTTCTTCGTGAAATTCTAAGTCGAAAATTTTGATACAAAAATGTTGTACCATACTTCCTTGGCCTCAGGAACCATTTAAAGAAAAAAAAAATTGGCAACATTGCATACATTGATTTGCGTTTGGACATTTTTTATCAGCAATTTTTACTTAGGTATTTACAATTTTTGTTCGAACTGAAAGCCTTCAGTTCGTAAACATAGCTGCAAACTTTTAGGTATCGTGTAACACAAACTAGAAATAATTACGAGAAAAACAGATATGACAGCTAATGACAATGTTGCCATATGTATTATTTTCGCTCAAATCAGTGATTTACATATTTTCAACACCAATTTTTGAAAGGAAAAACACAATTTCTAGGAGAAAATATTATTCGAAATTAATTTTTATTCCAAATCGCAGCTTTTTCATTTGCAAGTATTTAATAATAACGCTTATTAAAGGACTAAATGTCAAAACTTTGAGGACCTCTTGCAGACACAGCAAGCATGGTACAACATTTTCGTATCAAGATTTTCGACTTAAAATTTTACGAATAACATCGCCACGTGTAGCGCTTTCGCCAATTTTTACACACCCTGTATAGAAGATACAAAATTTTATTAGTAAGCTTTAAAAATGTTTTTTATTATTATTCCGTGTTACAATTTTTTTTTTTCAAAAATACAGGGTATATACAGGGTGATCCAAAAACGATGGGATTACATGGGTATCTCGCTTAATAGTCGAGATAGAGAAACGGTTAAACTACCAAAAATGTGCAGTTTTTTAAAACAAACTCAGAACAGTTCTCAAATATATTCTATTATTTCCGGTTTTTCTTGTTTTCACAGACTACTTTTTGTTTCTCATCATTAAAAAAATTAAAAAACCTTTGTAACTTGCGTATTACTAAAAATAAATACACCAACTCTTATATATTTGAAAACGGAAAAAATAAGTAATTTAAATAGGTCATAGCCAACTATAGCTTCCATTTAAAAAAAGGTGAGTTTGTGTCATAACTTTTTAACGGCGAGCGTAAGACATTGTTTTAGTACATAAAAATAGTCTTCATAAACTTTTTTTGTATTTCGAACTATAAGGGAGATATGACACATTATAAATATAACAAAAAAAATAGTTTTTCTTTAATAACTCAAAAACCGGAATTGATAGAATATTTTTGAAAACAGGTCTGAGTTTTTCCCAAAAAACTGTACATTTTTGGTGATTTAACCGTTGTCTCTTTCGACTATTAAGCGAGATACCCATGTAATCCCATCGAATTTGGACCACCCTGTACATACCGGGTGTAAATGAAGTGCGGTAAACCCCTTTTTTTCTTTAGTTTTGATTTTAGATAAATGAAATATTGGGCAAATGATGTGCAAAAAAAAGGACTTTTTGAGCACATGGACACAATTGTTTCACTTCTGGTTTCGCCGGAAATGACCCCAACTTTGTTATTTTAAATGGAACACCCTGTATATTTTTACATCTTTAGAAAGAGGAAGCAATTTTGGATACAAATGCACTATTTTGATATTTGGATAATTTTTATAACCTCAAGTAATTTTTGAAACAAAGTTTAATTTTGTAATAAGTGTGCCGTGACCTGCATAAAATGAATTTTATTAAGTCAACAATGGTCCAAAAATAAGGGTCTAAAATTTTGGATATGTGCTACAATTTTTGACAAAAAACTATCTAGGGTAACCGCAATTTGCCCTCCGTTCTGCTGATGGCATTATGTGAATCCATACAAAGTCACTCCTATATCTTGTTTTTTTTTTAAATTAAAGTGAATATCCACAAAAACATTATTCAATGTGTTCTTTTACACAAGGTTTTTACAAAAATATCCTTTAACATCAATAACGTAATTATTTCTCGTGTTTTCATCTACGTACCATTATTTTATGTCCAATAAATAATGCATTACACGTTCGTTTTATGGAAAATTTATGTATAGATTAATTTATGCGACGCATGGACGTTTATATCAAACAAGAAAGATGATGTTTCAAATTTTTAGCCCTTGACTAACCTCCTCTTTGGCAACATTGAAAAGGCGTTATCTTAAAGACAAGCCCAACACTCTACCCATCGTACTGGAAACTCGCTTGTAGAGGTGTTGTTGCGTAATGACGTCATTAGTTAACAACAATATACTAGCCTGAAATATCGACACCATTACAGATTTATTATTACGTAACTGCCTATCTTCACGATAGTAAATACCCGCATACTTAAAATGCAACAAATTTATTCATTTATTTTAATAAAGTTGTTCCCATGATAACATTTGGTTTTGTTTATGCATTTCATTTGTTTAAGTAATGTCCTTTTTTATTGAGCTGATTCTTGGGGCTACTTTAATTGGACGATGGGATCGTAAAACAAATATTTTAATGTTTCTTTGTTATTGCTGCATGATGTATAGATCTAATAGGAGAAATTAAGGTTTATTATTGTATGAATTAGCATAATACAAGAAATAAAGTTCATTATCACGTATCCTGCGTTTTATGAACTGCCCACTGCCGTGACACGTGTATAGTACAAAAGTCGTTAAAAAATCGTCGCAGGGATGTAACCTAGATTAGTGGAAATGTTAGAAGTTTCAGGAGGTAGTTGGTTGTGACAGAAAATTGTTTGTGGATTATTGACATCCTCAGACACGCAAATTTTGAGATGGTTATAGCATAGTTTGCAAATTTTATATTACACAATCCACGAAGATCATTTAAAAAAAAAAAAATCGTGTTTTTTTACATTCTTCTCGTTGGTATGCGAATCAGTACCTAATTGGCGTTTTATTGTGTTATTTTAAGACGAATTTCAACAAAAATTTACCGAGGTTTCCACTGTTTTTGTGGATAAAAACATTGAAAGAGGATTGCCCAACAAACATAAGTGATCTATTCTACAAAATAAATATTTTATCATCAAAAATGAATGTTTCTAATCATCAGTTGCTTTAGTACTTTTCTTGTTCATACAGAACTGCGGCCGGATGGAAATGATCGATTATTGTTTTGTTACTTTGATTTTTTCTTTCAAATTGCGCATTAAACCAAAAGTAATTAGAATATGGGTGTGAGACGCTGATTCTGTTCTCATCAACAGTTTTGTAACCTCCTGCTTGGAGTTTGATTAGATTTTGTTTTGTAATTAATGCCGCGTGTTTGTATTCGATTCGATATTCGTTAGAAATTAGTTCAAGTAATAGGTTTTCAATTAATTACTTTCACAAAAACATAGATGAGAAAATGAAACTCTGTCTATATTCATGTAAATTGCGAGCTTTTTGATTAATCAAGGTGGTTATGAATACCTGGCGTATCTATTTTGTGTCAAAAGTTAAATAACCTCTATCAGATTTATCGTGGTCATTTTTTTTTTGAACACGTTTACGTATTGGTTTTTAAAATTAACTATAATAATTCCCTTACTTAAAAAATTAAATATGAAGGCTTTTGATAACTATTTGAAAGTGGAATTTGATAGAGGATAGAGATTATTTTATAACGATCTAATTTCCGAGATATAAAGCAAACAGAATTTGTTTGTTTTATACATGGTGGTTCACTTTTTTGAAGCAGGACTTTAACAGTCGATAAAAAAACTCATTTTAAAGCGAATATTTCAGATCAATATGGGTCCATAAACGCTTCATTTAAAAGATACAGGGTGTTGAAATTTTCTAAAAATTTCACCGATTCCCAACCAGTAAATACATTTAAAGCAAATTTGGTTGAGAAACGCTTAAACATTATCGATATTTTTTCGAAAATTTCAACACCCTGTATCTTTGAAATGAAGCGTTTTTGGACCGATGTTGATATGAAATATTCGCTTTAAAATGAGTTTTTGTATCGACTGTTAAAATCCTGCTACAAAAAAGTGGACCACCCTGTATAATAAACACGAAATCAATATTTACAAAAATGTATCAAACAAGCGCGGCCAAAGAAGATTATTTTTTGTGGAAGCTGCCAGTTTTTCAATAAAACATTACCATAATTATTCTCTCAAAAGTCTTACCAACGTTGTCAATACTGAGAGTCGGTTTAGCTAAATAAACAAGAATAATAGAATAAGGAGTGCCGCATAAAATAAGATGCATTAAACTACAAGATAACTGCATCACAAATAATTATCTATGACAGGTCGAGTACGACTTCAATGGTTAAGAATGACAGGTAGACTATGACAAACAATTGACGGGCGAATCGCACTGCTTAACACGGCCACATGGCGCCCGGTGCATGGTTGCAGTTTCAAGCTGGGGTTACACATAAAAAATAATCGTTTATATGGACCTCTAAGGCTGGCTAAGATTCCACACAATAAATTAAATAAAGAACCATTATCGTCAATCTCCGTCCTCAATCATACCGCGCGGCTGTTTCGATAGACTACATTAGAAATGATGTGTTAACTTCAAATCTATGTGGGATAAATACACCAGGAATGATGGACGATCATGTTTGTAGTTTCCTTGAGAGTATAACACATATGTGTGAATGATTGATACCTTAACACGTATATCTTGTAACACACTTGCACTTAAGGTCAGCGATACTTGGATGAACGGCATAGCAGGCAGGATCCTGAAGTACACTTATGTTCTACGAGTACATTTATTCAATACAGCATAATATGAGATGATGCACTGACATAAAGAAGAAAATCGTTATTAATACTCGGGCGTCTCAGAGATGCATTATGCTTCGACGTCAGACGTGCATTCCTATTAGTGGTAGATTAAAATTAATTGTACGTAAGTGATTAAGCAAAACTTGAAAGCTTTCAAGATAAGATGTGTATAACTACCTATTGGGTGGTAATTAAAGTTTCCAGTTTAACTCTCGGGTCTATTACAAGATCCAGGCAGAAAGCAATAATCACCTAGGAAGCTCAATCGAAACTAGTATGAACTTAAACAAATTACGAAGGATTTACTGCGAAATAAAATTTAAATTAAATAACATTAAAAATTCATGACTGTATACGCGAAGCAACATGGGAAATATCGACTCACCTTATCACTGTACAGTGCAATGGCATTTAAATTTTTAAAGGGCACTGCGACACGAGTCCATTTGAAATATTTAAGTGTTTTTGTGAAATCGATTTAAAATTATTTTTTAAAATATGTTCGCTGAATTTTTAACTCTTAAATTTAAACATTGCAACAATGTAGATCAGCCGTTGTCGAAACTTGACAGATTAATTAAAAATAGATTTATTTTAAATAATAAATATCTCGGTTAGGTACTTACTTATATTTTTCTCAGTATACATAATTTTGCATAGACGTTAACGAATCGCCATTTTTCATTACTGTAAAGTGAATTAAGCTACTTTCAAAATTAGTAGTTAATTAAAACTACAGACTTATGTTGATTTTGTCCGATATGTTTTACTGAAGTGATGTTTGATGAGACAGTAATTTAAGAAAATTGATGAGTAAATTATATAAGTAATTTATATAATGTTTTTCATTCTAAGTTTATTCAAGTATTTTTTTTTCTTATAAACGTATTTATAAAGTTAATGCATCAGTACATTTTAAAATATAAGTAATGTAAATGTGGGAGTAATTGACACTTAGACAAGATGAACAATTTAAAAAATGTATATTACTCAGAAAAATTGACATATACTACTCTGGGTTTATGGAAAAGAAATGTGTATTTATAAATATCTTCATTGTGTTCACAAAATTTTTGTAAGGTGATACCATTTTTGAAACTGATTATTTTATTATTTATAGGAATATTCACCAGTAATTGACATAGCTAAAATCGGTATGTACCAGTAAATGACATCCTTTGTGGGTGTAGTTGACATCAAAGAACCATTATTTTTTAAATTAAAAATCCTTATTAAAAGTTTACAATTCTTACAGTTATTGAGTATTGAACATTTAAATGGTGAACTAAACATATTCCTATAATAACTTTGGTATAAAATTACTATACTAAGTAAATAAACATTTTACTAAAATAACTATCCTAAACATTTGAACTGCTGAAAATTGCACTTAAAGAACAATCGTTTCCTTCTATCTGTTTGAGAAGTGGGTAGTTTCGAAATGATATTAATTATGTTACCAACAAAATATTTAACAGTTGTTTTTGTGAAAATTTTCATAATTACAAAATTATTCATAGCGAATGTCTCTCTGTCTTTATTAATATTTTGTGAGTCTTCATAAAAATCATGGTATCATTCATCGAGATTTGTTAACTCAAAACTTGTGTCCATCGTCGAGGAACCCGACTGTACCCAATCTTCTTCAGATTCGCTACTAGAACTTGCAATCTATTACGTCTTCTTCTTCTCCTCTAGAAAGTATTGTTTTTGGCCCCATTTTTCTTTCAGTGGGGCTTTTTCCTTTGGATTTGTAAAGGAGACACTGGACACTAGGTTTTTTAGCTGCAGTAGCTACAAGCATTCCAAGTCGAACATCCTCTAGAGCATTTTTTATATCTTCTTCAGGATATGCTAACATTTTACCTTTGATGGGAGGCATATCCACTTAGGGTAAAATCTTTTTCCAAGCAAGAGTTTAAACGCACCAATAATTGACAGCCATGTCAACTACTGGTAAACATAAGAGATATGATCACCAGTAGTTGACATACTAAAACCATGGTCAAAAATAACCGCTACACTAATACTTGCAAGTTTAAAACACTACATAATAACCAGTAACAACATGTAACAACACAATTATCTATATTAATGTGTTCAAGAAAATAAAAATCACTTCAACCACTTTACTTATCTCCTTTAAATCGAATAGAAAAATTTGATATATCTGAATGCTCACAACTTTTTACGAGAAAGATTATGTCATGTCAAAATGAATGTTCTCAGTGTTGTCAGGATATCAACAAACAAAAGTAAAGTACAAAATTACTAGATGGCACTAAACGTGTGGATGTAACAACAACCGAACTGTCTTTATAATGATTTAAAAACTAACATGTCAACTACTACATCGGTGTCAATTATAGCCACATTTACCTTATAAGTAATTATTATACAGAGTGTTTTTAAGTATTGCAAAAAAATTCGGGAAGTGATTCCTTATCAAAAATTAAAGGGGGTCTTTCATATAAATTTTTTTCCCTAGACGTCTCCTTTCGGAGTTACACCCTTCTAAAGGGGAGCGGTAAAATTAGGTTTTTATTTTAATTCTCAAATTTGGTTATATTTAGGAAAATGATATTTGGTAGATGTTTCATTCTTATTAAAAGGTTTCCCTTAGTTATATTTTTAATCATCTCTCACCTTCACAGGCGGGTGAAAAGTGCGACCCCTGTTGGTTTTTTATCAGAACTTTTTGGTGGGTTAAAATTTTGCAATTAAAAAATTTTTCTTTTGAAAGCTTGGTTATTTAAAAACTTTTTTAATTCTCTAGTTTTTCTCGTTGATCCTACCGTTTTTGAGTAAAAAATAAACTAAGTCAACATGAACCATCGAATATTCCAATATAAAACGATTCGTTTTAGTGGTACGTTCATATTGGGTAGAATTCGCAGATGTTGTTCATTTTTGACGTTTACGCGGTGACAACGCTATAACGCCCGTCAGTTTTATCCAATATGAACATAAACAAACCATGGCAACCACCAAAATGAATCGTTTTATATTGGAATATTTGATGGTTAACGTTTTCTTATTTTATTTTTTACTCGAAAACTTTAGGTTTTATGAGAAAAACTAAAGAATAAAAAAAGTTTTTTAATAAACCAAGCTTTCAAACAATAATTTTTTAATTGCAAAATGTTTACTCACCAAAAAGTTCCGATAAAAAAACCAACAGGGGTCGCACTTTTCACCCCTCTGTGAAGGTGAGAGATGATTGAAGATATTACTATGGGAAACATTTTAATAAGTATAAAACATCTACCAAATATCATTCTCCTACATTTATCCAAATTTGAGAAACAAAATAAAAACCTAATTTTACCGCTTCCCTTTAAGGGGGTGTAACTCCGAAAGGAGACGTCTAAAGAAAAAATTTAATATGAAAAACCCCCTTAATTTTCGAAAAGGAATCACCTCCCGAATTTTTTTGCAATACTTAAGAAACACTCTGTATAACGTATTTCATTTAAAAGTTTATTTATGTATTGACTCATTGTCCATAATCGTAGTGACGAAGTTTTGAAAAATTTAAAATAGCTGTCCTAAATTGGGAGTATACAGGAAAGCAAATCCATAATTGTGCCATTTTCAAAATAAATGTATTTGCACTGTTGTTTCACAATAAAATTTCTATTGACCAAAATAGTAATGATTTTTCAAAGAAATTGCAAGAAAATTGTTGAAAGATAAAAATACCATACAGCTTTAAGTCATTTTTCGCAAAAAAATGACATGCCACTTTCAAAATAAACGGTTCATATTTTGAAACCTCAAATCAGCACTCCACAATGCTCTTAAATATAAAGTATCCACCATCGAGAGTTTCAAACCGTAGCTAAGAATTATATTACTGTTAAAAGGTACACAAGAATAAACCCAAGCATGCGAGTGAAAAACTGATCGTTTAAACTTTTCTGGTGAAAGTAAACAATCATTCTGGGTGGGTCTTTCCAGCCTATTTACCGATTGATGATGTAGGTGGACGTCAGTGCCTTATTTTGTAGTCCACAATGTACATTTGTAAATCTGTCCGTCGGAGTTCTTTTCCATCACAGTTCCGTGATCGTGAACATCAGAAACCGATTACTAGCGACTTGGGATTTGGGGCTTAAAAGCATCTCGGGCGTTGGTGCTTGGTCAGCAACGTTTGGCTTCGAAGTAGTTAGAACGTGCCTTCAGGAACAGGCAAGGAATTCTGATCCAAGTGGCGGCTGCACAGAAACCGCAATAGTTAATAGCGATAACGAAGCGGAGTGTTCATTTATCACCGAACCATAAGGCGATTATGACCCAATCCATTCAATTTGTAGTTAGACTTGTGTAAACCTTGGTTGCAATTGCCGATATATTGTTTCCATTCAATATTGTCTTTCACAAACCGCTAAGAAGTCGCAAATTTGCAGAAATAACACATTACTTTTCTATTTATTTTTAACTATCAGCTTTAAATTCGCAACTGCCTGGCAAATAAATTGCGTTGTATTATTTAACGAACTTTTTGTGTTGGTTTTCTATTAATTTTAATGATCTCTACAGCGTCATTCAAAAAGTCTGCGGCAAATGGAAAAAAATAATTTATTATTGATTTCTCAGAAAATTTTATTCCTGATAAAAGTTGGTGCATGGTGTAAAACTAATATTAAGATGAAAAAAAGTTCAATAAAAAGTCATAGGACACTAGATTTTAGCGTATTTTGAAATATCCGCAAGAGTAAAGTGCCCTTATTTTAAGAGATACAAAAATAAATATGGAAAAGAGTTATTTACAATCTAAAAATAAGACTAGATTTAAATTTTGACTGTCAAATTCCAATTCCAATTTTTATTTTTTAAGAAATTTTAACAATTAAAAAGTCTGCAAAAAATGGAAACATTTTTTGTTGTCGATTTTTCAGAAAATTTTGCGGATATTTCAAAAATCGCTAAAACCTAGTGTCCTATGACTTTTTATTGAACATTTTTTTCATCTTAATATTAGTGTTACACCATGCACCAACTTTTATTAAGAATACAATTTTCTGAGAAATCAATAATAAAAAACGTTTCCATTTGTTGAAGATATTTTGGATGACGCTGTACTTTAACAATTTTTATATTTCCTATAATACCCGATATACCCCAGCTTTTGTTCATCCTTCTTTTAAACACCATGAAACTTACCAGTATTTGAAAAAGTTTTGGAAATTTATCCAAATGCAAGCAAGTTTTATTTAGGAAATAAATAGATAAACGCAAATATTAAAACAATTTATTATTTCATAAAAATGTTTAGCCTTTTCTTTTGAATCAACACAAAAAAATCCTTATTTATCAGAAAACGGTAATTCACAAAGCGAGAACGAAACAATAAACTAACGTAAAACTAGAAACAAAGGCCTGAATAAACAGCTTACTACGCCCGAAACGTTCCTGCTCGTTTACAGACAAGTGTAAATGGTGAAACACCAGTCAAATTGATGAGATGTGGATGGAAATGGGAAATAGGAGATTCCAAAGAGAGAGACAGGAAAATGTGAAAGTTGTTAATTACGGGCGTCGCTTTTAGGGACGACAAGAGGACGTCAATTCTCCGATGCTGAAACATTGACGCTTCATTGGCTGCCTGAAATTTGATTCATAGTTTTTACAAATAGCCGCATTTTTTCCTGATTGCACAGTTTATTGCAGTACCGTTTAATATAGTATAGACGAAAATGGTATCCGATTTGAGAATGCTAAAACGTAAAAGATTAAATTTAAAAAAAATATAAAGTAATTTGTAGGTAATTAAATATAACAGGTGTAAATTAAGTGTGGTACGCCCCCATTTTTGATTTTAGATAAATGTAATTTTAGACATATGATATGTGCAAAAAACCAGGCTTTTTGAGCACATGCACACAATTGTTTCACTTCCGGTTTCGCCGGAAATGACCCCAACTTTGTTATTTTAAATGGAACACCCTGTATGTTTTTACATTTTTAGATAGAGGAAGCGATTTTGAATACAACTGCAGTATTTTGGTTGATTTTTATAACCTCAAATAATTTTTGAAACAAAATTAGGTTTTTATTAAGTGTGCCTTGACTTGCTTGCATAAATTGAATTTTATTGTCAATAATTGTCCAAAAAACGTTTTTGTAAATTTTAATTGACATTTAGGTTACTTCAATCGGCTTTGAAGGTTGCGGATCGGTTTTTCGACTAAATGTCAGTTTTTTTAAGTTAAGAGTCAAAAACTTCAAATTATTGTGAAGATTTATTAAGAGATCCTGTTAATCGCAGTACACTGTGCATAACTACAACAAAACAAATGATCGTTGTTTTATGTTTAACTACTATAGTCATTTAATTAAAATATCTAAAAATGGTAATTATTTTTAATAAAAATACAAGTTATTGGTATCGATGGATTCGTTGGAAGATGCTCCATTTAAATAACCGCTTGTACCACCATAGTACCATTTAAAAAAAAATGACTTTTTGTCAAAAAACCGATTCCGCAACCTTCAAAGCCGATTAAAGTAACCTAAATTAAAATTTACAAAAACGATTTTTGGGCAATTTTTGACAGAATAAAATTCTGTTTATGCAGGTCACGGCACACAATAAAAAACTAAATTTTGTTTCAAAAATTATTTGAGGTTATAAAAATCAACCACAATAGTGCAGTTGTATCCAAAATCGCTTCCTCTTTCCAATAATGTAAAAATATACAGGGTGTTCCATTTAAAATAACAAAGTTGGGGTCATTTCCGGCGAAACCGGAAGTGAAACAATTGTGTGCATGTGCTCAAAAAGCCTGGTTTTTTGCACATATCATATGTTTAAAATTTTATTTATCTAAAATCAAAACTAACGAAAAAAGGGGGTGTACCACACTTCATTTACACCTGGTAGAGGTTAAACAACAGTAGATTGTTTAAATTTTGAAACAAACCCGCAATTTAAGTGAAATTTCGATTTTTTAAATCCTAGAGGAGACAAACTAGAAATATAACCATTTTGCATGTTCATTAAAAGTTAATTTGATTGATTACTCTCTTGAAAAAATATAGTCTGTAGTATCACTGTAGAAACTATGGTTATAATATAGTAAATAGGGGATTTTATCTATACCTATGTATTGATGCTTGTTAAGGTAATTGTAAAAAATTCAATAGATCGATTTAATATCAAGTATTAATAATGATTAACTCACATTGAAACCAACTTAGAGTTGCCCGAAAAATTCTCAGCTTCACCCGACATAAGCTTCCCCCGATAACTGAACTAAACTGTAGTCTGACGTTGAATACTTTCTAAATTTCATGAATTGTCTGTAACTGCATTGAAGTACAGCTGCGTTGTTTCTTATAAAAGTGATAAATAATAAAATTGGCCTTATTGAACTCTAAAGCGAACTAAACTAAATTTTAACATATCTCTTTTACTACTAAAATATCCCTAATGTAAAAATATACCCTTAAAACATAACACAAAACGTACAAAATCGGCGTTTTTTAGAAAGTTCGAACCTCAAAGTGAACATTTCGTTGAAATTTCGACACAGATGATGCTGCAAAAAAATAAGATACATCTTCTTTAGAGTTGTAAAGGGGCGAAGCGAAGCCCAGCATTTAAACTGTCGAAGATAGATGGTATCTTAATGGCACTTTTAAAACAAACTGAAAGGAGTAAGTAACATCGGACGCTTTTCGAAAACGCAAAGATTAACGACTTGCATTCTGCATATATCAATTATTTGACTTCGGGTCTGTATCGAAACTTTGATTATAAGTCGTAGTGACACGCCCACTTTGATGCGCTTCTTTCATCGCGTGGCAACTGTGACGAAACACGAAATACCAAGCGTTGCACCTGTAGGGACGGAAAGAAAAACGTGAGGGTCAGAGGCTGTGCTTGATGAATTACCCGCGGCGGTTGATTCGACAGACCCGTCAGCTCTTCGAGGGTCACTGCACCGTTTCATTTGTCTTCATCCACTAGAATCCATTGAATACTGTCAAGCGTAAGGAGTGCCAGCGGTTATGCAATGTATAAGTGCTCCTACTGTGCATTTCTTTATATGAATGAACTCATAAAAGTTATGGCTATCGAAATAGTTTACTTTGTTCATTTAAGAGTTTTATTAAATTAAGTCAAGTGGTTCGCTTTATAGACAGACGTCTAAAACAAAAAAGCTTCAACGTCGCCGACTTCATATTCTCGTTAAGTCAATTGATTTTTATTACAACACTTTTTCGTCTCTGTTTTATCAAAGAAAATATTACAAGTCATTGGACGGCAGCAGTTTATTTTTTAACTAATAAGTTAATATATCCATTATGACCTTTACCTTTAACTGCGCATCTACCGAAATATAATGCTGCTAAAACTATCGACTGTTTTAAATAGCTGTTTCATTCATAACAACAATTAAACAATATACATCGTTTTAAGTTTTAATTAACATTACTTTCTAGAAATCATGAAATTTTATTATTTATTTAGTCATGAGTCCTTCTGTTGGGTGTAGGACAGAAATCATGAAATACAAGACCAATTATTATTATAAACATTTAAAAACAAAAATAAATATAAACTTAACTTAAAAAAAAAACATACTCTATTATTTTTTTTCTGCGCATGAATTGCATGAAACAATAGAATGTGTACATTTTTTTTGCCAACATTGCATGTTACCTTCGTCTTCCTATCCTTTTTTACAGGACAAAGTGAACTTTTTTTTATAGTTATTCCAAAACAGTACTTTTTGCAGTTTAAATTGATCTAACTATTTATAATATATTCCCTTTCTACCCATAGGGCGTAAGAGTGGAGTTTTTCCATATTATTTCTTTATGACATTTTTCCAGTCTTTTCTTTTCTGTGCTAAATTCTTTGCGTCTACCCACGTTTTCTCTTGTTTCTTTAAGATTTTTTCCAGTGGGTTGTTTCAAGTTTTTTTTGGTCTTTCCCTTTTTTTACCTGGCATTTTACTTTCCGATATTCTTTTACCTGGTGTTGAGTTGACCAATCTTTGTGGCGTAAGCAGAAAAATGTTTTAGGGGGGGAGTTTGTATTAATTAACAAAAATGATACTGACTAATTTTCAAACGGTGCATGGTAATGGTGGAGTTAAAAAATGATATATGGGGGCTAGACACAAAAAGTGAATCGTAAAAAAAATGTGGGGAGTCCAGGGGGCAGCAGCCCCCGGGTAACAGCGCCATAGGCATTTTTTTAAAATTTGTTGGGTCAAACGTAACCAAAAATAGCATTTATGAGTAAAATATACAAACATAGTATATTTTATATGGATGAAAAAACAGGCTGTCGCGCAATTCTTAAATGCGGTAATTATAATTTTAGTTCTTTTCAAATTTTCGGGGGGGATTTATCCCCCTAATCCCCCCTTGCGTACGCCACTGCCCACCACCCAAGTTATCTTTGTTCTATGAATTTTTCTATGGATTCTAGCTTTGATTCTCCTTTTATTTGGACATTTTTAATTCTATCGTTTGTTGTTACTCCTTTCGCCCTTCCTAAGTATTCCTAAGTATTTATCTTTTTCTGATAACACCCATGTTTCTCGGTCATATGTGAGAATTGGTCTGTAGATTGATTTATATACTTTCATTTTTGTTTCTTTTTGAAATTTCTCTTTTGTTTATGAGTCCTTTACTCAGTGCCATGATATACTCTAATTGTCTTTCTGTATTCTATTATTCAGTTCAATATCTTGTTTTCTTGTTTCATCTACCATAATGCCCAAATATTTAAAGCTGGCTTCTTCTATTAGTTCTATATCCACTCTAATTTGTATTTCACCTTTTTCGTTCGATACTACCATGATTTTAGTTTTATTTTTGTTCATTTACATTGCATTTTCCGTTAATACTTTGTTCCTGATATTTAAATTGATTTTCTAACTCATTTCTATATTTGGCTAATTGCTTGCCTAATTCAACTATGAAACTTCGGCGCCTTTTATAGTTTTTATCAAAATTAGGATTAATTTATTCCAAATAGTTAATGCATTTACTACGCTTATGTCAATCATGTTAGAAAATATGAGTAATGGTCATCTTTTTGTCATTCTTTTCACACTAAAACAACGCAGGCCTTATTATGCTAACGTGCAGTTGGACACAAAATGTGCAGAGTAAATTTTAAATTGTGAAGATAAAATTAGTTTTATTCTCCTCATATTTTATTTATGTGTTATGAGTCGAGTATTTACTCCAGGATTTATCGGTTTTTCTAAATCAAAAATTATATGTGTGCAGTAGGACCTACCTAAGAATAAGGCCTGCAGCAACGATAGATAAGCATTATTTCTTTTTTTTTGGATACAAAAAGTAATGTACCTTGCCTTACTTAGGGCAGTAGGAAACAATACTAATATTTTTTTAAAAACCAAATAACCTGGAGGAAACATACCTTTTTTTGGTATCGGTAAAACAATTCCGGTTTGTCTTTACGTATTGTTCCAACTGTTGTTAACTTTTTTGATAGGAAAAATCTTGCTAATGATAGTGACGTAAAAAAAACATCGCATGTAATCTAGCGACCAGAATTCTCCATTTTTCTGACTAACATTTTTACTACATTTTCGTCTTGTTTTATTTCCACCGTAAATGTTCACTATCTATGCATAAGATATTGTACTATCACGTCATGGGCGCAGACCACGTGGTGTATCTCCTTGTTTTGACGTAATTTTTGCAAACAAGGTCTGTCACGAAAAGCCGCGAAGACTCATGACGTAGACCCAGTGTTAAATATTTTGAAGATGTATATAATATGGGAGTTTCACTTTTCGATGTGGCACTATTGCTGCGGTTCCGTAAATCATGAAATACAAAGTTGGTTAAAGGGAACAAAATGTGGCGCATTCAGAAGTGTCTATTAAACAAGATCTTGTTTTGTAAAAAAAAATTAACGGCCTACGTGATATAACGAAAAAACCGAAATCAACCAAAATGTTTAAACCTAAAAATCTCGAAAATCGAATGTGCCAAGGGAAAAATATTGATGAATTTTTTTCTCCATAAAATTTCTTATAATATAAAAAAGAGCGTTTATTAGAACATGATGATGTTAACAAAGACGACATAGCTAGTTGTTGTTCCCGTTACAAGCCAACGTGCAAGTTTTAATGTTGTAGCCACAAAGAGAGCAAATGCATGTTAACAATCTCTTTAACGCCAATAAATACAGGCAGTTTAAGTGGATAAAGTAGCATTTCCCTTGATAGTTGGCATTTCTTAGGGGCAGTTTCCATATTAGACCACAGCTATGTTAGTTGGCGTTGCACAATCGTCATAGCCTCGCCACACAGCTCGTTTAACTCTCTCCCCAATGTGCGCGATGTTCACTTGACCGATCATCCCGGTCTGTTGCGAATCCGCAGCCCTCTGGCCTTGTCACCGAAAAGCTCCCTCTTAACGTCTTACGCGCACTGAGTTCGATTATTTTGTTTGATTTGGCGGAATGTTTATGGATTTTCTGTAACATGCTGAAAGTTCGAACATCAAGGCACAAGTCTTGTAACGTGTACAAGGCTAGTTTATGACTTAAAGTAAAGTCGAAATCTTGAAATTTTTGCGATCACAATATTTAAATACTCATAGTAAAGCTGAAAATCCACTTTATTATCCTCCATATTTTGAAAAAGTTTATAAATAGATGCGAATTTGTTAAGCAATCACCTAGTTTCCATTTCTTGCGGTCCATCTAGTCTTTTGTTGTGAGACCTTTCCATCGCTTCTTCTATCTTGCTTCCCTATGTTCTTGTTGATGTTCCTTTCCTTCTGCGATTTGGTGAATGCCTCTTCTGGGCCACTACTCGGCCTTCATGTTTCATCCATTTTCTGGACACGTCCGTACCATTTAAATCTTTTGGCTTCAACGGTCTCTGTAACATCAATATCCATTCCAATTTTTTCTCTAATTTCAGTGTTTCTTGCCCCATAATTTCTAGTGAGTCCAAAACATCTCCAAACATTCCAATTCATTTTCTTCTCCTGTATCTTACAAGGGAGTCACGATATTATTTTGTTGCTAGAATCTAATCAAGGCTGTGTTTATTGCATTAAGAACATCAAAACTAAATGTTTTGCTGAGTTAAACGTGCCACTGGCCATTTCCTTCGGAAAAATAGGGGTAAAACTGAAAAGTCGAATAATGAAGGTAATTTTTGCGATCGCGTTGGCTATGAAACCGTCAGAGAAAACATTGAAATTCTTCTATTTACCAGTACGCGCATCTTTTGAAAGTAAAATGGTGCAAATTTTTGAAAAAATCTTAAACGGTTCCGGAGAAAACGCGAAAAACGAGACCCTTGTAAAAAACTGTTTTCCCTATGTTAAACGCCTATGCAAGTAGCATAGATTTATTTATAACAGATATATCACAACTTCTCAAATCATAGCGCCTTTGCAGGGATTTTGACGTTATTCTCCGGAACCGTTTAAGATTTTTTCAAAAACTTTGCACCATTTTACTTTCAAAGGATGCGCGAATTGGTAAATAGAAGAATTTCTGCTTCATCTCTGACGGTTTCATGACCAACGCGATCGCAAAACTTACCTTTATTATTCCCCTATTTTTACGAAGGAAATGGCCAGTGGCACGTATAAATGTGCAAAAGATTTATTTTTAATGTTCTTGATGCAATAAACACAGCCTTGATCAGATTCTACATATCGCGAACCTTCCTTGTTAGAAACGTTCTTTTTATTAATTATCCATACATATTTATTTTTGTGTTTCTGGTTATGTTCTTATTCCAGAGTATACCTACCATGCAGCTGCCGTATGGCCGCGTTATTTTGTGCAATTCTTGTTCATTGTTGCCGTTATATGATAATTTCACACCTAAGTACTTAAATTCTTGTGTTTTTAATTTTTATGTCCATCAGCTGTAAATTTTGTCTCGTTTCTTCCAACTACCAAACATTCAGTTTTAGATGTGTACATGTTTAGATGATTATATTCTTTATTAAGCTTGCGTAGCATTGTATTGCATGTCAATTTAATCTTCCGCCAAGGTAACTTGGTCATCAGCAAAATGCAGGATTTACATGCAAGAAATGTGATGTGATTTTTCGAAAAGTTGTGAACTCGGTCGGTTTGTTAAAAGCTAAATTTAAAACGATCCAGTTCTAGTTAAATAAGGTAAAGCTGTTACTTTTCAAAACTTTAATATAATTTTTCCAACTTTTTCGATTTAAAACGACTTTTTAAAAAATTATCGTCCCGTGGGGAAGTTTTTTAATTATCAGATTCTTTAATTAACGTTCCAGTAATGCGAGAAAGGTTTGTAATTAAAAATCTCTAATTTGAGATGTCTCGGCGACAAATCACATGCACAACGGGGCAAAGTAAACTTGGAACGCCCTGCGGCCTCAATATTCTCTTCTCTCACCAGTTTAGAACTTATTCGAGTGATAAAGTTTACTGTTCAGTGATTAGTAGTCTCCAAATTGTCGAGCTCACTTTGTATTTGATTTTTGATATCGCTTGAGCGATTTCATTTCGTTTGCGCTCTCAAATTGCCTAAATTGCAAAATTTGTTTTATAAATTCGAGAAGCAATTTGAATATCTTTTCGATACTTCGAATTTTCAATTGATTAACTGTCATTGTGAATAATATAACTTACTGCAGATTACAAGTTTAGAAAATCGCACATTTTTTAAACAATCTGTATGATTAATGTTTACGATTTCCGGATAGTTTTAATTTCTCGAGAAAAGTAACACAAAATGCAATATGTAGATAAAAAAATGATTGCAAAACCAAAATTTAATGCGTTTATTGGCCAACTTTTAAATAAAAATTACATTCATTTTGTGTAGATGTAGGTTTTATTGTGGACAAATCATCTCCAAGTACAGGATGGGCCAAAAGTCACTTAACCATTTAAAAATTAAAAAACTTTTTTACTTTTAATTATTTCATAATTTTCTTTTTTTTATTATAATGTACATATCTTGGAATTTTTTTGGCTAGACAAGAAAGATGTCTGTTTAATGACCCCGTTTTTCTCTTCACAAAGGTGATCTCTTTCTATAGCACTCTCCATAACTGCTTGCAAAGTGACTGGTTATCATTCGAATTTCCTGGCGAATATTGTTCTTCGGCTCAGCAAGAGTTCGGAGCTTATTAACAAACACTCACTGTTTCAAATATCCCCATAAAAATAAATCTGGAGCCGTCAGATCAGGGGAACGTGGCGGTCAACAAGCTCCTTATTTGTGGGAATTATTTTTTCTCCGAAAATTTGCCTTATCAGCTAAGCTATATTGACTCTCGGGCTGAGTGAGCAGTTGACCCATCTTGCTGCCACTACATTCTGAAAACGCCGAATGAGGGCCAAAATCGCTGGTTTTGACGGACGATTTCTTTCGTTAAAATATCGCATGTATGCTCTCTGAGTAAGAGCAATGATGTTTAATAGTGAAACTCGATAAGTTTTACTCATTGTTCTGTCGTAAATTTATCCATAACTTATTTCCAAATTCTATATTTTTAGAATCTAAAAAAAATTATTAAATAAAATGTAATAGCAAAACAGTTATTACATTTTTAAATGGTATACCTAATGACTTTTGGCCCACCCTAGTTCCAAACTTGTTGCTGTTTAACCAACAACCAACAACCCTGAAGATGTCCACGATAAAGGAGGACGAAACGTCGGTTATGAAGAAACCTACGACGCGGTTCCAACCCGGAAACAAGTTATATACATCGGCCGCGGAAGCCTACAACATAGATTTCCAAACTTGTTGTTTTTGTACCCGTTGTTTGAAATATGAAATTCTTGTTTGATAGTCTGATTTTTGTGTGATATTCTTGTACCACAAATTGAGTGAAAACTGTCATTTGCTTTGTTCCATAACCAGCTCACAACATTTTTTGTCCACTTTGTTCGCTGACCAGTCAAACAATCACTATTCATTTTGTAAATTAACCCCTACACTTTGTAAACGCAAGTAATATTTCCTCGCCAAACCTTTTCATATTTAAATAACGTAATTTATCAACGACATTAAACACTATAATGCGCCTTATCAGATAGATATAGTAGTAACACTATCCAGTTACATTTCCGACATTACTTATATAACTAACGACTCGCGAAGTGTTGCGTTATGTGTCTCCATAGTTCTAAACATCCACACATTATACGGAAGTTGTTGCACATCTTGTAACTTGAATATGTGGTCGTATCTTGCATCTGTTCTGGAATTTTAACAGTCTTGACACACGTATCAAGATTTTCCATGTGATTTTCCATTCTAAGGAGTTGTCAAGTTAATGTACCGTTTCTGTTGTATTAGGATATTAAAGTTTAGGGTTGAATACAAAAAAACTGGATTTTCAGAACTCCCATATCCGCTCGAGAGTGCACATCCCAGTTTCGTTATAAGAAGAGTCTAGTTCTAATTTCCATTATCATTTATCTTTGCGGTAAAGACGTTGAAGAAAAACACCACGACATGTATTGCTACTTCGCTTGAAATCTCTTGGAAAAACACCGCGCAGACTTCATAGACGGAGATCTGATAATGTTATCCGAGCCGTGATGAATCGAGATGGAAAATTTCCAATGCAGAGAAGTAAATGCATCTATACGCTCGTTACGCGAAGCTCTATAAGCTTGATTTAGTGATTTTTCTATGTGCGAAACGCCAGAATGTCTGAGTATATTTATATTGATGGAAATCATTGCTTAAAATTGATACGCTCATCATTTGTGTTTTTCAATTTTCTAAAGTGTCCTGCAGTCGAACAGCAGAAGTTTTGTTTGTTGTGGAGTGCGTTCAGAATAAAATTATAATGTTTATTATAAAGTCCGGGCCAGCGGTTCTGAACCAGTTTCCATCAATGTACCCCTTGGCCTCACTGTGAAGCGTCATGTACTCCTTGTCAATTAGTCAATTTCTAAAGAACTTTATTTGTACATAGAACATAGTGTAAAAAATATTTAGTGCGAAAATTGTTGGTTCTTGCTTTCTACCAATACATTTTTGCGGGCATTGTATTTGACACAAACCCACTGTAGGAGCTTCAATTGAAATATTTTAAAGTCGGCCATGGAGGTAAGTCGAAATTTTTCAAGGAATTTTTAAACAAAAGAATAAAAAGAGCTGCAACTTTAATTTTAGGCTAAAAATGTACCCCATTTTTCCGAAATTTATCGTATAAATTGTTCAAGATTATGTCCTTGTTCTACGCACAGCCGTAGACGTTGTCTGAAAGACTCTAGCACCCTTTATAACATTTCGGGGGTTATACCATCAAAAGCAACACGAATCCTGTTCTGCATATCTTCAGCAGTTGTTGGGGGGTCTTGATACACCTGTTTTATGTGTCCCCACAAAAATAAATCGATAGGGGTAAGATCAGGTGACCTAGGTGGCCAGGAGATTGGTCTACCTCGCCCTATCCATCTATTAGGATATTCTGTGTTCGGCAACTGCATTACTTGCTGTGTTGCTTTTGATGGTAAAACCCCCGAAATGTTATCAAGAGTGCTAGAGTCCTTCAGACAACGTCTACGGCTGTGCGTAGAAAATGAACAAGGATATAATCTTGAACAATTTATACGATAAATTTCGGGAAAAAGGCGTAGATTTTTAGCCTAAAATTAAAATTGCAGCTTTTTTAATTCTTTTATTTAAAAATTCTTTGAAAAATTACGACTTACGTCCATGGCCAACTTTAAAATATTTCAATTGCCTTAGTAATAATAATAAAAATCGAGATAGCTCGAAAAATATTAACTTTAGGTATAGGACATGCTTAATAATTTCGAAAGACAATTAAATTCTCTACAAAACAAATATAAAAATATACACGGTGTTGCATTTAAGAAAAATGACTTATCGGTGTTTAAAGTTTCACAAATTTGACCAAGCGTAAAAAACACCCTGTATAATATTTTTAAATTGTAGTTAGCGCAAAGTGTTAATTAATCTATTGTCAATCTAATTTTTAAACGAAATTTTACCGCTTTTTTAAATAACTTTAATGTTAAAAAAAGTTGAAAGTGCTGTATCGTTCAAACATTTCATAAAAATGTAAATTTTATGAAAACGGTTGACTTAAGACCCATATAACCTTTTACATTTTTTAAAGTTAATTTTAAGAGAAATCCAAAAATGTAAAAATATACAGGGTGTTCTATTTAAAAAAATTACATTTTTATATGTGCCGCTCAAACGAAACACCCTGTATATTTGAAAATAATTTAAGGTTATGTATAAAATAGGTTTGCACAATATTTGTATTAAATATTTTTTGATATTTTCATTAATAAAGGAGCTATCGAAGAATCTCAGGGTCGTGGTGCACCCTGTATATTGCTAAAGAGGTACCGACGCTTGGGCGTCTTTTGCTAAAAATGACTAAAACTGCTTCGACAATGTTAGCTACACATGCCCAGGTAATTTTAGAACCATGACTTTAATAATTTTCTAGTTATTTTATCTTATACGGGGTGTTGTCTTACGGTATTAATGTTTACATTCATCTATGCGGTATATATTGCTAAAGAGGTACCAACACTTGGGAATCTTTTGCTAAAATGGACAAAAACGGCTTCGACTATGTTAGCTAAACATGCCCAGGTAATTTTAGAACCATGACTTCAATAATTTTCTAATTATTGTATATACATTTAAAAATTTTGCGTACGCCTTGGGGTCTATTTACCACTCGTCTAGGTGATATGCCTTTTTTTTTATCACGAGTCTAAATAAATACTATGGTTACATATACTGCATATAATAAACATATCCCATATTATTTAACGCATTTAGTTTTTTTTTTTATGCCAACGACATTTAGGCTTTTGTCGTTTAAGTCATACATCACCTCAAATTCAGAAGATAAAATGCTATGAGTCTGTATCTGCAAATCATTTATCCTCAATTTTTCACGCTTGGTAGACGCTTTCATCAAACCCTTGTCCGTAGTTCCGGCCGTGACTAAAAGAGGTTTTAATAAATAAAATTTAATTAAATAAGCTCTTTTTAAAGACGAACTTAAATTTTAATTATAACAAAATAATGGCGATGTATTTGTAGATAGCACCCATGACTACCCTAAAAGGCGAACAGTCACCTTATCTTTGCTTGTAGTAGACTGCTTAGGCGTATTCTTATCATCAAACTTTCAAGTAATTAATCAAAATAAAACGTAGTAACAATTTAATTAGGAATGCAGTTCCTTCTTTTTTGAGAACACGAACGAACAATGGCAGAGTTTACGCTGTCGAGCCTCTAGCGATTCGTTCTTATCAAGACCCGCGCTAAGAGAGATGAGCCTTGCTATTATCCTTACACTGCGGGCTTCTTAAGGAATTAAGGAGTCCGGAAAGTGGAATTAGTGTTTTATACAACTGTCCCAGTAGATTGCCCTACATCTACTACGGGAATTATTTTTAGAACCCTTCTGAATGGATTTACGTTACATTTGCCTAATGAATCGGACGCAAGCTGGAACTCTCGAAGGAAAGTGGTACTAACACTGAATTATAATGTTGCCCTACTCTGTTTAGAGTAATTGCTTTAATTATTTTTTTATTCGTCAAATACTAGTAAAATTTGCAAAATGATATTTTTGATAACTACTTTATTATTATTTGTTTTAAATAATCTGTAATGTATAATGCAGTACCTTTAAAAGCTCACATAAATACGTTGATGTTGTTAATTTATTTCTCATCCTTATTGATAACATCACAAAACACCCAAAAAGGAAAATTGCTTGTTGTTATTTTTATATTCCATGGTCATGTGTGTTGATCTCTCACATACGAGGGACCGCCCATAAACTTGTAAAATCTTATCTCTCGGAAAGAAACCAATATGTTGCCGAAAAAGACTCGTTAGGTACATTTCTAAAATCTAACAAAAGGAAGATCAAAAAAGGAGTCCCGCAATGATCAATCTTACGCCTCCTGTTATGCATACTGTACACTAATGATCTTCCAGATTTTGCCAAAACTTGCCTTATACAATTTACCGATGACACATCTGCTATTATTAGTGACTCGGATTCCAAAAATTCTGAACAAAAACTCTTTGACTGCTTAGGCCAACTCCAACATTGGTTCACATTAAACAATTTAACCTTAAAAAGGTCAATAAAACTCAAGTAATAAAATTTTCACAAAGTAAATTAACCTCCGACTTAAAACTTCAAAATAATTCCACAACTATAAATGTTGTTAATAAAATATCATTTCTTGGTTTATGTATTGACTCTAGACTGGACTGGTCATACCAGATCGAACGCCTGTCACAAAGCACTTTCGCACTAAAAATCCTAAAAAAAATTTGGTCAGTACAAACGCGGCCAAAACTGCATATCAGGCATATGTTGAATCTAGGTTACGCTATGCTGTAATTTTTTGGGGTAACGCTAGTGACTCTGAACGCCTCTTTATTATACAAAAGCGATGTATAAGAACTATTTTTGGTCTAAACTACCGAGATCACTGTAAAGACACTTTTCGGGACAAAGAAATATTCATTCTCAAAGCCATTCTTTTCGTAAGAAACAATTTTGATCTGTTCAAAGTAATATAAGAAACCGTGCAGCCAATACCCGACATAAAAAAATCTAAAGCCCGATTGCTTCAAATATACCTATCTTCAAAAAAATGTTGCCTCTATAATAATTGCAATATATGTATAACAAATTTAACACATCACCTGAGAGTATAAAAAATCTAACCACCCCCGACTTGAATAAAAGATTAAGAAATGTTCTAATCTCTAAAGCTTACTATGGAGTTGGTGAATATCTTAATGACGCTTACTTTAAAAACTGTTTTAAGTAAATATAATTTTGTGTTGTATATGTATATGGTATATGCGTATATATGTGTATTATCATTATTGTGACATGTTGTACGCCTTTTTGGATTTTCAGAACAAATAAAGACTACTACTACTATTTTAGTGTTAATTAAATATATCTGTGATTCCTGTCATCTTTTGGGGTGCGAAGTTGTTGAAATAAATATTACTAGTTACAAGAACTTGAGATGGAATAGTTTAAATTTTGTACACATCGCTTCGTTACGTAGTCTAGTAACATTTAACGTTAAAACAGCGCGTACGACATTAAATTAATTTATTACCCACATGTAGATGCAGGAATGCATCCTAACAAGGTCTAATTAACGAATATGGACACTTTGAAGGTGGCAATTCGCAATCAAATACTCGTTAGTGTCAACTCCGGGCTCTTGTCTCGTTAGGTGCGCTCCGGGTATCACGCCCCGTCGTTGTCTGAAGCATGTTTGCCGTGATTCATGCCTGGATTCTCCCGGATCAGCAGTGAGCTCGCCATTGTACTCACACCGGAAATTGTACCCCGGACTTCCGGCTTCTCCGGGATGTGATTCCGATGTCGGATCTGGAAGTCGCCAATTTGTTAGTCCGATCGATAACTCATTTGCATATGCTTTGTCTCAACTTATTCGTTCATATAATAACTTCGAATTCTTTGTTTCAAAGACTAATAACTGAACATTTCCGATATCTGCAATTTTCGATTCTTTCTTTAGTTAAAATTCGAACGCTTTTTCATTCAAGCTACAAGCAGTTGTCCTATAGGTAGTTAGTTTTGAAAAAGACCAAGACACAATGGTCGAAACGTCAACTACTTCTAAATATAGAAGACGCGGTTCCAAACCCGGAAACCAAGATTGTATTAAGTTAGTTATGAGATTTTATTTAGTTTAACCCATTTGCTCATTTAAGTACAGTTCATAACATATTTTTAAGTTCCATTACTTACATATAGGTGGTAATGCTTAGTGGGACTTAAAAGTACACAGAACAGGGGATACTAGATAAAAATTTTACCGCTAAATGTTGCTTCTATATAGAAAAAAACGTCATTTTACTTTGTGCTAGAACAGCACTATTGTCACTGTGTACTTTGTTGTTAATTTTTATCTTTATTTTAAAATATAATTCAATTTCTCTGCTGAAATTTGTTACTCAGGTATGTATGTTTTACAGTTATTCATGCAAATATTACACGAAATACATAGTGTGATTTTTTTTCATAGTTACAAATTGGTGTACTCATATGAGTACACTGGGAACATACGTTGTTAGGACTAAATTTGCCTTTAGGATCTAAAGTTGTATTGGACTTATTAGAAGTAGTGACAGAACCGGCAGACCATATAATATTTTTCGGCAACTTCTTTACAAGTCATGGTTTGATGAAAACTCTTAAAGAGTTGGGCTATAAAGCAACGGGAACAGTGAGAGATAATTGCACAAAAAATAGCCCTTTACCTGAGCAGCAACAAATGAAAACAGAAATTCGCGGTTGTTTGCAATATAAATTTGACAAAGAACATTCATTGCTTCTGGTAAAGTGGAAAAACAATAGTGTTGTGACTATGATAACAAATTATGATAGTATTCATCCTCTTTCCAAAGTGAAACGTTGGTCTAAGGAGCAGAAAGAAAAAATTGATGTGCCCCAACCTAGTCTCTTTGCCAATTATAATTCAGCTATGGGGGGGTGTAGACTTGCTAGACCAGGGATGGCAAATAGGATTTGATCAGTGTGCCAAAATAAGATAAAATTTAATAAAAAATTTTCCCCGTGCCAGTACCTAGTCTAACCTAACCTACCTACCTTTAACAGTATTTCTACTTAGCTGTAATTCTTCAATTCTTTGAAGGATCTTTTCTTTATTATTAAAATCTTGGAACAAACTGGGAGCAGCTTTTACCATAACCTTTAAAAATGGTAAAAAACTTCGAACGTCCTGTAGTTTTTGTTTTTTTTATTGGTAACATTTTAATGGGGCAACAAAAAGCACCTCAAATATAACTAAGAATAAACAAAATAACAGTTAAAAAAACTAAACGATTATGCGTGTTGTATAAGCTTACCGAAACAACCGTCACTTATTTCGTTCAGTATTGCCAACGTCATGATTTTGTGTGTCACTAAATACCTACATATGTAAACTAAAGTTCCGTGCAACGCCACTGTTGGTATTTTATATGTATAGTAATGATCAAATAAAAATAAATAAAACATTTCGAAAAAGTTTAAAATTTGAAAAACAAATTTATTCATAGAATTCTTTAGGGTGCCGTCGAAAATCTCTCGCGTGCCAAATTTGGCACGCGTGCCACCTATTTGCCATCCCTGTGCTAGACCAATTTACTGATTTACTGAATTTCATACGAAGTGTATCAAAACATCACTTAAGAGTTTTTGAGAAAGCTCAACATTCCAGCCTTCCAAGTACGGTCCCAAAAAGTATTATACAGGATCAAGGAGGACATTTTCCCAGGAAAATGTATTAACGCATCTATGTTCCCGTTGTACCCATATGAGTACATACATTTTTTCACTTCTTTTTCAAAATATTTTTGAAAAACTTGCATAATTTGTACTTTGGACATATTTTTAATAATAAAAAAGTTTTATTTAAAAACTTGAAAAAAAAAACGTTTGTGGGAACCAATGGGTTAAAAAGTAAACGTTTTAGCTATCAACTGCTTATGTATCGTTGAAAATTAAATCCTTCGAAACATATAACATTGTAACTGTTATTATTATTATTATTGGCATATATTGTATACTTAGTTACTGTTGACTTTTCATTGCATATATGTCATTCTCTAAGCACAAGTTTCTGTATCCAATTTACATATTTAGACGAACCAAAACGCAAATTAGGATGTGTATGGTTTACATTTCTACGAAACAAGTTACAGGGATAGGAAACAGGCAATGAAGTTTCGACAATATGTATTATTGAACAACTTGTACGGCGGTGGTTTGTAATTAATTGTTGGATGCAGGAAAACAGAAATAACGAGAATTTGAGAGTACAACAAACAATGTAAAATCATCCAAATAATTATTATTTGCTTAAAGCACATTTACAGTATATGTATCGCATATACTACAGAACGCTGGTATAATAATAACGATATTGTGTTGTAAAAACATATAGGTCTTGAATTTGTTCTAATAAGGGAAATATTCCAAAAAGTTTTACCGTCTTAACAGTATCATAAAAACATTATTTTCTTAGATTTAACAGAAAAACTTTATCGTTGAAGCTAAAAACTTTTTAAAACAAACAATATTATTAAGCCTTGTATATTTCTTTCCTTTTTTTAAAACACTATTGTGTATTCACTCTTAAATTTAAATCCGCCACAAAATGTGAGCCGAAACACAAATTTTTAATTTTATTGATAATTTGGCAATAATTCTGTGTTGTTGCCACGAAAACATGTTGATTGGTAACAGCCTTACGGCGTATGGTGAGTAATCTACTTAAAAGCACCTGACCTATGTCGCGAAATAAAAATTTTGCGTCGGCATCTTTTTCCTGAAACCTACTACACCAAGTCGAGATGCATTTCCCCGAGGTCGAAGTTCCACCGATTGCAGCAAAGCAGGTCTGAAAAGGACCGTAAGTGGGATCAGGGTGCTGTAATAAAAGTACAGTAAGTGACTAGGGAGCTTGGACAAACAGCTATGTTGTGGGAGGAAGAGCTTTACGACCACCATATGACGAAGTTTACAGGCTTTTATACGCGCAATAAGCAGCATTACAAAAGAACTTTAATGAATAAACTGTACGAAACAAGAAGATCGATTCGTGATAAAATATAACGCCAGTAAGAATTAAAGATTTACCTGGATTTATAAAAAGGATTAAGGGATCTAAAATATTTTTCAATAAAAGTCTTAATGAATAACATTTGGGATGCGAGTTAATTTAGATGTAAGTTAATTGGTTCAGTAATAAACTACAGCAATAAATAAAAATACTCCGTAATTTACTTAAATAAAAGATTTAATTAAAAACTCTTAAAGATAAAATCATAAAAACTTATTTTAAATCAAAAAGACGTACTTTTCACGAACCCTTTAGTTCTGGAAACAAAAATAAGCCACGAGGTGCCAAGTCAGGTGAATATGGAGGGCGAGAAATAAGGGCGACTTCGTTTTTCGCGAAATTCTGCCGAACCAGAAGGCAAGAGACCAGAAGGCAAGAGACTCTTTATGATCTTCTGTAAAGAGATGAGGAATAAATTTTGCAGCAACACGACTCATGCCTAGAATGAATATTGGTCAAAAGTCTTAAGAGACTCGTATCATATTCCTTGTTCTTCTTTCAGCTCTTTAATAGCCAGTTGCCGGTTAGCACGAATCAGTTCAAGAACTTGTTTCGTTGTATGGTACGAAAAAGAACATAACAGAAACGAAAAGCTAAAAATTAATAACATGGTCAAGGAGAATCTGTCCAGTTAACTGATAGTGTTGCAATAGATCATGCAATAAAACATTTTCTGTTTAAGAAATATACTAATAGGGGCCAATAAGTCGAGTCGAAAATTCTTAAATTTATTTCTAAAGTGGACAGTCACTGTAGGCACGACTTGGCGCTAAAGCACATTATAAATTCATTATGTAAAAAACTTAACTTCTGTAAAATGAAAGCCATTACTTTCCTTGAGACATTTTAAACACTGCATATTTAATTTTGCTCCAAATTGAACGCGCATTTTAAATCAATTTATAAGAGTATTAACATAATAAAGTGCATTCGTTTTTCACGAAAAAGAGCTCAAGCACACGAGTCTCTGAGCGCCTGAATAGCAGATCCTGGGAAGGGCTTTAGAGGACACCAGGTGCGCTTAGTTTAAAAACTTAATAAAACGGTTAAAACCCGAGTCTGTAATGAGTTTAAAACACCTCAAATGTGCGGCTCAGTTTAATCAGATACTTGTTAAATACAGGAGCGCACTGGCAGCGTCTTCAAAATTGAAGGCTTGCCATTGGTAACTTTTAAATAGTAATATGTACAGGATACAGATACAGGATCGATTAAACAGAACAAAACGTCAAAGCCAAGAAGAGCGTAAAAGATTTGTCTGTGTCCTTCCGGAAAATCAGTTGTTTCCGAGCAATTTTTAGGCTGATAAATACCTACATCTTTACTGGCCTAGGCCAGAAAGTAACTGGTTGCCATGGTAATGAGTTGTCTTTACCGGTCTAGGTCGAAAAGTAACTGGTTGCCATGGTGATGAGTTGTTTAGTTGATTCGCGCTATCAAACAAGCGTCATTATATCACCAAGCGAGTTTTCACCTGTAGTTTGTTAAGTTATTGTTTAATTATGGATGGTGGCGATGGTGATTTTAGTGTCAGTAGCGGACGTAGAAAAAATATTGTACCTAACATACCCGTCAAGTACCATTTTCCGATATGGTTGCGTAAATAACTATTCTTGAATAAACTCGTTGCAAGTATTCGTTGCATGTTTTTAGTTGTTGATTTAATAAAACCACGGCGAGTTAATTCACGATTAAGCATTAAGGTCTCATTTCATTGAGCATTAACAGAATAAATCATCCGGGCAGCAAGAATTTCAAGTGTTGGAACTTTTTTTGTCAACATTTACTTCGAATGCAGCGCAGCTGATCGCGTCTTGCATTTAAAACTTTCCTTATAAATTCATTAGGGCACAAAAACCAGAAGCCATAAAATCTCGAAAAAGCCGGCGCGGAGGGGCAGCGGCACATTAAATCTAAATAAATAAATGGCAGCGGAACGTCAGAAACAATAAGCGAGTCGACATTTCACTCGCTTTGAACTTTTAATACGCGCCTCCCCACAACCTCATGTAAGTGAAACCGCAAAAACGACATTATTTTCAATTTGCGGTTGCGGTTAGCGCTCGTTACGGCTGCACTGCAATAAACGCTCGTCTCGTATAAATTCTTGTTTCACTGCTCCGTCACAATCCCATGCGTCTTACTTACGGCCTGTAAAGTTCCCTCAAACAAAATATACTCCGTTTAAGCCGAAACTTTTTATTTCTTTGTCAGAGTCGCAGATTACATTAACAGAAGCGCGTCCGCGAAATAATATTTTACCTCTCTTTATTCTCTATGTCAGCGGTTCCCAACCTGTGATCCCCGGACCCCCATCTGAGGGGTCGGCAAAAAAATATTTTTTTAATCATCTCCATCATCATCATGGCCTTTTTTGGGCCCGTCACGTCGCTCGTTGTACGTTCCATCTCTTAGATGGCCTTCCTATTTTTCTTTTACTTTTGGTTTATATTTGTATATTTGTCCGGAATCCTGGAATTGTCTTTTTTTTAAGGGGAAACGCATCAAAACTTCCCGGTATACCAACAAGGGAGGGGACCCAGATGAATTGAACTGCCTTGTTGGTTTCGTGAAGGTCATGCAGCTCTTGTTGGATCATTTGGGTTATTGGATGGAACGGAAAGGGTTGTTGTTTGCCTTGCATTGCACTGAGCTAGTCGGAGATGATCGTAAATTCTGTGTAGGAGTTTTTTCCACTGGCACATTACGTGAAGAGGAGTTTCTTCTTCTTCACCACATCCAGTGCATATATCGGTTTTTACCTAAAAGTGCCATTGTTTTTATTTTCATGAAATATTGCTAACTTATACGTGGGGAAGGTTTAATCTAATTTATATTATCCTAGCTGTAAACTGTTTTCAGAATCTGCTACTAACATATGGTCGTCCGAGAATAAAATTGTAACGATAAATGTACCTAGCTTTGTTGCAGTTATCCGTTTAATTTTTCATTTCGCTTCTCCACTTTCTCAAAGAATCGTCTACATAAATATTAAACAAAATGGGAGATAAACTACAGCCCATGTTTGTGTTTTATTTTAGTTTTTCATTACCAGATATACATATCTCTATGTTTAGATAAAATTCTTTTATCACATATATTAAGTGATTTGAAATACCTTTTATTTCTAAATTTATTTTAAGTTGATGAACTAACGCGGGTTGTACAAATCGACAGTGCACTTTAAATCTTAGATATTTATCGTCTACAGCTTGACTAGACTTTCTCGAGACAGTGATAAAAAATGTACTAGAACTATGTACTATGGACAATATTTAGGCTTATTTTTCGAAACACGGTTTTTTTTAAACTTTAAAAGTAAAGATTACCGATGGTATATGCAAATTTCTTGGCTCATTTGAATACTCAGAGAAGTAATTTTAAGAAATATTTTTTATCTAAAATAAACTGAGGACCCTTTTGATTTCAAAATCGTAAAAGATTTAACATCTAAAGAAAACGACAACTTAGTGGAGATTTCTTGCATACTTCATAATTTTGCCTATAATTTCAAAAACACTGAAAGAACTGACTGATGCAAGAAATTCTTTACCAGAATTGTTGTTGCAACATATTTCACTATCGCATTTTCAGGACGCCCAACTATTTCATATCAAAGCGTCAAGCATGGAACACAGAAAGATGTAATGTATGTAAAAAGCGCAGATAACCAGTTTTAAAATGGTTAACAAATTTTAAATACGCCGATTAACTCTGCTTACTAGTTAAATGATAATAAACCCGTTAAGCCGATTAGTCCTAATTGATCACCGCTTTTACATTTTTTCTTATCAACAATATTAATATGCGTTTTTGAAATCCTGTTTTTACTAGTGTATTTTTATGTTTCAACATGAATGGGCACTTCAAAACCAAGCACATTCTTTTAGAACAGTCTTTTTTAAATTCTAAATGATCATTCATCATCCTTAAGCCGCACGATCTTTAGGAGTATGGCAAACGCCGAGGCGTTTTTCAATCCATTTATTGAGGTGGATCGGTCATCTCTCTCTAATTTTTAGAGTTTGTTGTTGGTCCTGGCTGTTGCCGTCATATTCTTTCAGTCTTTTCAATCTCTGTATTTCGATTTCCAGTCATTTATTCTCAATGCCTTTTGATCTTCCACCGTCTCTCCATCGTTTCCTTGGTCTTCCCTTGTTACTGGGCCAAATAGGGATCCATTGTGTTATCCTCCTGATCATTTCGGTTGGTTTCCTTCTCATAATGTGTCCTGCCCATTGTAATCGTTGTGCTTAAATGTGTCGGAATGATATTTCCTCCTCCGAGTTCCTCCTCTATTTCTTTGTTCCTTCTCAGTCTTACTTCTCCATCTCTTGTTACGTTGGGTCCTAGTACTGCTCTCATTACTTTTCTCTCGACTATTTTTAAGTCTTCCTCTTTTTTCTTATTTATTGTTATTGTTTCCATTTCCATCGCATATGTTATGACGAGTCTTATCAGGGTTTTGTATATTTTTATCTTTGTTGTTTTACTTACAATTAGTGTTTTACTCTTTAGTAGGGTTTTGTTTTTGCCGCACTATCTCCTTCACTCTGTTCTTTCCAGTTTGTCCCTCTGTCACGCCCCAGTAATTGAAAGTATTGACTTCTTCGAAGGTGTATTCTTTTGTTTGTAGATCGTTCTGTGTGTGCATATTTTCTCTTCCTATCTTCATATATTTTGTTTTTTCTTTATTTATTTTCAGACCCAGTTTTTTTTGCCTCTTTGTCTAGTTGATCTATCGCTCTTATTTTGTCTTCTCTTCTATTGCTTATAATTGTTATATCGTCAGCATATGCTATTATTTGTATTTGGTTGATCATAATGTTTTTCTTATACAGTTTCGCTCTTCGTTCTTCTAATATAAAGTTAAATATGGTTGGGGTTAGTAAGTCCCCTTGTTTAACACCTTTGTTTACTTTAAAAGATTGCGTTGTTATTCCTTGGAATGACTTTTGCTGTTATTTAGGGTCATTTCTAGCAGTGTTATTAGTTTCCCAGGTATTGCTAATAGTTCCAGTTCTCTTAGCAATTCTTTTCTGTTAACTGAATCAAAAGCAAAAGTCTATTAAAGCTACATGAATCTCGTTATTGTGTTCCCACATTTTTAGGAGTATTTGTTCTAATGTGTGTATAGCATCCATAGTGGATCGACCCGGTCTAAAGCCATTCTGGTAGTCTTCGAGAATTTTCTCAACGATATATTTTTAAATTATAAATTTACTGCATGGACTTCATGTGCAAATATACTGGGTGTCTGATTGATGTCGTTTTATCGGGACAAATACTTATTTATGAAGTTACAGAAATATATTTAAACATTATGAGATGAATACAGATAGTTCATCTGTAGTCATCAACAACCATTTATGAAGCTGCATTCAAATTAAACTTCTGAAATATGCATTACAAAAGGAGAAAATATTGACCAAGCGCTTTCATCTACAGATACTTTAAATAAATCATTTATCAATTACAATAAATCATTTATTAACAGCCTATTTAGTAGTTTCAAAATGAAGACTATTATCGGACAAAAATCTATGTCAATAATCAGATAAAATATCAAGTTATCTGTGTAGGAAACAATATCATTGTATGCCCACGTATATGTTAATCCAATAGCTTTGTCTAGTCCAAACCGACTTTCGTTATTGCTGCAGTTACAGAAGAGTAAAATAGACTACATTAACATTTACATTGTACATCTGTTGCCTTTTTACTAATGTCCTATCGTAGATCATCACTAAAACGACCGTAACTGTATATTCAGTTGAAGATAATTGTTACTTTTGATTTATGGCCGAATTATGGTCGTGTTAACATATTCTAATTCTGCATTCTGCGCCTTTAAAAGTTGTGTTCACCAAAAGATACATTATGCTGATATGTTTGATTTAAATTTTCCAAGTTCGCGTTTATAATGTAAATTATTTTGTAGAAAAAACAATTTAACCAATAGTTTGACCACCTCAAAGAATTCCGCATATTAAAAACCTATGGTCACCCAAAAAGTGCCGATAAATTACAATAAATTATCTTGTACCTGAATTGGTAGTTAACTCTCACATCCATCCTCTGGTTTTGGCGTGCGATTTACCGAAAAGGATGATTTATTTTCAATCAAATTGTTAGTTAGTTTACGTTAAACAGTGTTATTTTACACTTCTATTAGGTCAGTATTTTTATTTATTTGTGGTTAGTATTTTGTGAAATAAATAGTCAGTACACAGGGTTACGCAAAAGTATGAAAACAGACAAATATCTAGAATACTGTTGCAGATATAACAATGAAATTTTGTATCTGAGCGTTATGGTATTTTTCGGATTCGATGAAAATTTTAAGGTTGCAATACGACTTCCGGTTCAACCGGAAACGGACTCAAACTTTGAAATTTTAAATAGAACACCCTGTATATTTTTAAATTTTTTGGTTCCTCTTAAAATTTACCTTAAAAAATGTATAAGGTTATATGGGTTTGAAGTCAACAGTTTTTGTAAAAATTACATTTTTATGAAAATATTGAGCGATACAGCACTTTCAAATTTTATTTTACATTTAAGTTATTTAAATAGGCAGGAAACATTCGTTTAAAAATTAGATTGACAGTAGATTAATTAACACTTTGCGCTAGCCACAATTTTAAAATATTATACAGGGTGTTTTTTACGCTTGGTCAAACTCGTGAAACTTTAAACATCCATAACTCAATTTTCTTAAATACAACACCCTATTTGTTTCTAGATAGTCTTGTAGAAAATTTGATTGTCTTTCAAAATCATTAACCCTGTTTTATACCTAAAACTAATATTTTACGAGATATCGCGATTTTATTGTAAATTATTTGGGCAATGTTAAATTTTCGAGTAGGCTATGAAGGTAGACAGCGGTAATTTTGAAACAATTGAAAGATAAAAACAAGAAAGTTATAATATTAACTTTTCCTCGCTTATTTTCGACATTTTTTGTAATGTAGATGTACCGAAATGACTTTTTTTTGTGATGAACCAAAATTATACACTCCCAATAATTTAATAATTCATATTTTACTGCGGCAAGTGTTTCAAAAATTTGTATTTTGCTGTCGGGCACCAGCGGGTCTTAACTTTCGATTAAATTCACCTGCCTATTAGCAAATTTAATCTTAACTAAGAAAGTTTGAGCTCCTCGTCTTGAGTACTAAATTATAACAAATTTGAATTCTTGATCTACTGCAAAAGTTTATGCACATGAAGAAGCGGTTATTTCACAAAAATATTCTAAAATCATGTGGTTTGTTAGGCGTATTGTGGTTCATAATAATGTGCATTTGTATATCTAGTTTACTTTGATGAGATGTTTTTGATCTATCTTCTTAGACTTCATAATCATTATTATTTTTAATGATTTTGATTACTTTTGTTATGTATACCTAGAGATCATTACAGTCCAAAGTATTTTTTATATAATAGGTTACTGTAACAAAAAATTTGTTTTGTTTTTATTTTTTTGTATAAGATCATTTGATTCAAAAATTGGACATTATGAGTTTTTCTCAAATTTTTGTGGTAAAATATCATTTTAGATATTAAGTGTCATATATCATTGAAATCAGAAGACAAAATGCTGTCCAACTATGAGTATAACATTTTTTTCGCCGTATTTAAAAAAAATGAAGTTGATGATGTTTCTAAAGAGAGGAAACGTTGTCGGAAATTTTATGTTATCTCAAAATATAAATCGTAAGAAATTGCCATGGGGAAGTGCTTCCAGATTGTCGATATCTTAAAAATGTAGGAAATGGGGCAAAAAACGAAAATAATTTTTTTCAGTTTTTCATGAATAACTTTTGAACTAAGACAGCTATGAAAATCATCTTTGCAGATATTTGATAAGCATAAAATTTTGCAACGTTGCCCTAATTTAACCTACCTCGTAGCTCCTAAGATAAGCGAGATCCCCATGCATTTACTCGAATTTGGGACAACCTGTATATGTTATAAAAATATATTTAAAAAAAAAAATTGATGGCACTATTATGGTTAGGGTCAAAATCAGATTCTTCTATTTTCCAATGATATGAACATAATAATATCTAGTTATTTAGTGCTTATTTTAAATGTCAAGTATCAGTGGACCATCATACGGTAGCAACCTTTTTGTTAGTACCATATTTTTGGGTCTTAAAAGTCTATCGTAATAAACTTAGCTTTGAAATTCATATTGTATAATATTGTAATATAACAATTTTTAATATGCTAAATTCCTTAATGTGCTAATCTTCTACAATACAATGTCTAAATTAATTTAAGTTGCTATTCATCATTTTAAACTCAACAAATTTTCAATTTTTTAATTCAACATTATAAAACAATTTTCATCAATTAAAAAAAAAACATCCCTGAGGATGCCGATAAAACAGATGCTGCGAAACATGTAGAATCTTTTTTAAAACCAGCAAACCTTTGTTTAATTTAACCTAATCAAGCAACAGGAGAAACCAACGTTATCAAGTTGTAGTTACTCTAAAATGATTGTTTATTTTACATGATAACGTGCCGTGGAAGATACTTTAACGTATTTTGCATATAAATGTTTGGTAAAAGTCGTTTGATGGCCACGCGAAGTACTTAATGCAAAATTAAACGCCAGCAATTGCCCTTAATAAAACCGTGGCGTGATTTTTATGGTCGCGAGGAAATCATTGAAAAATTCTTACACTCCCTTCAATTAAGTTTTACCTTCCAAGTTATAAATTATACAAATTGAGAAGAATTACTTCCTACAACCCCAATTTACATCTTAGACAACATAATAACTCAATTTGTCTTTATTTACGCATACTATCAGCCAAGATGACCTCCTTCAATAAATCACCACCAGCTTAGATTCAGGTAACGATAAATTTCATAAAACCGGGCGCTTTCAATATGGATTCTATTTCGATGGGAACCAACAGGTTATGCATGGAATCCCGTTCTCGTGACCCTCTCTGGAGGGGTCGATTTAATTTTAATCAGATTCAGGCTTCGTCGTTAATGTGTATCGCCTTGCATATATGTACGTTCATATACCTGTTCCATGGCGACGATGAATGCGAAACTAAGTTAAATGTATTTAGCTTTTGCTGTAATGCACTTATCAACTCAAATGCTATAAGTTTAGAGTTAAATTATGGAATTATAAACGGCAACACACGCAGGATGTAAATTAATGCTATTGCATTCATTTTATAATTGCAAATCGTCCTTCATGTTGGAAATGTGTTGTTAAGCTTTTAAACTACATAATACAGCGTGATTGAAATTTGAGTTTAAGCATGGGGATCTCGTTTATTATAATAGCTTGTTACGGATTCTTTAAACATTTTAAAGTGCGGGGTTGCATCCCCACCACCAATATTGGCTGTGCTCCGTGAGCACAGCAGTGCTTAAAAGACTGCCAGTTAAGATACACGTGCAATGTTGCGAATGATTATATAATTATGTATTTGCAATAAACATCAAACAAATATACAGTCCACTAGTTATTATTTCATCGAAACCCCAACATTTTTGGTCCTACGAGCGAATTATCATCAATTAAAGTGGTTTAATATCATAGTTATTAAACAAAAGCAAGGCAGTCAGCCAAACAAGTACTCGCCAAGGCGGTGGCTAACCGACACAAGCAACAATAACCTACAAAACACACAAGGGCGATTGGATCGGCAGGAAGGCGGTCTCGCAATCGACACAAAGCAACTCAACGGACCATTGGCGTTCTCACTCCCAATACACTGTAAGTCTATTTTCCTACTCTTTTTAATCATCCCAACATGTCAGACGACAAAAAACTTAAATTATTACGAATCAAACGCGGTACGATTAAAACACAATTAACGTTGTTCAAAAATCACATAAAAAAAATAGACCATAACAATTTGACTAACGAAGACATTCAAAATTTACGACTTAGAATAGGCAAAATTGAACCAATTTATGCAGACTTCAATCAATTTCAAGGCGAAATCGAATTAATTTTAGATACAGATCAAGATGCTTTGCAGCAAGAAATGTTAGAACGCGAACAATTTGACGATTCTTACTTCGAAACGCTAGGTTTAGCTAATAGTTTTTTAGTGGTTAGCAATGACTTTACAGTTCAATCTCAGGCATCAAGTACAGTACCTAACATGCAGGTAAAACTTCCCACAATTAAGTTGCCTACTTTCGACGGCAATTATACGGTTTGGAATGAATACCGTGATTCATTTGAAACGTTAATCAGTAATAACAATCAATTATCAAATGTACATAAATTAACTTATTTGAAATCAAGTTTAACAAACGAACCTGCAGATTTAGTGCGTTCATTTGAAACCACATCTCAAAATTATCAATTAGCATGGGATGCTTTACAAAGAAAATACAATAACAAACGACGTATAATCACAACACATGTTCAATTATTATTGGATGTTCCTAAAATCAATAAAGAATCACATTCTTGCCTAAGACTATTAATAAATCAAATTGAAAATAACACTCAATGTTTAAAGGCATTAGGTCAACCCATTGAAGCATGGGATGCTCTAATCATACCTATAATCACCAGTAAACTAGATTTCCAAACAAATAAAGAATGGGAGCTTAAACTTAATTCTGAACCCGATAGTTTCACAAGATTGCCCACCTTAACGGAGTTGCTTACCTTTCTAAATAGTAAACAAAACACACTTCAAACAATTTATAAGGGTGATAAGGATTTTGATAAGTCTAAAACACAGTCAAACAAAATTGTAAGATCCTTTGCAACAGCAAACATTACATGCGTCTTTTGTAACAAGGACCACAACATTCACTCATGCGATAAATTCAACAAATTAAATGAAAACGAAAGAAATTCAAGGGTTAGAGAACTCAAACTATGCATCAATTGCTTACGAAAGGGTCATTTCGTAAATAATTGTCTTTCAAAAAACACATGTAAGATATGCCACAAAGGGCATCACACACTATTACACAAAACAAACCAAAACAAGGAAAATGATCGCGCAAGAGTCGCTGTTGGCAGTGATGAAACAGTAGTTACATGTTCATCAGAAGTAAAGGAATCAAGTTCTCAAGTACTATTGTCAACTGCACTAGTTCATGCACAAAACAATCGAGGCCAACTTATCGAAATACGAGCGCTTTTAGATTCCGCATCTCAGTCAAACTTTATAAGTGAAGGAATATGCGAAAAACTGAAGCTAAATAAGTGTCCAATAAACACGACAGTCACTGGTATAAGCAACGGGCTAACAAAAATTACTCATAAGGTACAAGTCAAAATAAAATCCATACACAACAATTACGCAACAGTAGTTTCATGCCTAGTTCTACCAAAGATTACAACTTGCTTACCACCACAATCTTTCAACAAGGAATTAATCAAAATTCCATCAAACATAGTTCTAGCTGATCCATCGTTTAACAGATCAGGAAACATTGATATGCTATTAGGTGCAAGTATTTTTTATGAATTACTTTGCATAGGTCAAATACGTGAGAAAAATAATCCAATTCTACAAAAAACCAGGTTTGGTTGGGTTATCTCTGGAAATCTGTACAAACAATGCGCAAATCAAAGGCCTACTCAAGCTTTTCTGACATTAAACGAATTAAACGAAAGGGTAGAAAGATTTTGGCAAGCAGAAGAAATCAGTACACAAGAACAATCATTAACTCCCGAAGAAAAATATTGTGAAAAGTACTTCGCGGAAACAACAACACGGGACAGTTCAGGAAGATTCAACGTAAGAATACCATTTAAATTAAACATAAAGCAACTAGGTGATTCTAGACAAATAGCTGAAAATCGCTTTCACAAATTAGAAAAACGCTTTGAAAGGGATCCCAAATACAAGGGCATGTATGAAGAATTTATAAACAAGTACATCCAATTGGATCACATGACAAAAATACCACCAGACAGCAAAAGGTCATTTTTCCTACCTCATCATGCAGTCATAAAGGAATCAAGCGAAACGACTAAGCTACGTGTCGTTTTTGACGGATCATGCAAATTAAATAATGGACTAGCATTGAACGAAACGCAATGCGTAGGCCCAACGATCCAACAAGAATTATTCACAATTATCGTTAGATTTCGGACATACAATTACGTATTAACAGCTGACATTGCCAAAATGTACAGGCAAATCATCATACATTCTGAGGACCGATCATATCAACGCATTCTATGGCGAAGTCAACCAGACACTGAACTAGAACAATACGAACTTAAAACTGTAACTTATGGCACAACCGCGGCACCATTCTTAGCTATACGAGCCTTATATCAACTGGGTCTGGACAATGAAACATTATTTCCCAAGGAATCAGAGATAATAAAACAAGACTTCTACGTTGACGACATGTTGACCGGTACCAACACGATAGATGAATTAAAAGTAGTGAAAGCTAATGTTAACAAAATTTTGAAAACAGCAGGTTTTAACTTAAGAAAATGGACAAGCAACGTAAAGGAATTATGCGATAACGAAGTAGTAAACAGTAATAAGTCATCATTAAATGAAAACTTGCACAAAACATTAGGAATCTACTGGAACCCAATTACAGACGAATTCACTTATACCGCAGAAATAACATTTCAAACTCAAATTACGAAGAGGACAATCTTAGCAACATCAGCACAGTTATTTGATCCATTGGGTCTGTTAGCGCCCATAATCATAATGTCAAAATTCATTCTTCAAGAATTGTGGCAGCATAAGATCGACTGGGACGAACCAGTTCCAGCCAGTCTACGAGAAAAATGGTTAAAGTTTAGGGACAAATTAAGGGTTATTAACCAAATCCATGTTCCCAGGCACATACTTATATCTCAACCAATTATTATTGAAATGCACTCCTTTTCTGACGCCTCCGAGCGAGGTTATGGTGCATGCATTTATCTCAGATCCACCAATAAAAATGAAGTTACGGTTAAGTTACTAGCTGCTAAATCAAGAGTCGCCCCATTAAAAAATGTTACTCTACCTCGCTTGGAACTCGACGCAGCAGTACTTGCAGCTAAGCTATCTAATAAATTTCGAAACATTTTAAAATTGACAATAAATAAGGAATATTATTGGTGCGATTCGAAAATAGTACTATGCTGGATTAAATCACCATCAAACAAATGGAAGACATACGTCGCTAACAGAATATCAGAAATTCAAACTCTCACAAATGTTGACAATTGGTACCATGTAAATTCAAGGGACAACCCAGCTGACCTAATATCACGTGGCGTTTTACCAAACGACCTAATCAATCTAAAATTTTGGTGGCAAGGCCCAAGGTGGCTTTCAGAAACATGCGAAGCTTGGCCAAAATATAATGATCGTGATATTTTTATCGACGAACCTCCAGAATTACGAAAGCGAATACTCTCACTGCCGGCAGTTACCTTGAGTGATCCATATCCAATTGCGAATTTTTCTACATTAAATAAAGCAAAGAGAATAACGGCTTGGTGCATGCGATTCAAAACTAATTGTCTCAAATCAAAGGACGAACGACGTTTCGGCCCTTTAACTGTAAACGAACTACACGAAGCATTAACGAAATTAGTAAAAATATCACAAATCGAATCCTTTCCCAAAGAATACAATGATCTAATTCACAATAGAACATTATATTCAAAAAGCAGAATTTTGAGTTTGAATCCCTTTCTAGACGAACTTGGTGTAATAAGAGTCGGTGGCAGAATGCAATTATCAAATTTTTGTTTCGATAAAAAACATCCAATAATAATGTCCAATATACACCATTTAACAAAACTAATTTTTAAGGACGAACATGTAAACTTGCTCCATGCAGGTCCTTCATTATTACTAAGTAATATACGCGAACGTTTTTGGCCTGTGTCAGGGAGAAACGTTGCAAAACAAACCGTACGGGAATGTGTTAGATGCTTTAGATTTAACTCGAATATTAACAATCCTATAATGGGTCAACTTCCAAGCGCATCTTTGACTTTTGAAGACATGTATACAATACTTACCCAGATAGAGTCAATCCTGAATTCAAGACCTTTAACCCCACTAACATCCGACCCTAATGACCTCGACGTACTTACACCTGCACATTTTTTAATCGGACGATCATTTACCTCCCTACCCGATCCCGATGTGAGAAATGTACAACAAAATAGATTAGATCGTTACTAATACCTACAACAGCTGAATCAACATTTCTGGGACCGATGGTCCAAGGAGTACATCTCTGAAATGCAGCAACGAACGAAATGGAAACAATCCCAAAAACATTTAAAAATCGGTACTATGGTATTGATTAAGGAAGACAACTCACCTCCAGCCCACTGGCAACTTGGGCGAGTAATCAACATCCATCCAGGAAAGAACGGAGTGCCACGAGTAGTGACCGTGAAGTGCGCTTCTGGTGAACTTAAACGAGCAGTGGCTAAGGTGTGCGTACTCCCGATAGAGACAAATCAAGTTGAAACTCTTTAAGAGATTTCAAGGCGGCCAGTATGTTACGGATTCTTTAAACATTTTAAAGTGCGGGGTTGCATCCCCACCACCAATATTGGCTGTGCTCCGTGAGCACAGCAGTGCTTAAAAGACTGCCAGTTAAGATACACGTGCAATTTGCGAATGATTATATAATTATGTATTTGCAATAAACATCATACAAATATACAGTCCACTAGTTACTATTTCAACGAAACCCCAACATAGCTAGAGTATAGGTTTAAATTTGGCAAAGGTGCTAAATTTTGTGCTCATTAATAATCCGAAGAGAAATTGAAAATATCTTAAACGGTATCCCAGAAAATGAGGAAAAACCGGAAAATACGATTTTTGAAAATCGTCTATAACTCCTTTTAAGTATGAAATATTTCAAATGTGTAAAAATATTACTGAAGCAACTTTTTAAGCCGAATCGGTTGGGGGTCACAAATTTTTCCTAGATCGATTCGTTTTTGTTTTATGGCAACCAGCTTTATTTTTTTTTATGGGCGCATTTTTTGTTATTTCCATAATCAAATAGCATTTATTTTTCTGAATCCATTGATGTATGACACATGGTATTTTACTTCTTTATTCATTGTCAATTTAAAAAAAAAGAGTTTTAAACAATAACCATTATAAATCAGGTAAGCCGGTCGTTGTAGTTTATGTTGTTTCCATGACAACCAATCAACAAACTAAAAGTTTTGAAAGTCCGTTACTTGTCATCGTAATAGATTCGTAAAAATAAACTTTAATAACGAAGAAAAACGCGTTATGACGCGAATTTTTTTACCGTTCTTTTAAGTTTAAAAAAAATCTGATCGCCAAATACAAATGTTGGCTTGGTTTAATTATAAAGACTAAATTGTATCCTTTTATTAGGTATCTAAACCTTTACTAGTTAAGCAGTTTTAGTAAAACAACGTTCCAGAGTCCCTTCAAATGACTGTGAAATACGTTTTTAACACTTAAATCATAATTATTAATAAGGAAACAATGTTTTCATAGTTATAAGCCGAAGTTACTTTTAGGTATTTTAATTTAAGGAAAAAAAAGAAAATTGTTAATTCAACTTTCATGAAACTCCGATATAAATGATAATTCCACATTGCTTTCAGTTTTGAGTTTTTCCACAATTTCACAATCTCGAAAAACCGCTTCTTCATAAAATACCGCTATAATTTACATACTATACTAAACGGTCACCTTAAAATATTTAAAATTAAGATATAACAGATAAAATGCACGAAGCTGTGAAATTTAACACGATTACTATCATAAATTATATATCGGTCACTATTGCCTATTAAGATTGTCCTGATAAGAGCATATGTGGTGATTGTAACGCCTGCTAGTCTTATAAAACGAACGCTGAAAGAACAATTTGGGGCAATTTTTATTTATACCTAGCTCATAATTTGAATAATTTATCTTAGTATGCAAATTTATCGGCATCATTACGACCGTTTTTCTTTAAAATTGATTAAGAAACATTCTTGCGTGTTACAAAATATGCTGCATTCTTGAAATAAACAAAATTAGAAAGAGTTTATTCTTTTATTTCTTATAAGAATATAAACGAGAATTCCGTTTAATTAAGAAAATTAGTCCTAATTTAGAAAAAACGATTGGTTCTCACCTTATTTATTCCTAAACGATTTATAATTAACAATTTTAAAGGTATTTTGTTACTATAAACTGGACCAAATAGTAAATAACCTTCACCATAATTAATTTAAAAAGAGTCCATTTTTGGAAAAAATTTACAAATTACATTTAATTTGGTGTTAACTTTTTATTTTAAAAAGATGATTTTTGTATGAGTATACAGGGTGATTGAAATTCGAGTTTAAGCATGAGGATCTCGCTTATTATAATAGCTAGAGTATAGGTTTGAATTCGGCAAAGTTGCGAAATTTTGTGGCCAATAATGTTCCGAAAAGAAATTGGAAATATATCAAACGGTATCCGAGAAAATTAGGAAAAACCGGTAAATACGATTTTTGTAAATCGCCTATAACTCCTTTGGAATTTGAAATATTTTAAATGTGTAAAAATATTGCCCAAGCTACTTTTTAAGCCGAATCGGATGGTGGTCACAAGTGTTTCCCAGATCGATTCGTTTTTGTTTTAGGACACCAACTTTAGTTTTCTTATGGGCGCAATTTTTGCTATTTACATAATCAAATACTACTAGTATTTATTTTTCTGAATTCATTTATGTATCACAAATGGCATTTTACTTCTTTATTTTGTGGCCAATTTTAAAAAATGGTTTTAAACAATAACCATTATAAATCAAGTAGGCCGGTCGTTGTAGTTTATGTCGTTTCCATGACAATCAATCAACAAACTTAAAGATTTGAAAGTCTTTTACTTGTCACATTATTAAATTCGTAAAAATAAACTTTAATAACGAAGAAAAACGCGATAATTAATATCAATTTTCGCAATTACCAGATTTTCATGCGTTTATTGGTCGTTTCTAAGTAATCTGAGTTTGTGATTGGTCAAAAATATAAATTTGGAGAAGGAATTAAATATTTTGGTCTTGATAATATTTTGACGAATTTTGGCGACCAGTAGCGTTACTTTAATATAGATTAAACCCCACACCCCTGACGCACCACTCTGACAGTACTTGTATAATTTGACATAACATACATTTAATTTGACAGGTAGGTTAGGTGAAGGAAATTTTCTTACGAAATATAACCCGTGCATTGCAAATAATCTATAATTTATGACAAATCCTCACTCACGCAAGTTGAATCACAAAAAATCACTCGTGCACTTCGTGCACTCGTGATTTTTTCAGCTCAACTTACATTCGGGCATATTTACCAAAAATTATCGATACTTTTCAATGCGCTTGTTATATTACTACTGAAAATATTATTGCTTGTAGCATTTTACTTATTTTCTCATTTCGATTTCACTCGAGCAATGTAATGAACGTCGAAGCGTTCATACAAAAGCAATAATGTGAAAACCACGAATATTTAGGGCATAGCCATAAAGATATCGTCTCTTATTCTCATATATAATCTCAGATTGGACCAATCCTTTCACGGTTATCAGGAACGTGGATCTATAACATAATCGCCGCACATAAACGTGGACCTAAGGGTTTGACCCTGCACCAACATTATCGCAGCGAAAAGACTTCGTGACGATCTGTTTGAATAATAATATATTTATTATCAACAATTTTCATTCATGATAAAAATACACGAAAGCCCGATATTTGAGTAAGATAAATACGACGATAGTTAATCAAGGTGGGTGCGGACAAGTAATTCATAATATAGATCGTGGTCATAAATAAAAGGCGTTTGAATCATTGATGCTAACAGTATTAATCGATTCTTTAATTCGTTTGTATGCGTGGATTTTAATTTGTTTATTAAATTTTATAGATATCATGAAATTATTACTTTCTAATTAAAGTAGAAAGTCGGATATAAGAATATATGTTAATGAATAATTATTATTTGTGCACCGCAGGTTAATTTACATAAGCATTATAATTAATTGTTGGAAGAAAAATTGGCAAACGTTTATATCAACTGAAGAAAAAAATTAAATGCTCACATATTGTATTTCCGTGTACATGTATATTAGTTCAGGCCACTATGAGGATCTAGCTTAACATAAGAGATAGAAATTTGGTTGAATAAGTAAAAAAGTAACATAAAATACAGCTCAATTTGTTTTTCCTAGACATTGCTTCGATTTTAATACTTTTGTAAGAAAGAAGGACTCTAAATATTAAATTTTAAAGAAAGGGCCTATCGAATTATAAAGTTAATAAAAATCGAAATTTTTGTTTGCAAACATTTATTTCAATTTAAACAATAAGAAAACAAAAATATTATTGTTGAATAAGCTTTTTCTTCTTAAGCGGGTTCACGTCTGGTGTCGAGGTATATGTTTCCTTGTTGTTGATTATGGTAAAGTTGGTTAACCCCTAGACAAAGCATCCTCATATCAGCTTATTGCCCATTCTGTCGAAAGTCTTTGAGAAGCTATTGTTAGGAAGACTTAACCCCATTTTACAAAAAAAAAGCCCAATACCAAAAACTGAAAAGCTGAATAATAAAAGTAATTTTTGCGATCGCGTTGGCCATGATACCGTTAGAGACAAAATCTAAATTTTTCTATTTACCAATGCGCATCCCTTGCAAGTAAAATGGTGCAAAGTTTTTGAAAAAATCTTGAACGGTTCTGGAGAAAAACGTCAAAAACGAAACCCTTGCGTAAGCGCTGTATAACTATATCTATGCGACTTGCATAGGCCTTTAACATAAGGAAAATTGTTTTTCTCGTTTTTCTCCGGAACCGTTAAAGATTTTTTCAAAAACCTTGCACCATTTTACTTGCAAAGGATGCGCGCATTGGTAAATAGAAATTACTTTTATTATTCAGCTTTTTAGTTTTTCCCCTATTTTTCCGAAGGAAATGGCCAGTAGCACGTATAATTCTGCAAAACATTTAGTTCTGATGTTCTTGATGCAATAAACACATCCTTAATCAAATTCTAGCGACAATGTATCGTGACCTTCCCTGGTTAGATTTACCTAATTTTAGTAATTTAAGTGACTCTTAACTAGAAACTAACTCTTAACTCCTTCAGACATTATAATGTACACTGGTTTACTTCTTCAATATTAGACTTAAAACGTTAAAAGTGTGACTGCAACCAAGTATAAAGTGTGCTTTTAGCATATTCTTTTAAGAAAAGTAGTATACTATCTGCATATATTGGATTCTATTCGAAGTATATGACATTTCGGTTGTGCATCGAATGGTAGTTTTTTCTTTTGAAAAAAAAAATTGGGTCTGAAGGGGTTAACCATTAAGCGAGCAATAAGTTAGTTAAGTAAAATATATTAGGTTGCTGTCACTGGACAGTAAACTTTCTCAAGTCTAGATTGTCAACTAATTTGCTTATTGCTTCATGGTAAGCCGAGTGCAAATATAGCTTAAGAAGTTAAAAAAAAATATCTGTCTGTCATTGGTTAACTGTGGCACATCTCTCCAGCTGACTTCTTTTTCTCACTTCATTTTTCCATTTTGTTCTTAGTTTTCCTATACTTTTTTTTTTTCTCCAACTTAGTTTTCTATCCCATTTTTGCGCACCTGCTGTTTAGCATGCGGAGTAGATATCCTCTTAATTGGTTTGTGTCCATCTTTTTTTAAATATCTTTCACAATTAAAACTTTTTATATAAGAGTAGTAGATATTATAAACGAACTCACAACAGTGGTTTCCAGGAATTTAATACAACAGTGGAAGTAAGACAGGGGAGGGGGACACTTTAAATTCCACTGTTTTTTGTAATACTTATGGATCAAATAATTAAGGAGTGCAAATAAAAAAATACAAAGAAAGCTTACTGGGGATGGAATAAACTGAAACCAATATGTTTAACAGAACTGGCCTTTGCAGATGATGTGGTGCTATTGCAAATATAATACAATAGAAAGAACAACTCCTGCCAGAGGTTAATCGGTTTATCGTTATCCCGAACAACTATTACTAAATTTCCATGAATTTTCTGCTGGAATAAAAATATTCTGTAAATGAGAAAAAGACCGGGTTTCTATCATAATTCTGTTAATTTCATAACAGAGTTCTCTAAACTTTAAAAAATTAAATCGTTCTTTGGAATTTCAAAGAGCTACCTAAACAAGTAAAAAGTTTGGGAATTTAGTACGACTGAATGAAGGTATATCTCCGATTGCGATTGTTAAGTCTCTTAAGTTCTTCAACTTTCTTAACTTTGTTGCACAGTTGAACAAAGCAATATTATTTAGTAACTTAAATACGTATTTATGCGCCGTGTTTCTGTCGTTTTTCCTGTTGTCTACATTCAAGCGTATCTTAAATGTTTGATAATTCCTTCTTTGTAAATATTTCGTACTGCATTGTGCTCCGATATTAACTGGGAAGAACGAATGCTACTGGAACTGCGGTATAACGTTGCAATGTGGATCTATTGTAATTCCGGTGTTTGTTCAACACTCAGCGTCTCCCGTTCGTGAGATTATGTTTATGCGCAGTATTACTGATGTGAATAGCGGAATTAAATCTCTAATCGCCAGCTGTTCTCCGACATCTCTTATCATTCTTTGATCCATTCAAGACGCCTTTCTGTTGTAATATATAAACCATGCAAGTGTCTTATTTACTTTTACATGATGCGAGTCGAACTTCGCTGTCTGGATTATTAACTTTGAACTGTCAGAAATCTCGCATTTAAACTATTAATTTAGGAACGTAAAAGCTCTGCTAGCTTAAATATACCTCGGCAGGTAAAAATGGACCCTTTATTAGTGATTAATATCGGAAGAAAGATGTTGCATCTGCCTGAAATTAAAATAAAGGATCATCTTCTCTCTTTCGCTGTTTATTTTTTAATATAACAGTTTGAATGAGTTAGAAACTTAAAATGTAACAATATTTAAGGAGATTCTCTTAAACAAAGATATATTACAACTTTGTAAAGTTTTGATTTTTTTTATCAGTATTTTTTGGTACCAAATAAGGTGGATTATCAACTGACTTTGAAAATAAACTGAACAAAGAATTAAATTTATTTCAATATCAGTTACTTTTCTCTTAGAGTTTGAACGAACTGTTGTGCTATATTTTAACAATTATACAGGTTATATGTTTAAAGTTTTCTGTAAATTGAGGGAGAGATTTTAAAATTAAAATTAAACAGAAAATTATTAATAACGTAGAAAGATTTAGTAATTGGCTATTGCTTTATATTAATCACAATGGTTTTCGTTATCTATATTACAGACGCGTTTGTTTTTTTACAGCAATCTCCATTTTTCGCGGCTTGGTGAAACTTGCTCGAAAACAATTAATTGCCCGAAAGAAAATTACTCTAATACAATTGCTCGAAAAATTTTTCGACCATATTTTTGCAACCTGTTTTTCGCAGCCTCGTTTCCATTTCTTGCGGTCCATTCGGTCATCAGTTGTAAGGCCATTACTTTCCATAGCTTCTCCCACCTCGTTTTTCCATGTTCTTCATGGTCTTGCCTTTTTTCTGCGATTTGATAGATGTCACGTTAATATTTTACTTGACCATCATGTTTCATCCATTTTTTGGATATGTCCAAACCATTTTCATTTTTTGGCTTCAATGGTCTCGATTATAACAATATTATTTTCCATTTTTTTTTTTTAATTTAGTACTTCGTGTCGTATTATTCCTAGTAGGTCGACAACATCTTCTCCAATAGCCCATTTCCATCGCCTGTATCTTAGAACGTCCGTTTTATTAATTATCCATAGCTCGGATCCATAAATAGCAACATTTTCCACAATAGAGTTATACATTCTTATTTTTGTATTTCTGGTTATGTTCTTATTCCAGAGTATACCATGCAGCTGACGTATGGACGCGTTACCCTGTGCAATTGTGCTATACAGGGTTATTCAAATTCGAGGCCCACCATGGGGATCTCGCTTATTATAATAGCTAGAGTATAGGTTTAAATTTGGCAAAGTTGCTAAATTTGATACTTATTGATAATCCAAAGAGAAATTGGGAATATCTCAAACGGTATCCGAGAAAATTAGGAAAACTGGAAAATGCGTTTTTTGAAAATCGTCTATAACTCCTTTGGAATTTGAAATATTTTAAATGTGTAAAGACATTGCCCTAGCAACTTTTCAAGCCGAATCGAATGGTGGTCACAAATTTTTGCTAGATCGATTCGTTTTTGTTTTATGACAACCAACTTTGTTTTTTCTTATGGGCGCAATTTTTGTTATTTACATAATCAATTAGCATTAATTTTTCTGAATCCATTGAGATATTACACATGGTATTTTACTTCTACATTAATTGTCAAATTTGAAAAAATACGTTTTAAACAATAACAATTATAAATCAGGTAGGTCGGTCATTGTAGTTTATGTTGTTTCCATGACTACCGATCAACAAACTAAAAGTCTGTTACTTGTCACATTAATAAATTCGTAAAAATTAACTTTAATAACGAAGAAAAATGCGATATGCTCCGAATTTTTTATACTGTTCTTTTAAGTTTTGTTATACTTTATCACATGCTTTATACAAATTTACTTGAGTTTCTGTTAAATATAGAAAAATAGTGTTTTTTCCAGATATGTTTGTTATAAAAATGTTTTTTTAAATTGTTATCTGAAACCTTTCTGCCATATTTTTCTCTAATTTTGGCAAAAGCCTCATATTTCCCTATGTTTCTGTCCAACGAACAAAAATATGTGTGCAAGGTTTGTCTTCTATCTGGATATGTTTCTGCATATCGTTGACAGTGTAGATAAAGTTCCTATTCAATGAATAAAAAATTAAAGTTCATTTTTACGAATTTATTGATGTGACAAGTAACAGACTTTTAGTTTGTTGATTGGTAGTCATGGAAACAACATAAACTACAATGACCGACCTACCTGATTTATAGTTGTTATTGTTTAAAACGTATTTTTTCAAATTTGACAATTAATGTAGAAGTAAAATACCATGTGTAATATCTCAATGGATTCAGAAAAATTAATGCTAATTGATTATGTAAATAGCAAAAATTGCGTCCATAAGAAAAAACAAAGTTGGTTGTCATAAAACAAAAACGAATCGATCTAGCAAAAATTTGTGACCACCATTCGATTCGGCTTGAAAAGTTGCTTGGGCAATGTCTTTATATATTTGAAATATTTCAAATTCCAAAGGAGTTATAGACAATTTTCAAAAATTGTAGTTTCCGGTTTTTCCTAATTTTCTCGAATAACGTTTGAGATATTCCCAATTTCTCTTTGGATTATCAATGAGCATCAAATTTAGCAACTTTGCCAAATTTAAACCTATACTCTAGCTATTATAATAAGCGAGATCCCCATGGTGGGCCTCGAATTTGAATAACCCTGTATATTTCTTGTGCATTGCTCAGTTGTCTAACAATTTCACACAAAAAGACTTTTAATTTTTGTGCCCGTCAGCTGTAAAATTTGTCCTGTTTTTCCGACTACCAGGTATTCAGTTTAAGAAATACTTTTAGTCCCCACTTATTCGTTTATCTGGACCTCTTCTACCTTTCAGTGTAGAGGGTTTGGAGTTAAGTTTTGGCTTTTCTTGCACAAGTCTTTCCACTTTTTTCTGTCCTTTGCAACCTCGATGGCACTGTTCCACTCACTGTCTTTATTTGTTAATATATGTCCACATACCTAATTTCCACTCCTTGAAATTCTTTTCCCTACCCATTTTTCTGTCCCACTTATTATATTCTTCATTAAGCTTGCGTATGGTACATCTATCTTAGCTTCCGCATCATCAGCAAAATGCAAGCTATATATTTTTTTCTTCTTCCATGGATACACCCATAGGTTTGCACTTATTCTTCCAATACTTTAGGAGTCCTAAATAGATTTTAAACAATGTAGGTGCGATACTGCAGCCCTGCCTCAATCTTTTCTTGTCTTTTATGGTCTGAGATACTTTTTGTTCTATTTTAACTAAACTGACCATGTTTTGATACATATTTCGTTTATATTGATGAAATATTCCTTAACACCTTCCAGAGTTAATAGGACACTGTTTAGGTCCTTTGACGACAATGAGGACCAAGTGCGTCCCCAGATTACGTAATTTATTTCTCTGGTTTTATTTTTTTATTGTTTGATGTATGTTTTGCCAATTGTTTTGCGATCAATAATCAAATATTATGTATGTTATAATCATTATTGATTTTATTGCGGCAATATAATTTTTGTTTTACTCATTATATATTACAAAAATGTTATAAAGCATTTTGACTCAAATGTTACCTAAATTAATTAAAAACTTTTAACTAGCCAAATGTTTCGGCTTTACAATAAATTTTAAAACCATGAAATTAAAACGTATCTCCTTCTTTTAAACAAAGTCGCGCGCTCAGAGTATAAATACGATTTAACTTCGGCACATGTCCATGAATATAATCAGTCGTGAATGGCTGCGTGGTACTGCACGTTTGAAAACACCAGAAAGGCTCTTAATGCTGTGTGTAAAATCCAGACGCCATTGTGATAAGTTAGTAGACAGCTTCTTTGAAGCAGGAGGGCTTGTTTGTTGATAAAGACATGCTTAATCTCGAATATGACAACGCTAATTCTGCGCTAAGACACAGCTAAATATGTTTTAATTGCATCACTAGTTTGGTAGTTCAAATGTTCCGACGTTTGCTTTTTGTGCAGATTGATTCAAAATTCTGCAGAAATCAATGTTACGTAGAGTTTTTAATTTATTTTAAGACTTAAGTCAGTGTTTTCCATACTTTTTTGTTGTGACAATGTACGCTTTGATAGTTTTTAACTCGTTATTGTTCAATAAACAAGAGTTTTGTACAGGGTGGGCAAATTTCGATGTTTTCATAGGAAATCTCGGTAACTATAAGAGTTATGAAAAAATGGACCCCGCTTCCTCGATCTCTTCTTTCGAGAAAAAGTTGTTGTTGAAAACTAAAATTGATTATCGTTTTTCGTTTTCAAGTTATCGGGTGATTATTTTCAACGATTAAAAAGATATAGGGATGCGACAGTCAAACTGAATTACCAGGTAGGGGAGACCGGAGATAAAAGAAACATTTTTTTGTTTTTATTTAATTTCTCATAGATTATTACAAATTTTTTACATCCAAATTGGTTTAACGATAGATTGGACATTTGTCTTGCTTCCAAGATATTTATTTCGTGTGTTTCGTAAAGCAACTGTTACAAAAAAAATATTTCTTTAGTAAGACAGCTGTTACTTTCAACCTCAACGTTGGGGCTAAAAGTAACAATGATTGGGGTAAGTTGTAACGACAAAATAATTTACACAGCTCATAAGTAGTGGGTAAATATATTAGCATTCATCAACAAAATTAATATTTTATTCAAAAATACACATTAGCAAAATGAAAAAATAAAAAAAAAAATCTTTGGTACAATACAAAATGATAAGTGAACAGTATGGCATACCAGGTAAGGGCGGTCCCAAATTATTAAATTTATACTGAATATACATAATAACTGTTTGTTTTATTTTAAAAAAATCTAACCGCCCTTAAACTGACCGTCATTCATTAAATCAGTAAAAGAGGGTCAGGTTAAGTTGGGTTGGTTAAAGCTTTGTTTATATTAAGTTATAAATATTAAGGTATTAGAATAAAAACAATGGCGGCTGGTAGGAAAACCAAAAGTACCAGATCTTACCAATTTACATAGGTTTTATAATTTAAAATGCTTTTTAAGAAATGATTTAGCTTTTATAATTTAATAATTTGGGACTGCAGTTACCAGGTTTGCCAAGATTATAAGTACCTACAGATTTAAAAATGTGAATCAAAAAGATACAACAAACTGGAAAATTATTCCGACAACTCTTGTATATTCTCATCTACGAAGAAAGCCACCAATTATGTGCTAAGAGTGAACATTTGCAAGTGAAACCATTAATTGGGGTTGGTTGTAACACTTTGTTACTTTTGACCCCAAGTGTACACAAAAAAAAATTCAGGGAATCCACAATTAACCACGATTTTAACGTCAAATTGTATTGCATCCACCAATAGCCAACTAAATTTAGAACAAAATAATATAGGTACTTTTTTGTTTCTATTTTAGAGATCGCCTAAAAGTTACTCGACGGATGAGACAACGCAGTAACTTTTAGGCGAAAAATAGTGACTCTGGCTGGCAAAAAGTTAACCTTTATGACAGATGAAAACTAGCAATGTAGGTAGGGAGCTGGATGTAACTTAACATTGCAAAAGCGTTTAGGGCGATATAAAACAAAAATTAAAGAAACTATAGGCACTGTTACAACCTACCCGTGTTACTTTTATCCCCGGTCTCCCCTATATCAAGTCCTACACTAGTTCAAATAAAAAAATAAGTTCTGTCTAATTAAAATTCCGTAGACTTTTTTTCTTTAAACTGATATATGATTTTATAGATTTATTGTTTTCAGTTATCAAGAACACACACCTACCAACATTTTTGAAAATTTTGTTATTTATGCAAATGTCTCTAATACTAATTATCTGTATGTTTTTTATCGTCATTGAAAATTAGCCCAACGCGATTGTTTTTAATGAAGTTACATACAAAAGTTCCGATTGGTTTAACAGTTGCTATAAATCCGCAACCAATTACCGATATATCGGGGGCTAAATCTGCGCGACGAATTATATTATAACTTGTAAACCAATTACAGTTCAAAGTTGTTTCAAGCTCAATCTACATTAAAATAAAATTGGACTCGTTGCGTCACGGTTGAGCTGTCAAGTTAAATAAATTACAGTCGGGTTAGTTAATAACCGAAGCCCTTTTAAAAGAGGTAAAGTCGACGGAAGTCCTCGTTAAGTATGTCTTTTGAAATTGTTACCTAAATAGTTCCTTAGAAGGCTATAGTTTAGAAGTCTGATGTTCTTTTATTAGGACTGGGGGAAGCCGTACCTATTATTAAAATATTCTCGCTCGTTTTCAGTCAATTGAATTTGTGCGTTTAACTTAAAATTGCATTAAACAAAAGCTGGCGCTCAGTTCTAGCTGCAGTTTGGTATTTCGAGGTTGATAACCTTCCAAGAAAATTGTTTTTCTGTAGGAAAATTATTAGATACGAGAGCGTTTTCTTGTCATACGCATAGCACAGTATTGATAAGTATTATAAACTTTTGCTATATCCCATAAAACGTGAAAAAACTTTATGATTTCAAATATACACATATCTTGTTTTTTATAAGGTTTAAACATTCATAAAAAAATTCGAAAATACTTAATACAAAATATATTTCAACTTGAAAAAATAGCTCAACAATAGAATTAAATATTAAATGTTTTAAAGCAGTAATCGTCTGGATTTCCGCCCAGCCATGACGTCCAAGACTTTCTTAGGACTAACTTCAACCTCCAAGTGTGTTGAAATTAGGGCTAGATCGCTCATCCGTTCATTACCAGTTCTGTTTCTAAGTAGGGTTTTCACTCTTTACATTGCCGAAAAAGTGCGCTCTACAGTGGCGGTGGTGACTGGCAGTGTTGTCAAAACAGTGAGAAGATGGTAAATATTTGGAAGAAAGGACCTCTGGCACATCTCCAGAATCTTCAATATTTCTGTGCCTTCTTTAATTTCGGATACAATTCCGATCCAGATGGAGTATTCTCCTTCAATTATAAATCCTGTAAAAAGTGAGCTTTCTCTAGAGAAGCATATCCAGGCCGAAGAATCTGAAAGCCATTGAAAACGTCTCTCCTACAACCTCTCAATAATTTGATCTAGACAAGGAATAAAAAATGGCAACGGAAATGAACATTTGGAAAAGGTTTTGTCAATTAACGATTATGGCTAGGTCATGTTCATCGACTGGGAGAAGATAATATGCCCAGGAAAGCCTATAAAACGCGAACTGGAAGAAAAAACATGAGTCCAAGGAAAACCTGGAATAAGGAGGTAAAAGAAGAAGATAATGATCGAGTGGAGTAAAGTAAGAGAGCTAACCAAAGATAAAAAGTGGTGGAGGGAGTCGTACAAACAGAGTCCACATACATAAGAAGAACAATAGCCTTACACCTAACGGTAGAAAGGAGTAAGAAAGAATACCAAGAAGAATGAATTTTTATTTGGTTTTACTTCATTTACTCTTGTTTTTTATCTGTAAATTCTTTCTATTAGTAACCATTTATCGAGGACTTTCATTACTTTTTCTACGATAACTCTTGTAAATGACTCTTACCGTACAGCCTGCATGCATAGTAAGTGGGTCGTTACCTTACGCACGGTAAACAAAAAGCACAGTTTTTTTAGACATGATCAAAGTAAACTCACGTCAAACACTTCCTGTATGCATAGTAAGTGAGTCTTAACGCACGGTAAGCAAAACTTATACTTATCTAGAAATGTCCAAGTAGGCTTACGTCAAAATTGACAAGACAACGTAATTACATGTGTATATTAGCCAAAAAGCCGTTAAAATCGTAGGTATGATGTGATTGTAGAAAAAGTAAGCTACATAACACGAGTTGTAAAGCATACGCACTCGTGAAAACTTTTCCACTCGTGCGTGATATGCTTCTTACAACACTTGCTATGTAACGCTATATAATACTACTTTCTGCTGTTTCATAGTCTTTTTCAGGCTATTTTGATTGCTTGAGGAGTTCGTTTAGGGGCATTTTGTGTATTAATGACATCGACGAGTAATTGTTCCACAATTATACGTATCTTGAGTTATCATTTTATCACAAAATTTACATTTTAAAGTGCACCAAAAAAAAGTCCGCGTCAGATTTTCACAGGTTCAAATTAATGTTAAATTTTTGATACATTTGTGACAGGAACTGACAAACTATTGTACTCGTATCACGCATGTATTTCAAGAATAGTTAGAGAGAAATTTTTATAATCGAAAGCCACATGTGGCAGGCGAACAGTAGGTTGCCGATCCTGAAACCTCGTTCCAGCTTAAAACACAGCTTACATCTCTCATAAATTTAAAAAAAAAAGGTGATTCGGGCGTGGATTTTCAGCATGTTTAAGTATTTTTTTCTTCGTTTATTCTATTATTAAACGTTTAAAATATACATGCCCGTTCAGAATATCTTTAATGACGGGAATAAATAAAGAAAATGGCCAACCCTTGTCGGCAATATGTTTTTAGGGGCTCTTAGTTTTGGTAATAAATAATTTTTTAAAATACACAAATAATTTATGTATCGTAAAATTCGTTATAATGATATTCTAAGACGATTTTACCTGATCCTTTAGTTGATGTTTATTGTATTCCAGAAACCGTATTTCAACGATGAACTTTTAAAAATTAAAAGGCATATATAATTATTAGTTAGTGACTGTCAGTTCTAACGTAGGTACCAAAAAAGAATTTGTTAGATTTCAGCTGTTAAAAATATTTATTTTTTGTTTAAAGAGGGTTTATTTAAATCATGTTTTAATATGTTATTCTTTTGTTTTAGGTAAGTGTGCCTTAGTATTGGATCAGCATTAATAAATGTATTGGGAGACAGCATTAATACACGTATGTAAGTTTTAACACTTATTATATTTAGTGCACTTTGAAACTTTGTGTCTCCTCGCCATATTCTTCATTTTTCCTGTTTACTACTCGGTTATAAAGTATTAAATATTGCTGCTTTAAGTAAACGAATTGCTGGTAATAAAACAATTTTGTTGCATGCGATTTTAAGTTTTATGCCACTTTTATAGCAGAAGGAGAATGGGTAATAAAGTGTAGCGCACAACAGTATTTGTTTAATATCACTGCAAGTATATTTGTTAAACAAATCGCAGTATACGTCAAAAGGTTTTCTTCAAACCTTGCAATAAATAATAATTTTAAACCTTCCGTCAGTCTCCAATTCATGAATGAGTTGGAGCACAATGTATCTGGTAGATAACATTGCAAATAATATCGTATTATAATTTTCTTCTTCTCTTAATCAGACCCTCTAGTGCCTTTACTGTGTAGATGTTTGTTTTTCTAGTTCTTGATTATAGTTTTCCATCCCTTTCTATCATTGGCTTACTGTGGCACATCTCTCCAGCTGTCTCATTATTATTTTTTAAAGTCTCTGTCTCACTTCTTTTTCCATTTTATTCTTGGTCTTCCTCTATTTCTTTTTCCCTCCATCTTCATTTTCCATGCTGTAATCTTGATTTATATATTGTGACGGACGGTACTGTACATAGGCCGCACTGTTGGGGAAGAGTACTTATTACTCTTATATTTATTGTTGTTAATTATGGCTGGTGATCGTCTTTGTATGATGGTTGGACCCTGAAACGTTGTTTTACGTAGTACACAGGTCTAGAGCAATTATTACACAGTAAGAAACAAATAAAACACAACAATTTTAACAACCAACTCCTTTATTTTTCGACCGGCTGTACATTTCTCGGTGGTTGGTACTTAACTACCCCAGCGCGACTGTCCCAAGATTTTTTAGGTTCCCTGTTGCTATCATTTTTTTATTGTAGTTGCATCTTTGTCATTATTTCCTATAAACATATATTTGTGCGAGTAGTTTGTTCTACTTACGATGTAAAAACGAATCAACAAATCGTTTGTTGATTGGTGAAACCCAAATGCTGGCGTTGTAGGACCCAAGTTATGACCGTTAAAAAATTAACGTGAGTGTGTTTTACTAAAGTTGAAATCCTCATAAATTGGCCCTTTTGAAGTGTTACATTTTTTAGTAACTGATTCATCAGCATTTGTTGCAATGTTATTCATTTAAAAGTAAATGAAATAACATTGAAGTTAAATAAAATAATTGATCAGGCGGGGTGTCACAATATTTGCAAAAAAAAGCTCTTAACTATGTAAAGGACGCTCTTTTTGGATGTTTTTGAGAAGACTTATTTTAATATTTTTTTCCAAGTTCTAATAAACTTCATGTTACCTCAAATTTCTCCTCAAAACAACTTTTATAATGAGCTGTTTAAGGTAATGTAAAACTTCATAGGTTCACGATGAATATTGCCAACGGCTGTGATGGCTCTGAATATAGGTTCCTTTAAAACTTTCGTTTTTTAACAAATTTTGTTCAGATATCGGTTACATCAAGAATATTTATAATCACATGGCATTTAATACTGTTTTACCCCCCATAATTTTCATAAAAAGTTGTGGTGAGATAGATTTTTTATCGACCCAAATGCAGAAGTAACTTAAATTCGTTAATGCAGGTGTGAACCTAATCTTTTACTACAAAACAAATATGTTCGATTTGGATTTATATAATTGACCGTAGGTCGCTGGCCGTATGCAGCATCATAAGCTCCAATTGTTTGAATAATACACAGATTAATAAGGATTTGTTGGAGACCAAACAAGTTTGAAAACGCGTATTAAATTTAAAATTGAACCAGCTTAACGATTCATAAGCAAGTGATGGCGGTTAGAAGCATTGTTAATACGTATTTAATTCATGTGTGATTAGTCGCGGCCTGCCCCGATCCCCTAATTTACATAATCGTATGCTTTACATTATAAATTAGGGATCCTTGTGTGTACTTTACTAATACGGATACTCTACGGTGAGTTTTGATTTAAATTTTGTTCGGCCGGTGAATTGATTTTATGGCATATCCCATGTAGCGTTAAACGAGCTGGAAATAAGTGTAAACCGTGTAATTAATGATGGTTCTCACGTATCAGACTATAAAATTGAATGTCAACGAGGAAACACAGACTTATTTGTAAACAAAAAGTTTTTTAAAAATAATTTTGCTTAAAAATTATGAGTACTATTTTGGAAACCAATTAGAGCATTGTACTATTCCTGTTTTATTTTTGTTTTTGGTTATAATCCTTTACATTTTCACAATTGAAAATGCCTCAGATAATCAAGGAAATATCATAGCATTTACAAAGCTAAAAATTGAATCTAGAAAAGCGTTTCCCTGAATGGACGTTAATATTAAGTGGATATGATACTTTTTTAATATCAACAAATCTATGCCAATTGGTCTGTCGCCAATGGAACAACTTTTAGAACTAGCTTCAGATAGTTTTGTAAGAAATAAGTACAATAAGAACAACTTATCGTCATTTTGACTACAAATACAGAAAAAAATTCCTGAATTTACAGATAAAGCTCTAAGGCGGAGGGTTCTAAATACAATGACCGGAAAAATTTATTGGTGGGAAGCAAGAACCAACAATTTTTGCACTAAATATTTTTTACACGGTATATTCTATGCATAAATGAAGTTCTTTTGAAATGGACTAAATGACAAGGAGTACATGACGCTTCACAGTGAGGCCAAGAGGTACACTGATGTAAACTGGTTTAGAACCGCTGCTCTAAGGTCAATTTTACCATTTTCAGATTCATTTGGATTTTCGACTCTTGTAGATATTAAGACGAAAAAGAGGAACCCCATTAGAGATGTGTTTATTGCATCAAGAACATCAAAACTAAATGTTTTGCAGAGTTATACGTGCCACTGGCCATTTCCTTCGAAAAAAATGGGAGAAAAACTGAAAAGTCGAATAATAATAGTAATTTTTGCGATCGCGTTGGCCATGAAACCGTCAGAGATAAAATCGATATTCTTCTATTCACCAATTCGCGCATCCTTTGCCAGTAAAATGGTGCAAAGTTTTTGAAAAATCTTAAACGATTCCGGAAAAAAACGCCTAAAACGAAACCCCTGCAAAAGCGCTATGATTTGAGAAGTTGAGGTATATCTGTTATACTATAACTAAATCTATGCGACTTGCATAAGCTTTTAACACAATGAAAACCTTTTTTACAAGGGCCTTGTTTTTCGCGTTTTTCTTCGGAACCGTTCAAGATTTTTTCAAAAACCTTGCACCATTTTACTTGCAAAGGATGCTCGAATTGGTAAATAGAAGAATTTCGATTTTATCTTTGACCGTTTCATGGCCAACGCGATTGCAAAAATTACCTTTATTATTCAACTTTTCTGTTTTTTCCCTATTTTCCCGAAGGAAATGGACCAGTGACGGGTATAACTCTGTAAAACATTTAGTTTTGATGTTCTTGATGCAATAAACACAGACTTGATCATATTCTAGCAACATCCCTTGTGAGATTAAAATTAAAAACTATAGATCCAAATTTTACTGAAAAGTCATCCCACCATAAGCATTTTCACTTCCCTAATTGATAATAAATTATTATAAATTGGGTAAAAATGCATGGTATTTTTATAAAGTCTGTCTAAATTCACATAAAATAGGCATTTACAATGAAATACACGTTTTACTTTTTTTTTGTTATTTTTATTTACTATTATTATTTTGATACGGCTGTACTTGGCAATGATGAAAATTTAAACAAGTGCACACTGATTCCTGAAGTTTGAGAAACACTGTTCTAGTTAATTTCGGAAAGAAAGTTTTGAGATAGTTCTTTGAAGTTAAAGCAACATGTTCAAAAACATATCTGCAACATATTTTTATTCCCTAGTTTGTTGAGTGTTTTTTTGTATGTTGTTTTAAAGTGATTTTTTTTTTGCAAAAGAATATACCCAATTATTTTTAATGTTTATTGCCTTTGTGTGTTATATTCATGTTTGATCGTAAAAGGAATTCAGTACAGCCTGACCTATTTTCAAAAATGGGGCACGGTTTTCTTTACAACTCATGCATAGCAACATATCTTTCGTTTACATTAAGAACCCTCTTGAAGTGGCTGGAGCATAAGTCAGTTCCAAGATATTTGCTGCCGTTACATTTCACAAATTGAAGGTACATCTGTAATATGTTTCCATGTTCGTGAACTGCAATACACAGTTATATTGAGTTTATTGGTGTAGAAGCACTTTATTAGGCGGTTCGGTTGTAGGAACACGACCCAAACATGATACATTTACTGAGAGTTCAAAGGAAAAATGTAATATCCGCTGGATTCCAAATAACGCGGGTATCGAATCAATTCGTTCTATTCCCTCGTGGAATTAAATTCCGGACTTGGGATGTTCAGTTGCATTACTTTTCAGTTAACTACTTCTTTTACGCAAATTACCCAAAACTTGGTGCATTTTTACGTTCGCTTTGATGTGTGTAATACAACTTAAGTGAAATGCTACTGCAGCCAAATCCAGTTAACTGTGGAACGTGTTTTACAAACAGTTTTTTTTTAGAAGAAAAACGCTTTATGCCATGACGATTTCTTGTTGGTTTTTGTAAGTAAAATTGACACAAAAAAACATTATTTATTTCAAGTTGCAAATTATTATTATTCATTTAGTCATGAGTCCTTCCACTGTTAGGTGTAGGATTGTTTTGTGTTGTGCTGAGTTTTTTTTTCATGTTTTTCTGTCTTTTGCTGGCTTCTTTATGTCTTTTCATTTGGCGTTTCTATCCGTTTCTGCTTTTTTAACTTCGTCTTGCCAGGCTTTTCTTGGTCTACCTCTTTTGTTTTTTTCCGGTGATCTTGCTTTATAGGCTTTTCTGGTTAACCTTTCTTCTTTCATCATATAAATGTGACCCAACCACCTAAGCTGCCTTTCTTGTATTTTTGTTTCAACTTATTTTATCGTTAATTGTTCTCTATATGTTTCATTTCTGATTCTATTTTTTTTTGTTTTCCTAGGATTTTTCTTAGAAACGTCATTTCAGCTGCATTCACTCGGCTACTATTTTTGTTTGTAAGTGTCCCCGTTTCACTTCCGTATAAAAGTGCCGGAGTTACTACTTTTTTGACCACTTCCACTTTTGTTCGTTTTGTGGCTTCTCTATTTCCAAAATATGTTGTTCTTAACCTGTTAAAATATTCTTCCCGCATTTCCTGTCGTTTCGCTTATTTTTTTGTCCATTCCTCCATTTTTCTCTATGATTAAGTTAGCTTTATTTAGCAATTGCTAATACTTTGTAACATAATTTACATAGGTAATAGCAAATATAATAAAAATAAAAATAGAATGAAATACAATAAAAATCTCCTAAATTCTAAATATCTAAAATAATAGTTTAATAGCGTTCTAATACGTACTCCTTAATTAATTTAATACCCTTCTTATAATTATTACATATTTTGACTTGATGCGGCAAATTATTAAATATTTTAAAACCTTGATAAAATAACGAACGAGCAGTTTGACTTTTAGTACATTTCTCTATAACGAAATCAAGCCTATTTCTAGTTTTATAAGTGTGGATCTCATGGACTAATTTTACATTTTCATATAGATATTTTGGTGTTTTTTGTAATTTAATTTTTAAAACTAGCTCTAATGTTCTAAATATTATTCTCTGATTAATGCTCATAAATTGAAGTGTATTTAATATAACCTTGATAGGGGAATGAATTGAATACTTTAAAATAGTGCGCATGGCGCGATTTTGTAATTTCTGTAATTGTTTTTATTTAAATTAATAAGTAATAAAGCGCAAAACTCAAAATGAGGAGCTATTATTGTTTTATACAGTAAAACTCTAGTGTACATACTTATGTGTTTGCTACATCTTTTAAAGAGAAAAATCTTTTTGGAAATTTTGTTCATCATGTATTTTGTGTGTAACTTAAACGTTAAATTTTCATCTAATATAACACCAAAGTATTTAATTTCGGTTACTCTTTCTAAATTAGTTTTGCTTATTTTATATCCAGATTAGCATTATAAATATTTGTTTTATAGATAACGTGTTTGGTTCCCAAAATCATAAATTTGGATTTATCAACATTAATACATAAATTATTATCGCATAGCCATCATACATATAAAAGTCCAGGCTGACTCTGTGACTCTGTGACTCTGAAACGCATGAATATAGCTAGGTACAAAATATCTGTAACGCAGTAAACTACTACGGGTTCATTTGACCGACTGAGTTGTGTCTAATGAACCGTAAATTTTTACTCACCGGTAACATAACAGTGTCTAACTTGCAGCTCACGGTATTATAAAAAGTAATAGTTTAAATTTAAGATATACAATATACCCGTCCTAGAACGGGCTAAGTATTAGTTTAAAAACATTACTTAGATCTAAATTCATCTTATCATGATCACTTCTAAATATTTAAAACTTTCTACCTGATCCAACCTAAGCCCATTTAAAGTAATCTTATGCATTTTGTTCTCTGTTGTAACCATCATGGTTTTAGTTTTTTCGTTATTTATTTTCAAAATAATTTTTTTCGAATTCCTAGTTTAGAGTTTTTAAATTATGTTGCAGGTTTTTTTCTGTTTCCACGACTAAGACCATATCGTCTGCGAACATTAGCTCCGTTATGTTTATTTTTTCCATTTTCCAGTTGCCTAGGTGAAACGGTCTCATTTTTTGTTTTACTTCTTTAATTACCCCATCAATGACTACTGAGAATAATAAAGGGCTGAGCACGCATCCTTGTTTGCAAATACTATTTTAAAATGTTTTATTTTTGAGGCACTTCATTATCGCCATTGGTCATTTTATTCTTACTTTGTTTTCTCGGGTTCGTGAAGCGATATTTAGATTTGTTCTGCAAATGAAGCGAACAGAAATAGTTTTCTCAATTCATGTTCTGTTTTAAACCGGTGCATGGCAATTCATCACGCATAGAAATGCAGTAGGAGTATGTATGTGAGTATGTATGTATCGTTAACACTGCCTACACATTGACACTCAAGTAGTGTATTTTTAATTCTTTGGTTTAGGAAATTGTTGAATGCAAGTAGTATTATGGACTGCTTGCAAAGATATTTAGTTATTTTGGCTAATTTAATCATCCTCCTATCTCTAACAGTTACGAAGATCTCCATGCTCTTCACATTGAAACAAACAACCTGTATATTCAAATATTTCATCGTCATAATTGTTATTCATCGAGTTAGCTGGGTCTTTTCATGGGTCGTGGCTAATTGAAAAATTATATTACTGCAATTTAATAATGGTTTAATTTAATAACGTTAAAGTAACAAGTGTTTTATGTAAACGACTTAAATTGGCGTTGATTGAAGTTGATGAACGAGTGTCTGCATTATTAAAATATAATTTACCGATGTGGCTGGTCGTGTTAAAGCTCTGATTTCGTTACGAAACCCGAGACCATAATAAATTAAAGCCGAGAAGTTTCGTGGATAATTTTTGTTTTAAGAATTAATTACGGCGATCGATGGGTTAATCAAAATTCTATCTTGGGGGTTGTTGAAGCGCTAACATACGCACAATTAATTCGGCAGTATCCAATGCTTCACGCGCTTTAATTAAAGAGAATAGTGATCAATCATTATGACGTTTTAATTACCTACGCATTTATTTATATCGCTGACACTGAAACAGTTCATTTACACTTCACGATGTGATTGGTTTCGTTTTGTTGGTTCATTATGGTTGTCGCGTGTCTCTCAGATTTTGACTGGTCTTTCTTTTGACGTGTGCGTGGTTGGGAGATTTAGATTGTTAGATTATTTTCCACCTAATTTGTTCATACGTAAATTCAACTAAGTCAGATGTAACAGTTTGATAACATTGATTTTGTATTTATTCCTTTTGCTCTTTATTCTGTTCTCACGCTATGTGCTGCAACGATAAGGCAACAGCTTGTAATTTTAATAAGGTTTTATCGGTTCGAATCTGGACGGATTCTCGTATTTTGCACCTATTATAGTTTATCGAATTACGAAGAAATTTTGATAAACAATCTTTGCCGTTATTATTTTGAATTGTCGGATGGTTTTGATTAAGTTAGTTATAATCAGTTTTCTTCTACCCCACGCGGTAGAGTTTTATTATATTTCATTATCATTATCCCTGTTAGCCCTATCCTAAGTTCACTATTCAGTTTTTATATTTTTCGAGCTTTCCCTATCTTCGTTCCATTTCCATTTCTCCCCTTCAATTATTTATTTATTTAGTCATGAGTCCTTCTACTGTTAGGTGTAGCACTGTTGAGTTGTGTTGCTGACTTTTTTCCATGGTTTTCTCTCTTGTGCTAGCCCTTTTATGTCTTTCCATTTGATGCTTTTTTTACTTAGTCTTGCCAGGTTTTTCTCGGTCAACCTCTTGTTTTTTTCCTGTGATCTAGCTTAACCCTCCAGTGCTAACATGCGGTCTCACAGACCGACCCCCCAATTTTATCCCCGAAACTAGAAAACGCGTGTGAGGAGGGGGTTGGGCTCGTCGCTATCTTCATTATATCTATTTATCGACCAGCTCTCGCAGTGGCAAGCGTTTTTTAGCGATTTTTGCCAGTTTTTTGGGTATTTCGGTCTCACAGACCCGTGTTAGTATGGATGTTACTAATTGGATTATTATTACCATTATGTAAAACTTTGTTGGAGAAGAAACTAACTGTGGTAGGCACAATAAAAAAGAACAAACGAGAAATACCCTATGATTTTGATAGTCTTGATGAAAATACGGAAAAACCTCAAATTATTATGATGTACAATGTACAAAGTCTGGTGTTGATATAGTGGACAAACTATGCGCAGGCTATAACTGCGCTAGTAATACGAAAAGGTGGCCTATGGTAATTTTTTATCGTATACTAAATATAGCTGCCACAAACGTATTTACAGCATTTAATTCAAAGAGTACAGATTCAAATATGCTTGGAAGGTTTTTTTTTTAATATAAAGCACACTTACAATTTAAATAATACTTGTAAAATAAGCTTTGGATGAATTCGGTCCCACAGACCGATGTTAGTACTCGCGTTACAAAAATCATGTTAGTACTGGAGGGTTAATAGGCTTTTCTGGTTAACCTTTCATGCTATAAATGTGACCTAACCATCCCAGCTGCCTTTCTTGTATTTTCGTTTCAACTGATTTTATTTTTAATTGTTCTCTATGTTTCGTTTCTGATTCTATCTTTTTTTGTTTTTCCTTGGATTTTTCTTGGAAATCTCATTTCTGCTGCATTCACTCGGCTACTATTTTTATTGTGTCCACGTTTCACTTCCGTATAAAAGTGCCGGAGTTACTACCTTTTTGATCATTTCCACTGTTGTTCGTTTTGGGACTTCTCTATTTCCAAAAAATGTTGTTTTTAAACCGTTAAATATTGTTCCCACATTTCCTGTCCTTTCGCTTATTTCCTTGTCCATTCCTCCATTTTTCTCTATGATCACTCCTAAATATTTAAAGCTTTCTACCTGTTCCAACCTAAGCCCATTTAAAGTGATGATCTGCCCTTTTTTCTCTGTTGTAACGATCATAGTTTTAGTTTTTTCTGTATTCATTTTCATGTTATTTTTTTCCAATTCCAGGTTTAGAGTTTTTAGATTATGTTGCAGATTCTTTTCTCTTTCCGTGATTAAGACCATGTCGTCTGCGAACATTAGCTCCGTTATGTTTATTTTTTCCATATTCCAGCCGCCTAGGTGAAACGGTCTCATTTTGTTTTATTAATTAAATCCCACTTGGACATTTTTTGCACTCTCTTTCCGACTTTGCTCTTATTCTGATCTGCCTTTGCATTTCTCTTTCCTTCTCTGTTAAATCATTATCGATAAATATTTGAATTTCCTCAACATTTATCAGTTTCGATTTATTTGCTATGATCATTTCCTTGTTTGTTTAGCTATCCATTTGTACTAGACAAGTCCTTGCACCACCAAGTTAATGCCCCCTTTTGATCTGCTCCTCGACATTCAATTGATCTAAAAACTTATTACGCTCGCCGTTAAAAAGTTATGACACAAACTTACCTTTTTTTAAATGGAAACGATAGTTGGCTATGACCTATTTAAATTCCTCATTTTTTTCTCATTCCAAATATATAAGGGTCGATGTATTTATTTTTAATAATACGCAAGTTATGAAGGTTTTTTAGGTTTTTTTTCCAAGAAAATCATAGTAGGCTATGAAAACAAAAACCAAACAAGGTGTAAAACCTTATAAAACTCATGTGGTACAAGTTACCAAGGTTTTTTAATTTGTTATTGAGATAAATACGAAATTTTTTGAACATAAGATAAACAACAATATCCTACATTACTGCTGATACCGACTATATCGTTGTTTTCTTATTTTCAAATATTTACAATGTTTATCTCATGTGGTACAAGTTACCAAGGTTTTTTAATTTGTTGTGGAGATAAACATTGTAAATATTTGAAAATAAGAAAACAACCATATAGTCGGTATCAGCAGTAATGTAGGATATTGTTGTTTATCTTATGTTCAAAAAATTTCGTATTTATCTCAATAACAAATTAAATAACCTTGGTAACTTGTACCACATGAGTTTTATGAGGTTTTACACCTTGTTTATTTTTTGTTTTCACAGCCTACTATGATTTTCTTTTAAAAAAAAACTAAAAAACCTTCATAACTTGCGTATTGTTGAAAATAAATACATCAACCCTTATATATTTAAAATGAGAAAAAAATGAGGAATTTAAATAGGTCATAGCCAACTATCGTTTCCATTTAAAAAAAGGTAAGTTTGTGTCATAACTTTTTAACGGCGAGCGTAAATTTTTTTTTTTTAGTATAATCAAATTAAACATAAAAATATCCAAAAATAATCGTGATAAATATTTTTGATATTTACAACAATAACGGAAATATGACACATTATTAATATGACAAAAAAACACTTTTTATTCGATAACTCGAAAACCGGAAATGATAGAATATTTTTGAAAACGGTTCTGAGTTTGTCTCAAGAAACTGCACATTTTTGGTAATTTAACCGTTTCTCTATCTTAAATATTAACCGAGATACCCATGCAATCCCATCGAATTTGGACCACCCTGTACAGCCTTGGAGTCTGCTGTAATATGGACAAGTCAATATTACTTAATTTTTCTTTGCCTTCGTTTCTAGTTGCTCTATTCTATTTACCGCATTCTGCAACTCTTTCTCAGTTTTGTCCTGCTCTTTTGATAATGTTTGCGTTAGCCTGCTTCATTTTCTCATTTCCTTGTTTTAATTGCAAAGTATCTTCTTAAAATTCCCTCCGTTTTTTTACTTCTTTCAGCTCTGCGTATGTCTTTTCGTCAAAAGTTTTCTTATTTGTTTATTTATTCACATGCAGCTCTGTCCATGTGATTATTTACGCTTTTTGTTTTTCACAGTCTAACGAACATTATCTTATTTTCCACTTGATAAATCTGTTGTCTAAACATTGTTGAATGCAGCTCTCAAAGATATAATAAAGATATCCTACAACCCTTTTAAGAACGCACCCTCGATTTAGTCTAGTAGCACTACCATCACTTAAACAAACAAAAAATAATAATTATCGTCCTGCCCCACAAATTTTAGCGAATAAACGCTAGATCCCAACAATGGGTCATATATTTGTACAATAAAGCTTCTAAACGAACCCCTATTATCACGTCGATTTAAAGTAAATATTTTTACAATAAATATGAACGTTTGTTTTCGCGAAACAAAAATTCTAGTTCGAAATTTCATCTGTTTTTGTAGTGACCCTATTAGGCTGGTAATTCCGTCTTGTTTATATCGACTTGTCGTCTAAGATAACAAGAAATAAATATAGACACAATTTTTAGAACGTGCGCAGACGGGGTGGATAGCATCTGTATACCTACCTGTCAGCCCCAAAGATGCTTGTTCAACCGTTTGCTTAGATTCAGATATCACAACACTAACAAGCTCTGCTGTGGTCAGAGGAAGCACGGATCGTGTAGTTTGTTAATGTTTTGTTTGCCACCACGTCAGTGGCGTACCAACCAACATTATAAATACTTAAAAAGTTGGTTGTAGGTTGAAAATTTGTTGATTTGTGTAAAGCTTAATTCATAAGTTTAAGAACTACAGTTTTATTTGTTCATGCAATGATGGGGTTTATACCTTACAGAGAACACGTGCGCAAGTTATTGCCGTTTCATTTCCATTTGGTATCTTATCTAATGCAAGAACAACAACAGCAAAAATTTGCGATATGTGGCGATGTGTCTAATGTAAGCCCTAGAGTTGGTTTGTTCCATATCACATGTAGATCGGTTTGAGAAATTAAATTAAATAAAACTGCAATTCGGCAATAGATTTTTTTTATATGAAACCAAGCTACTAACCCTTGAAACTTTGATTTACCTTATGAATTTAAATTTGGGTTTCTTGAAAGAGGAGCCGTATGAAAAGTTAGAACATTCAAATATGGAGTGTTCAAATCTAGAAAATGCACCGGTAGAATCATTTAAATCTTGAATCAAAAATTTTGATCAACACGAGACAGAGATTTATACGTATAACAATCAATATTTTTTTAAAAATTGGTTTCTAATAACGAAAATAATTTCTTTCTTGGTTGTCTCCTTTCCATAAATCTCTGCAAATATATTTCACTTGCATTATTGCTACTATTTCTATTACAAGCGTAGTAAATCATGTCGTTAGCAAAGTGTCGTTAATAATAATAGCATGGAAGTACTCAATTAAGAAGTAGAAACTTTGTTTTAAGTCCGCGTTCACAATGAACGTAGTAGATAGTAGATAGTAGATAGTGTTTAGTAGCTAAAGTTAAAATGTATAGAATCAAATGCAAGTGTTCACAATGAAGTATCTATGTTTTAAATGTTTAAGATTAATTAAAAGTTCAATGTTGAACGGTGTTTAATACTACTTATTACCGTTATAATCCTTCACAAATCATCATGTAGAAATAAATACGTAAAATACAAGAAGTGTCAATTTGATAAACAACCTTCCGCGTTTAAATTGAGGTTGTGCTATGCTACAAACAAGTCGGTTGATACCCTATCCAAGTAAACATTTCCTTACGAATTTTTTACGTATTACGCACTAACCACTTTGTACTATCTACTATCTACTACGTTTGTGAACGCGGACTAAGAATTAATTTTTTTTTTCATTATAAAATAATTGATTACTTATCGGTAACCCTAAAAATAGCGTGATGTTTTATAACGCCACCACTGGTTGTCGTTCAAAGCGATCTCCACTAATAGATTAGTCCTAGCAGGAAACAATATCCATTACCTACTCTCTGCGGTCAGTCTGTTGAGAATTTGTATTAAGTTTGGAGCACAAGGTCCCTTGCTGTTCCGGCATTTTAACTTTCGAAAATATTTCCAGTATCTGTACGTCTGTGGACGAACGTTTCTATTTTTATTGCATCTCTCGCAATTTTCCGTCGCCGTGTTCTTTATGATCCCGTCTGTCCTATGTAAATTGTTTATTTGGTTGCAGTGTGGTATTGAAGGTTTGCTTTAAGTCGTTTATGGATTATAAATCACCTTATTGTATCGATAGCTCTGATAATAAAAGTTAGTGGGCTTAAGATATTTATTATCGTTAAGTGTAGGAACGTTGGTGGCATGCCACTTTACCTAGCCACGTTGATCTCAATATGTAAACAGTCGCGGTTGAAGTCGAGATAAAATGCAGACGCTTGCAATGTTTAGCAGATATGGGCTTCTCGATTTTCATAGGTTTTTGGAGTACACATTTTTGTTGTTTCAATCACGTTAGGCGAGTATAGTGGTGTCTCTTAAAAATTATCAAAAGTGATATAACAAGTGCATTAAAAATTATCAATAATTTTTGGTAAATATGCCGGAATGCAAGTTGAGGTGAAAAAAACACGAGTGCACGAGCGAATTTTTCTGATTCAACTTGCATGAGTGAAGATTTGTCAAAAATTATAGATTATTTGCAATGCACGAGTAATATTTCCTTCACCTAACCTACCTGTCAAATTAAATGTACGTTATGTCAAATTTTACAAGTACTGTCAGAGTGGTGCGCCAGGGGTGTGGTTTAATCTATATTAATGTAACGCCACTGGTCGCCGAAATTCGTCAAAAAATTAACAACACCAAAGTATTTAATTCTCTGTCCAAATTTATATATTCGATCAATCATCAACTCAGATTTTTTAGAAACGACCAATAAACGCATGAAAATCTGTTAATTGCGAAAAGGTTATTATCAGTGTATGATTATGTTTATAGGGTGTAGGTGTAACTGAAATCAGGCTCACCCCCTTTTTTTTCTTTAGTTTTGAATTTAGACAAATGAAGTTTTAGATATGTAACATTTGCAAAAAACTGGATTATTTGAACATGGGTACACTTTTGTTTCACTTCCGATTTCGCCGGAAATGACCATAACTTTGTTATTTTAAATGGAACACCCTGTATATTTTTGCATTTTTGGAAAGAGAAACGATTTTGGATACAACTGTACCATTTTGGTTAATTTTTATAACCTCAAATAATTTTTTGACAAAAATTTAATTTTTTATTAAGTGTGCCGTGACCCGCATAAATTAACGCATAAATTAAATTTTATTTTGTCAACAAGTGTCCGAAAAACGGTTTTGTAGAAAAACACAAAAAAAGCATTTGTTTTGTTGCCATTTGGCATAGTGAACTATGATTATTAGGATATCTTACCAAAATCTTACAATAATTTGAAATTTTTAATGCCTGCTCCTAATAAAAATACCAAGTTATTGGTATTGTTGAATTCGCCAGAAAATACTCTATTTAAATAACCGCATGCGCCACTATCGTTCCATTTAAAAAATAGATTTTTTGTCAAAAAACCAATTTCGCAACCTTTAAGCTCTATTAAAGCAGCCCAAATGTCAATTAAAATTTACAAAACCGTTTTTCTGACACTTTTTGACATAATAAAATTCATATTATGGGGGTCACGGCACACTCAATAAAAAATTTAATTTTTGTCAAAAAATTATTTGAGGTTATAAAAATTAACCAAAATGGTACAGTTGTATCCAAAACCGTTTCCTCTTTCCAAAAATGTAAAAATATTCAGGGTGTTCAATTTAAAATAACAAAGTTATGGCCATTTCCGGCGAAACCGGAAGTGAAACAAAAGTGTACCTATGTTTAAATCCAGTTTTTCGCAAATGTTACATGTCTAAAATTTCATTTGTCTAAATTCAAAACTAAAGGAAAAAAAGGGGTGAGCCTGATTTCAGTTACACCCGATATATATATACAGGGTGTGTAAAAATTGGCCGAAGCGCTACACGTGACGATGTCGAAAATCTTAATACGAACTACGACTAGTAGCGTTACTTTAATATAGATTTGACAGGTTTATCATCTGACTGGGCAATGTAAAATAATTACCGTGTAATTAATTGTAATTGTAATGCCCCTGTTGTTAGTCCCTAGAAGATTTAAGATTAGTGATTGGTCGAAAACGCAAATTTGATAGGTAAAGGAAATTTTCAGGAAAAATTTTCAGAATATATTGATTCGAAGGACTACATTAAAAAAAAATCCCACAAAACATAAATGTCCTTGCAACTATTTTTAAATGTATACTTACGAAGTTGTCTTAGCTTTAGTATCAACACAATTTTGTTAATATATTCCTCACTTAAAACACAATATAATAAATTTTGTTAACAACATGCGATGTCAAATATTTTTCTGTTTTAATGAGTATGCTAGGAGCGCAGTTGCAGTTTTATTATCTAAAATTATTGAACGTGCAACTTTAATAACGAAATTTATTAACTGTTAATTGCATTATTAACGGTCTAACGTCCGTCATATAAACATAACATGCTGCAGTAAACAACCATCCCAGCGTGCTGTGGTAATGACACATGATAGTGCAAATTGTTTTGTTTGCAGTGCTTTATAGCCGCTTTTATCCATAATTTTCAAGCAGAAGAATTAGACGAAATTACTGTCACTTTAATGGCTGTAATAAGAACAAAAAACAAGGTCACAAATTCGTTCTTTTTATCGAGCTTCGAGCAAAATTATTTTTCTGCGGTAGTCAGTTCCCTTGTTATTAGTTTTTAAACAGAGATTTAATAAGCAGAGTTCGGTATTTTTGTCTGGAGAGTTTAAAACCGCATTATCATCACAAAAAATAACAAGGAATTGGTAAATAATGAAGTTTTGCAAATTACGTTTGCCGATGTCAATCGTATTTAATTATTTTTAACCACTTTCGGTGGAGTTACATGGAAATGAAATACAACGAATATTAGTTTTGCGAAATGTGCAGGATAAACAGGAAAACAATGTTTTTAAATGGAAAATTTAAATAATGCGAACATTTTAATCGATCTTTTTTTGATGCTGATGAATTGTATTGTACCTGAAGCTATCCACATACAGAATGTATTTTAAATTCATGTTCCATGAAACTTAAAGGTTTTTGCGTTAACTTTACTCGGTCAAGCATGCATTTATTAAATTTTAAATTTAAAAAGCCAATGTTTGGGGCAGTGTTTACTAAACTTACTATAGTCAGCGTCAAGTGTAATGGCGAGCGGTAGGGGTGCGCACTCAACACAATTATTGGAATTGAACACACCTAATTACTTAGTTACTTACTTAATCCATGGCTTATCTACCCTCACGGGTGTAAGGCATTGGGAGAGTTGACTTTTCATTTTTCATCTGTTGGTGTCTTCCATATCTTCCTCCATTCTCTCCTGTTTTGAGTCTTATTCCCTACGTCCATCCACTTTATTCCTGTACTGTCCAGTGCTTGTTTTACTCCTTCCTGCCACTTTTTCCTTGGTCTGCATCTCGTTTTCTTTTTGTTACTCCTCGCTTCGAACACATAGCTTGTTAATCTTATGTTGTCCATTCGTTTTACATGTCCGAACCATCATAGTATTCCTTCTTCTATTTTATTTCTCATTGGTTTCACGTTTAAATTTTCTCTGTGTGTTGTATTTCCAAATTTGTCCAATTTGGTTTTATTTTCTATTTTTCTCAGGAATCGCATCTCGGTTGCTTCCAAAGCTTTTTTGTGTTTTTCTGTTGTCGTCCATGTCTCCGAGGCATATGTCAGCATAGGGGTGACTACTTTTTTTATGTATTTCTATTTGTATTTCTTTCGGGATCTCCTTTTTCCCTAGGAATGTGTTCTTAATGCTATTGAATAGTCTTCCTCCTTTTATTCTTCTTTCTTTGACTTCTTCATCGATTTTTCTGTCTTCTGTTATCATCGATCCTAAATTTAAATTTTTGTAGTTGTTTTAGATTTTCTCCATTTAGCTCCATATGGTGTTGTTGTGTATTTTTTCTTATACTCATTTTTCCCATATTTTTTTGGTTTATTTTCATTTCAAATTTCTCAAGTGTTGTTCCGAATAAAACCAGATTTTCTTTTAGTGATTTCCCATCCTTCGCAAATATTACCATGTCATCTGCATAGCAAACTTCTGATACAGTTAATTTTTCCATGTTCCAATATCCCACTCCGTATTTTTTGACTTTATTTTTCGCTTCTTTTATGGCTTCATCCAGGACTACTGTAAATAGTAAAGGGCTTAAAATGCATAATTGTCTCACTCCTCTTATAGTTTCAAATATTTCCGATTCTTCTAGCCTCGTTCTTACGTGGTGTATTGTCTTTTTGTATAAGCATTTTATTCTTTTGATCAGGTTTTTTGAGGTTTATCTTTTTTCCAACATTGCCCATATATCTTCTCTTCTAACCTGATCTACAAAACAGATATGTACGTCCCTTGCCTCCATCATGGCTTTCTCCGCTATCTGCTGAACAATAAATAAACCATCATTTACTCCACGATTTGGTCTAAAAACCCATGTGACTTTTTTCTAGTGTCGTTTCCAACTGCTTCCTTAGTCACTTCTCCAGTATTCTTGCATATAATTTTGCTACTGTACTAATTAGTGTGTAACTAAGTAATTAGTCACACACTAATTACTTAGTTATGTTCAAATAATGTTCAATAGATGTTCAAATAATAACTTTAAACAATTTAATTTACACAAGTAATTCATTTTAAGTATCATTTGTGCACATTGGCAAATTTATTCTTCTCTTCTATAAATGAAAATAAAAAAGTAGGCAAAGCTTTTTACATCGATATAAATCTAGTTTCCAACTGGAAGGAAAACAAACTGCGCAACAAGTGTGCTTATAACATTATTTAATATCAAAATATAATGTTCTCGCAACAGTTTACGGTGAAGAGAGTTCAAAGTATAACAAGAAAAGAGTTATTCGTTACGAGTTGGGCGTTCGGTGATTTTATATCTAACAAAATAGGTGTAAACAATTAGTTTGCCGTGAACGAGCAAACTCGTGATCATTGAACGCTATTTTCTGTTAGAACCGTCAATGGTAGGTTTCCGGTTGTGTGCCAAAGGTCAAAGAATGGTATTCCACTTGTAATCAACCTCTAACTCACTATAATGTGATGTTAGTTTACATTGAATTTATAAATATTTAAATGAGATATTTATGTACAGGGTGGGCAAATTTCGATGTTTTCATAGGAAATCTCGGTAACTATAAGAGTTATGGGAAAACGGATCGCGCTTTCACGATCTCTTTTTCGAGAAAAATTTAATGGTGAAAACTAAAATTGCTTATCGCCTTTTGTTTTCGAGTTATCACCGGTAAGTCGAATTTTCGACTTTTCGTTTTATGACTATATCTCGCTTGTTTATGAAAATAAAGAAAAATAATCTCGATGTTCTATAGGCACTTTTTTGATAAGAATGCAGTGGCGTAGACAATTCAAAAAAAAAATATCGAAATTCGAGTTGTGACAAAGTTGTATTTTTTTAAATGGATCCAATAGTTGGCTGTGGCATCATGAAAAAGAGGCTTTTTTTCCCCATTCCAATAATATGTATCATGTGGGGTCGATTTATTTATTTTAGTTACATTATAGCAAAAAATTAGGTAATTTTTCGTATTTTATTTGTTTCTAGTAGTAGGCATCTGTCATTAAGAATATACCTGGTAAAACAAATTGTCACTCAATTTTTTTAACGATAATTTGACAGTAATAATTACGTTTAATTGTAGATTATATTATATTTTTGTACCTTAAAAACACGAAATAGGTTACGAATATTACGAAAAGTATGATATATAAGAATGTTTTATTCAAAGTAATAATAATTCTGAAGCTGCAAATGAAACTTATTTTAATCGTCACCCAGAAAGAAGGCAACCTAATAAATCTTATGAAAAAGGAGATTTTGTTTTGATCTTTCAAAAACAGATTTATTAGATTGTCTTCTTTATGGGTAACGATTAAAATATGTTTCACTTGTAGCTTCAGAATTATTATTACTTTGAATTAAACATTCTAACTAATCAAACTTTTCGTATTATCACTTATTATTTATTATTATATGGACACAAGACCACTACTAGAAAACAGTGAAATATGAAAAATTACTTATTTTTTCAATAATGTAAGGAACATGAATAAATCAACCCCACAATGGAAAAAAAATCTTTCTTCTCATGATGCCCAAGCGCACTGAGTCCCATCTAAAAAAATACAATTTTATGTCATAGGTAACTCGAATTTCGAAATTATTTTTGAAAAATTGTCCACGCCACTGCACTCTTATCAAAAAGTGCCATATCAAACATTTCTTAATTTTCATAGGCCATTTCGTGTTTATAAGGTTAAATATTATTATAGTAACAATCAAACAATCCACAATTACAAGCCTATATATGGGGAAAAATCCTTTCTCGTATTGCCAACTATGGGTTTCATTTAAAAAAATACAACTTTGTCACAACTCGAATTTCAATTTTTTTTTCAAATTGTCTACGCCACTGCATTCTTATCAAAAAAGTGCCTGTATGTAGAACGTCAACATTATTTTGGTTTATTTTCATAAACAAGCGAGATATAGTCATAAAACGAAAAGTCGATAGATCGAGTTATCGGTGATAACTCGAAAACAAAAGACGATAACCAATTCAAAAATATTAAATAAAAAATGGGGTGTTGTATTTGAAATACAAAAGTTGCTATTAGTTCCAGAGAGGTGACTCACCCTTGAAAATATTTTTATCGTGTTCGGAAGAAAAAACTGTATGAAAAATCGTTTAAATTAACTTTCTATCTCAAACCGGTTAGCCACAATCGACCGATCCCGTACTAACGACTCACCCTGTGTAGTTAGTATTTTTAAAGTAACACAACAATATAATATTTTTTCGTTACTCAATATATTAAAATTGTGCTTGACATAATTTTTTTATTAGAAGGGAGCGCACTGTACAAATTTACTGGAGGCAAACTTTATAATCAGATACTGGACTCGCTTTGTCGTCCCACAAATCTCGCAACCGAATTTGGGTGTTACTTTTCACACCTTGTTTGGCGTTATGTAACTTTAATTGATAAATGTTAAGGCGTGCTTGTTTAACATAATGACCAGTTACTCGAACTTAATTCATTTTCAACATGTGTTAAATTTCAATTTCAAAAGTGTTCGACTAACAGTAATTTTTCTAAATGCAGCATTCAACAACATTCACTTGCAGATGTTACTAGTTTTGTTGCGACTAAATACGAATTTAGCGTCCCAGTGCAACTTCTCGAACGTGCGAATTCTGTTTAATAAATTCTGCAGAACGTGTTGTGTTGACAAAAGCAAATAAAGCGCTGTCGGAAGCTCAAGAGCATAAACCACACGTTGTAGACGACCGCAGAGACCGTTAATTGGAGGTTAGAGGCGGTTGTGGTCAAGAGACATCTGCTATTGTCACGTCTTCAGCAGATATCCTACCTGTCGAGATACCATATTGATAGATTGCAAGAACTGTAACACTCGCGCAAATGGTGTTCTCCTTGTCAGATTTTTAATATTTTCTGTGTCAGTTCACTTCGAATTGAATTTTTATTAGTGTACATAACACATTATGGACGTTTCCAATTTTCGCTACAGTGCCGTTTGGAGCTGACACGTGGCCGAAATGTGAAGCTGTTTATTTTTATTTTATACGGAAATTTCAACTCCCAATGCAGGTGACAGTATAGTGTTTCAATTGGTGTAACATTTGCAAGCACTATTTGTGTTCTATATTGAGCAGCCTGTACAGTGCACAGGGTGAGCAAATTTCGATGTTTTCTTAGGGAATCTCGGTAACTATAAGAGGTATCAAAACACGAAAGTAAAATTCATTGTGGAAATGCAATAATTCAAGAAATAAATGACAAGTTTTTGACGTTAATGAAGTGAACAGTCATTTTTTTTTCGATTTTCACGGCTTTTTTTTGCTTCAATACAGATTAGAAGAAAAAATGTCGAATATTCGAAAAGTATGAGTTTAGGGTATAGGACATACTTGACAAAAAATGAAGCTCTCTTAAAGACGAATCCGGTGACATGAAAAACTACAGGAGTTTGAATTTGAAAAAATTGAGTTACGAGCTTTTGAAAATCATGGAAGGTGACACCTATTTATGAACATGTATGTGTGATTCAAACTTTTTCATATCGAGCGAATAGAGAATGTTTTCTGCATGCCCTTACTAAATTACAACGCTGTACTTCAAAAAATAAGTTCAGTCGAATTTTTTAAATAAAACCTTGAAAAAAAATTGTTTTTTTTTTTTTTAGTTATTAAATTTTTCCGGTCATTGTATTTGACACGTACTCCCTCCCTGTAGTTTCATGTATCCTTTAGGGGTCCAAGAACTCCTGGTTTAGAACCCCTGTGTTAGAACAAGAGAAGACCACGATGAGGAAGCATTTAAAAGGTGGACCTACAACTAATTATCTTCCTGTTATCATGATCTTATTAACTCGTAATGGCAAATTGACTATTTGTTTATATCGGACCACGATTTCGCTTGTTTTTCTGAAGCAACAAAATTAACGCCGCCATAATAATGCAGCACGATAACGTGCGCGCTGAAATTGTGAAGCCAGTTGATAAAAACAGTTGTTTATCCCATTCGTGAAGATGATAGCTGTAATTACGTTGGATGTTGTATAAAGGTAATGAGGTGTTAATCGGTGACTAACGATCGTGGCAGATTTTAGTTAGTGCCAAGTTTCGGCGGAACGTTTGAGTGATGGATCGGGTATTTAACTTGAATGCTGCGCTATTTGCATAAGGCAGTCTGAGACTGAGAGTTTGCTCCTTGTCTCAAGTTGTTGCGGTTTGTGTGTCCATAAAACTGGTTCGGAAGCCGGCGTATAGTTTGGACATTGTAAATAATGCATAAGATTTCACAGTTCATGGAAAGTAGGGTGTCTGGACAAAAGAGCAAATATTACGTTCCACAAAAAAAAATATTCTAAGAAATATTTACCAAAACTTTGCAAGACAAGCGAAGGTACACACGGAGATTAAATAATACTGAAACAGTTCCACTTTCAAGGGATTTAAAATTCATTGAAGTTACATAAAAACTGATGTATTTAACAAAAATATGCCGGATGAATGTAAATGAGTTAAAATAATTGTTTTTGCGTTTTTCTGCTAAAATTCATGTAACATTATTCATTGTCAAGTTGACATAGAAATAAATTCAGTATTTAACGACTCTTTTTTCTTGCCGACTACAAATTCCAACAAAATGAATCAAAAATGAACAATTTTATCTGTTCAGTATACGTATTAAGTATAAAATAGTGCCTATTAGTATTTTTACTTAATTACTTATATGAAAAATATTATACGTGTAGTTACGTTCAAGATGTTTCCGCCAATGGTTTTATGGTCCGTGGACTATATTGTAGCGTCTGCTGCTGCTGACGCTGACTATACCACCTCGTACCCCTTTTGAGATTACAGTCTTACCGACGTCTTCCTCCCGGCCAAAAGTAGGATTAGTTTGGGGAACTTCTCCACAGCTACGTAGCATTTAAAATAAAAAATACCACACTCTGATAAACAATGTCTTAGGCCCTAAGACTTAGGGTATTGAAATATAAGCTCATCCATCTTTAATTAATAGATATTACAGCAATTTAATTGGACGTCGTGTGAAATATTTGATAGTTTGTGTTAAATAATTTATAGAATTGTAAACTTAACATCGTGGGATACCACTAACTTCGGCAATTGTTTAACGTTTTGAATTATGTTGCTGAATTATGATAGCGCAATGAGATAATGCAGTTCCAAAACTATGCTGTAAACCAATTATTGTGTAGTTTAGTACAAACTGCAAAATAAAACGATTTCCCTTTGAATTACTGTGCTACGTGCTATACACGTTCTAAACCACTTAAAATATTATCTCCCCAATAAAATTGCAGCGCATCCTGTATTTTTCTCAAACGGTATTGGGGGATACTCTGGTTGTATTTACATTCCCGTTAATGCGGCTTTGCATTTATATTACAAGATGGTATGGAAGCAGGCACTTTTGCGCGATAAAATCTCATTTGTAAGGTGCACAGCTTCGCAGCCATGCATTATCATTTTAAAAGATAAAAGCGGCGCCAACAGTGTTGTGGTTTAACTGCTGATACAAAATGGCACTTGTTCTAAGATTTCTAAGAACTGAAGCCGCATTCGGGATAGATTACACGTAATTGTTGGTTTCAAGCATTTCAAATCGAAGGCAATTATTTTGGTAACATTTCTTGGTAATACGAGATTACCTTTGTGAATGTATATCACTGAAGCATTCAGACACAATACAAAATATAACCATTCATTATGCAAATCAGAACTAACTCAATCAAAATTGTGCCTTACAAAAAATAAACAGTTTTGCGTCTCCTAGTTATATAGCTAAATTGAACATTTGTAACTACTGATCTTTTAGGTAAAATACTTGCAAATAATCATAAGAAACGAAATAACTTCAAAAATATTTTATTTAGACATAAAACATGCTTAACAACTTTGAAAGATAATTAAATTTTCTACAAGATAATGGAAAAATATATAGGGTGTTCTATTTAAAAAAGATGACTTATATGCGTTTCAAGTTTAGCGAAATGGACCGAGTATAACGAACACCCTGTATATTATTTTAAAAATGTAACTAGTCAACAATTACTATTACACTATATTGTCTAATAAATTACCACAGTAAATTGCTCTGGTGTTGTTATGTTAATAAATATAAATATTTTTATAAAGGTCTGCATCTGTCAAATTTTTCAAAAAAACGTTAATAACTCAAAAACGGTTCATTTTAGACATAAACAATCTATAATATTTTTAAAAGAGAATTTAATTTGTCATCCAAAAATTACAAAATATACATAGTGTTCCATATAAAAAAACAATGTTTGGTATCAGAGCGCAAAAACAAAACACTGTGTATAGTTGAAAATAATTTTATGTTATGTAGTAAATGATTACAAACAACTTTTATATTTAATTTTTTTAAATGTTGTTACTAATAACAGAGCTATCGAATAATTCGTCTTGGCTGGGACACCATGTATATGTATAAAAGAGCTTGTTTGTTTGTGTGTTTGTTCGCTATAGAATCCTAGGTCCGTTGTCCGATCGGGACCAAATTTTACACAGTTACTATTTAGGACCCATCGGATTAAACGTCGTATAAAGAACGGCCGGGAAACGTCTGGGAACGTCCACCGAGCGCGAGCGCGCAGCGCGAGTAGTCTGTGATTGATAATCTGGGAACGTCCGCCGAGCGCGAGCGCGAAGCGCGAGGAGTCTGTGATTGAGAAAAGAGAATTGTAATCACCCCTGCAACGCCGGGTAAATCAGCTAGTTTATATACTTATAGATAAAACGCATAGATATTTTGATCACTGTCAGATTTTTTTATCAGCTAGATTCAGTAATGTTTAAAATATTATGTTAACTTCGTTAATAAGAGATATATTTGCCCCGATTAAGAGCTTTTAATCGAAACACCTTGCATATTTGTACATATTTTAAAAAGTTAATAGTCATTAAATTTATCACAAAATTCGCCAACCAATAAAATAAAAATCTGATACGGAGCCCATAAGAAATAAAAAACTTGACTTTCGGACTTCAAAAACTAAGCAGAATAAGTTAATTTTAATAACGCCACGCAATTTAAGCTTACGTCTAACCTAGGCACCTAATTTTAGATTTCTAATGTTGGCAATAAGTATAAAGACCTATCCTCCAATTTCTACGGTTGTAGAGATCCCCATATTTTTCACGTTCACCCTGTATATTTCATTATATCGTATTGTAGGAGTATATTTTGAAATATGTATACACTATAGCCCATTGTTCTCAAAGCCTAAAGAAAGTCTTTCCCCAATAAATATTATGTTATCGCTCTAGATTACTTTTTTTTTGTTATAACCATAGATGGAGCTTTTAATAATGTACTATTTACTAATGTACTTTTTAAACCGTACAAACAGCCGTATCTAACTTTTTTTATTAACTGTATGATAAGTGACCCTACTGAAAGTTTGCTGTGAATGGGTTTTTAATGGCTCAGTGTAATTTTTAACGATCAAAACTATGTTCAAGAAGAAAGATTAACAATTAACAGTCTCCTTATATTTATTTGCCTATTAAATTTGACTATCAGTTAAACGCATATTTTTCTGTTGGTCGTATAATTAAAATTCCAATTTTATTATTAATCTCTAAATTTGTCACAACAAACATATTTTCTTTCAAAATATTAAATACTCAACAACCTTTAACTTCATAAGTGACCTCAATTAGTATAAAAAATATTAAACATATAGTGAAAATTAATTGCCACATCCTTATAATGGTGCACCTATAGATAAGTAATTTAAAAGGAATTATCTGATGATTTTTAAGGTATTATATATATCCAGCTTTAATTACTTTCTTCTTGTGAGGTCTATATAAGACGACAAATAACCAGTTACTGTCCTGATACGACCACATTTTTTTTTTTATAAAAGTGAATGGTTCATTAAAATATGAATATTCAGTAGCTTGTTTAATATAAATATAATAGTGTTTTATGTACACTGAAACGCTTCTAGTTATTAACATGAATTGTTAATTTTTCAAAGAATTATGAACCAGTAGTTTGGCCTGTAGGATTTTTAGCTATTAGGTGCATGTTAATATTTTAATAGCTTTTAATAGCTTGCTAGATATTAACAGATTTGTTATAATGTACATAATTATTGTTTCTAAATAAGCCTTTCTAAATATTTTACAGTACCGAATACCGTATCGATTAAAAAAATTTAGAGAAGCTCTGTTCGATTCTTAGTTTTTTTTTCAATTAATCAGATATTTCAAGCATAATATGCATCCCTTGACGAAATGCATAGCAATGTAAATTAACACAATAACTTGAGGCTATAGGGAAGTTTATGATGCTAGGATCCTCTTTTATGATGCTCTAAGATTTATAATTTTTCTCGTGAAATTGTGTAGCTGCCGGAAGGAATGGCTCGTGAATTTCACTTTGTCAGTTTCTATTAGGTGTCTTATACATTTTTCCAAATTCCAATAAACTGCCCTTGCAAGGATTTATGTGTTAAAACCCCGACAAGGCGATGTAACAAATTCCTGTGGGATGTGAGGATGGACGGAATGAAATATGAGATTCTTTTCATCTTTGCCCTCCCGAGTAGCCGGTGTTTAGGGTGGCATTTTTGGTGCCTTAATAGAGTCGTGCGTCTTCTTCTTTGAATAGCTGAAAGACTCTAAGAGCCTTCTAAAGGTCTTTTTATTTTTATTTATGAATCAACTTTCAAACCCCATTCGTTAGTTTAAAATTATTTTGGAATAAATTGTTGTAATTATGTATTGTAATGACTTGTAGAAATGTTTTTTGTCTAGTAGGTTTTATTCTGTCATCTTGATTGATAGAATATTATTAAGAGGCTTTATTGCTTTGTAAAAAAATTCATTTAGTACTTTCGAGTAACATTTGACCACGAATTATGAGGGCTCAAGATCTTTTATGTGAAACAAAAACATTTGTCCGTAACACGCTAATGTTGTCTTGACAAGAAACCGAAATATGAAGATATTTCAACCTACAAAAAATGGCTGATCGGAAATGAGATATAAAACAATGGTTAAATTTACAAAAATCAAAAATTGGTGATTTTTTTCTTAAAATTTGACTATTTTCCCTGTTTACAACTAATTTATTCATTATTCACACTGCGTTTTATCTTCTATACAGCGTAATGCAAAAAGTATCAACAAATGAATCCGTTTTTATTAAAAATTTCTCAGAAACTTTTATTCCTGATAAAAGTTGGTTGATGACCTAAACTAACTAAAAGATGGAAACAGTTTCACAAAATGTATACGATACCAGATTTTAGCGAATTCACCAGAGTAAAGTGGCCTTATTTTAAGAGTTACAAAAAAAAAACTACGTAGGGAAAGATTGTTTAGAATTCAAAAATACGACCAAAGGTGAAATATGAAGTTAAAATTTAAATACAGAGAAAACAAATAGACCTATTCATCAATCGATATCTTATGGTACCTTTATAAAAATCTAGAATGATATTCGACAACTATATGCTTTTGCCTTATTATTAAGTTGTTATTATTATAATTTAATTTCCGAAAAAACTACTTATTAGTATTTTCATCATGTAGATTTTTGATATAAGCAGGTACACAGATCTGAAATTCCAATACTGTCATAATCAATTACACTTAATTATATCTGAAATCTTAAATAATAAATTAAAGGGCAGATATGTTAATCAAGTGAAATTTAGGTTGGACCTTAATTATTTCTTGTTGTTTATTTTCTATAATGATGGAGCTGGGATTAGTGTCCCAAAGACCTGTCTAGTAATTTGTGTGTGTTATTATACCATGACGGGCAACATAGTATTTACCGAAAAAATCTTTGTAAACAAACACTAAATACTTGGATAAACATTCGGTTTAGTAAGACGTTAACATAAACAAGTGGAAAAACAAACTAGCAGCGCTAATTACACATTGTAAGTTCTTAACAGGGAAGCGTAGTAGGGACCTGTAATCCTCAGTCTGGCTGACGTCTAATCCTGGACGTAGATTGATGACTATATCGTGTTTCTTTGTGTATTTTTAAACGGGAGCAGACTTTAATGTTTAGTTAACTCTACCGCCGGCGATATGACCAGAACTGTACCTTCTTCCGAATAGCATTCTTTCTAAGTCATAAAGAAATTTTTAATATGAGCCTTTTCATGCCACGAATACCTAGGGGCACATCAAGGCTTTTATTTATAGAAATATTGTTAGTGTGCCAGTTTATGACTATATGAATTACGACTACCGTAATATAAACTTTTAATGTCGCACAAAAAACTTGTGAAGTTACAAAACGGAATTAATCTAGGTTGCAAGGGGTTTTGATTTATATTTAATGAGGAAAAAACTGTGTAAAAACGTCATTGAAAAAATTTGGCCCAAAAATATATGAAAGCAAAACAATAATAATTGAAATAAAGACCGGCCACACTTGGTGTGAGTTGAAGAATTAAGTGCTTGGGTTCGAATCTAGCCAAGTCTTGCGAGACTTTTGGAGGACACACTTTTTATAAGAGGTGTTTGGTGTTGTGCAGTGTTATTACAATAAATTCTAATCTACTACTACTATCTATAACTACTCAGAATAACAATGGACTGAGCACGCATCCTTGTTTTAAGCCCTCTTTTGTTTCAAACGCTTCCGATTCTTCATTTTGTGTTCTTACAATATTTACCGTTTTTTCGTACATCGCTTTTATTATGTCGATGGTTTCTATTTTTATTCCCTTCCTTCTTAGGTCCCTCCATGCGTCTTTTCTTTTGATTTTATCGAATGCTTTTTCCAAGTCTATAAAACATAAATGTATTTCCTTGTTTTTTGTTAAGCTCTTTTCAGGGAATTGAAATAAATAATACAACATTATTTTACTCAAAACTCACAAACTACAATAAAAATACGGACAAGGGACGGGGCGAAAAAAAACTATGCTCCGGGTGCCATTTACCCTCGCTACGCCACTGAATTTCACCCCAACGCATCTTGACACAAGTAAAAATTTTATAAATGTAGTATGCGTTCGTTTAACCTGGAGAGTTTTTTCACTAATACTCTTGATAATTTTTTCCACTTAAAAATTGTGCTACCTAATTATGATACAATTAGAAAACACTGCAATTGCAACCACTCAACATGATAAAGTTATTATTATAAGTTTTTTCAAGGACCTTAATGGGCCTCGCCTTAGAATCCGCCCATGTAATTGATAAAAAAAGACTGATAATTTTCCCATTAAACGTTTTTCCACTTGTTTGTTTACATCCCACGCGTTTATTGGTTGAATTATGTTAATTCAACGAATGCCATGCTAATGATTGAATATTTTATTAATCTATTTTTGCAGTAATTTATAGAAATGCTTTGTTAATTTCGACTCCTGTCAAATTCTCTGCGTGTTTTCGTAACGGTTTCCGCCAATAAATCGTCTAGTTTTCTCTTTCTGGCCGTTTTGATTCGCCCCGTTCATTAGATAAACACCATGCTGTACGTTTGTATGTTTGTACGGTATGCATATCCTTAATGCAATGTGCAAATGTTTATGTTGATACTTAAAAACTAATAAACCTTAATGATTTATAGCACCAGCAGCTATTAAACTTTTAAAACAATTCATAATTTCACATTCAGACGCAAGAACTGGTTTTGAATCTGCAAAAATGCTCGAGTGTTTTACTTGCCACAAGCGCGAAGTGAGTGATTGTCGATTTTATTAAAGCAGGCATCGCAAATCAACCACTTCCAGGTATAAATTATAGGTGACAAACCTGGTTTATGGTTTTTATTTGCATCTGCTTTGCCTTGGATTATTTATGGAAGCGCTAAAAATTAAGTAATGGATTCGTTTATACGTCTGTACCTGTTGACTGGCTTTTGAAGTTTTATGTTTATTTATGTTAATTTATATGACAGTTGCTACCTACTCGGTAGAAAATAAAAATGGTAATAAGTAGGTACTTATAAATTTAATAATCATGGTAGGCATAGACGCAGAAATAACGATAGTAGCACACACTGCTACTGTGTGTGGGTATAGTGAAGTAATCTTGTTCCACATGCATATGTTGAAACGCATTTTTTAGCTGATTATTAATGGTGCATTTTAAAATGGCTTGCTACGATTTTTAAAATATAATTTGTTGTACAGGGTGGTCCAAATTCTATGGGATTGCAAGGGTATCTCGCTTAATAATCAAGATAGAGTAAACGGGTCAATGAACAAAAATGTTCAGTTTTTTGAGACAAACTCAAAACCGTTTTCAAAAATATTCTATCGTATCCGGTTTTTGAGTTATTAAAAAAAAAGTGTTTTTTTGTCATATTTATAATATGTCATATCTCCGTTATTGTTGCAAAGATCGAAAAAATTTATGAAGATTATTTTTAGATATATTTATGTATCATTCGATGATACTAAAATACATTTTTCTACGCTCGCCGTTAAAAAGTTATGACACAAACTTACCTTTTGTTAAATGGAAGTTATAGTTGGCTATGACCTATTTATATTCCTTATTTTTTTCTCATTCCTAATATATAAGGGTTGTCATAGTTATGATAGAATATTTTTGTAAACTGTTTTCAGTTTGCCTCAAAAAACTGCACATTTTTGGTAATTTAACCGTTTCTCTATCTTGAATATTAAGCGAGATATCCATGTTATCCCATCGAATTTGGACCACCCTGTACCTACATATTTAATTTGCAATTATAATATGGACCATTTGTTAGGAAAGTGGTGTAAGTCCATTTTTGAAAAAAAAATAATGGGAAGACACATAATTTACGTACAATTTAATCAACCGCTTGTGTATGGACAGCATTACAGAAATTGTGAAGACTGGTAGATGATACAGAATGAGAAAGAAAGAAGTCAATATCGTGTGTTATGCCTATGATGCCCTATTAACACGTTAAGCGCCATTTGTATCCATATGGATACAAATCATTTTGGCCCAATGGGCCACCTGTATCCATTTGGATACAACACCCTACATTTAGATTCGGCTGCCTGTATTCTTAAACATAGGTACATGTATTACATATAACTATACCAGAAAAGGTTTAAGGATGGCCTGTTGGACAAGAAAACGTTGGTGGTCAGCGATTTTTTTACCCACATTGATATTAAAAAAAAAAAAGTTTTATGATACAAATTTATTTACACAAAAAAAAAATTAAAAACTGGTTAAAATGTTAATATTTTGTTGTGAAATTTTTTTATATTACTTAAGGGTCATTTAGAAACGTTAATTTAAAAAAACATTTGGTGGCCAGAAAAACCTATCTTTTTTTAACATGGTGGCGCTTAACGTGTTAATAGCAGGAAATGAAGACTATCTTCAAATTCTATTAATACAATTTAAAACCACCAGCGAAAGATATACGAGGGTGGTTCAAATTTAAGCCGGATTTTTTTTTTGTAACGCTTTATTTAAACAAAATTTTTACAAAACACTATTTTTTGACGTACTCTCCTTTTAACTCTATACACTTTTGCCATTTTCTTGGAAGCTTCATAATACCTTCTTTATAAAAGGTTTTTGGTCGCGTGCTTAGCCAGTTTTGCACAAAGTTTTTCCCCACATCATTATCGTCAAATCTTCTGCCGCCTAGAGCTTCTTTAAGAGGCCCAAAGAGATGAAAGTCGCAAGGCGACAAGTCAAAGTTGTACGATGGGAGAGGTAGTGGTCCCAATGCAATTTAGCCAGTGTTTTCTGGGTCAACTGAGCACTATGGGGCGGGCGTTATCGTGAAGAAGAATCACTCTTCTGATAAGGGTGTTTTCTCCAAATTGTTGACAAAGTCTTGCAATAATTTCAGCGCGTTTAACGTTTTCGTTGCCAAGAAATTTAATAATGATACGTTGCGCAACAGAACTGGTTGCTCTGTCATAGTTGATAAGATTAAACGAAAACAATTGAAACCACAATGACAGCACGTATGGCTTCTAGATAGTCTACTACATTAATGGAAAAAGTCGATTCTCAATTGATGAATTTTCTGTAGCTTAGGAACGAAATTCCCGTTTATATTTAAACCATTCTCCTAATATAGCAGAATCGGAGGATGCCTAAATCGTACAATATGGCAAAATACCTCTAACCTCATAACTAAAGCAAAAGCCAGAATATACATAATATAAAAAGTGACAATTTTCACGTCAAGTATTAATATAAAGAAGTTATGCTTTTAGGAAATTATGGTTTAAATTACATGCTATACAAATTTGGATTAATATACGAAGCGGTATCATTTTACCATATTAATTAAACAGGCTCCTAATTTCGTTTAATTAATGAGTAATAAGTAATATACTTAATATTAAAACATTATTTATAGATAACGCGTTTTATATTCCCTAATACCTGTGCAAGGTGTTACATTATTTAAACCACACACTTAAAACAATTTGTCCTGAACGATACTGTATTTAGTTCATTTAAACGGCAAGTTTAAATTTAGTTTCCACAAGTTACGGTTCCCAATAGAGTATAATAGGCTCGTTTCGAACAAATTTCGAACTGCATTGTAATGTGAAATTTTGAGCGACGTGAAACCTTTATATTTTCAATTTTATGCGAAAAGTTTGGGAAGTTATAACTTCCAGTTTATTACTTGATGCTCTTCCGTTGAATTTGCTTTGTCACTGATAGCCCAATTCCGGCGTTTTTCCCTTATATACGCGTTCATAATAGAAAACTTACGTTACGTTGCATATAATGATTCATTCGGAAAAAAATATATACAGAGCGGAAATTGATTACAACGAACTGAAAGTTTATGAATCTCAGCTCGAAGCTAATTTCAAGTTTTATTTGATAAATGCTTTAATTATCTGAGTAATTCATTGTTTTTATGTATATTTCAATATTGGGCCGTTTATGATGGGTTTGTTCCAGCAAGGCTATGTCCACAGTTGACGCATGTACATAAACAAGTTCATTTTTGGAACAATTGAGAACGTATTCTTAAGCTGCGTTCACATAGAAAAGTATTGTATTGTATTGTATTGTAGCGTAAGCAAAGTTAAGTATACGAATATCACATGATAGCGTTCACATAAGCAAAGTAGTGGAATTGCGTTGCAATCCGCGTGGTAAGTATTTGCAAGGTCCAAGCTTCTTGCAATACCCCATAACAAGAACCAATCACAGTGGATTAACCCTGCGCATGCGCGTGGGAATCGCCTTTAGTGTACACTACAATACCTCTATGTGAACGCTAACTCTTGCAGGCACGTTACCATACAATTTATTACGCTACAATACAATGCAATACTTTTCTATGTGAACGCAGCTTTATGGTGTTTACCCTTGCGATAGGCTCATTTCTATGAACCCAATAGACACAAATGTCATTTACAGTTAAACCAGTCGTAAAAGCGTTCCAACAACGGCTAATACTGGCCAATACATTTATTAGTACATACACACGCATGCGAATAAATCAGTTCATGTACTGATCCATGGATTGGTTTTAAATCGCTTGTTGGAACAAACCCATAGTTTGCATGTTTCAATGTGACCTTTTTTTGTCGAAAATTTACAGTTAATATTTTAAAATATCCAATATTCTTGTTTCATTGGCCAACGCGACTATATCAGGATAAATTTCCAACAGTCTGACGTTTGGTTCAATTTTATGAGAACCTATGTTATCGCTAATATTTTTGACGTTCTATTACGTTCGAATGACAAACGATATTGATATTTTTATACCATATTCGCTTTTCGAATTGCCTTTTAACGTCAGCGAAGTGAATGTCGTCATAATCCCTTAAATTGCACCTATACAGCTTTTGGTTTGTAATTTCCTTTGTATTGATCTTACAATAAATACCATAAAGTTTAATATTCCTTTGTAACACTATTATGACCAACGGCAAAACACAAAGCTATTTATGAAGTTGCCAGTCGTGCCATTATTGCCAAATAATGAGGCTACAACTTGAAACCAATATATCTGCAAGCCCGAGAGCTCGAGACACTTGACCCGTTTGTCTGTCTGCGTTGTTCCCCAAGTATTTATATTCTGAGTTGCATTTAGAGAGAGGCGAACTAAGTCTGCACAATACCGTCCCAATCGCATTCATTGCGATTCACATCTTGCTGGTTTGCTTGTCTTCAATTGTTATGGATGCACTGCTCTGTCAGTAGCGTAGTTGGCTGAGCTTGTTAGTGGAAAATATTCGGTTTTGCGGTGCTGAATACTAATCAACTTTTTTAAATATTATTATTTTGTGCTTCAATAGTTTATTTAGTCCAAGTATTACTGGACGAACGTGTAGAATGGAATTATTAAAATAAATCATTAGACAAGTTGAAAATGTTAGTTTAATATACTTCTTTTTTTTCCTTCTTCTTTTTCTTCCTCTTCTTCTTCTTCTTAATCGGTTCCTCTTAAACCTTTCGGTTTCAAGGTATGCTTTTCTATTTCTGTATTAAGTTTCTCCACTCCTGCCTATCGTTAGCTAATTGTGGCACATCTCTTCAGCTGACTCCGTTTTCTTCTTGTCTCTGCCTCACTTCTTTTCCCCATTTTATTCTTGGTCTTCCTCTATTTATTATTTTCTTCATCTTCATTTTCCATTCTATTTTCGCGAATCTACTTTCTGGCATGCGTAGTAGATGTCCAACCAATCTTAATTGATTCGTCTCCATCTTTTTCTTAATATCTGTTACTCCTAGTTTATTTCGAATTTTTTCGATACTGATTTTATCGATCAGTCTACATCCCTCTATTCTTCTCAGAAATCTCATTTCCTGTGCCTGTAGTCTTTGTTTTTGTTTTTGTGTTAGTGTCCAAGTTTCTGAACTGTACGTTAGAATGGGTACATACCTACACTGCATTAAAAACTCGCGTCTTCGTTCCTTTTGTTATCTTCTTCTTACCTATCAAACATTTATTAGTGGCGTAGTAAAATTTCGTCACTACCGCTATTCTATTATCCAGATTTTCCTCCAATTTACCATTCTCTGCAGTTATTGTTCCTAAATATTTAAAATTTGCTACCTGCTCTATCTTTTTTGGTCTAGCATAATTGTAACTGGTTCATGATTTTTAGCTATAACCATAACCTTTGTCTTTGTTATATTCATATTCATATTATATCTACTTAATGTATTTGCCCATAGGTATAGATTGAATTGCGTCCTTTTCGCTTTTAGTTAATAGCACCACATCATCTGCAAAGGCTAATTCTGTTAAGGATATTGGCCTTAGTTTATTTCAACCCCAGTAGGCTTTCTTTGTGTTTTGCTTACATTCTTTAATTATTTTATCCATAAGAATTATAAAGAGCAGTGGACCTAATGTGCCTTCTTGTCTTACTTCCACTGTTGTTATAAATTCCTGGGAACTGCTGTTGTGGGCTCGCACATAATTTCTACTACTCTTATATAAACTCTTGATGGCGTTTAATAATCCTTCTTCCATTCTACTTTGTTTCTATATCTTCCAGATCTTTTTCCTTTGCACTCGCAAGATGATCATGGCGTTTAATAATCCTTCTTCCATTCTACTTTGTTTCTATATCTTCCAGATCTTTTTCCTTTGCACTCCCAAGATGATTCTGTAAGCCCTTATTTTGGATATTTTGAACCTTTACTTGATTTCTCAAAGTTTTAGCCAACCATTTTTCTTAAGCATCTTCGACTGTTAGGACCATTTCATATTTTATGACGTTACTTGGTCTGCCGCTGCAATAATCGTCTTCTAATAATTCACCACCTTGATAAACGTGACCATTCATAAACCATAGTTTTCCAGAACAAGCTTCGCCATAAACTGCTTGTATTTCTTTCAGAATTCGTTCCATACTTTTTCCTTGTCTTGTGAGAAATGTATTTATTAATTTAATAGTTTGCTGCTTTAAGTAGCTTTCATTATTATTAATGGTAACGTTTTTATGTAAAATTAATTATTAGTGTTACGTACCGACAGAATAACAAACAACTATTCATCTACATATCTAATACATAATTTGATCAAGATATCTTTCTCACACATTAAAAAAAAACAAAAGCAATCGCTCACACTTCCTAAAAAATATCAAGCAAATTTCAATATCAGTTACATTGTGTTTTGCTGGTAACGCCGAAGCGTGTACGGCCCGTCAAAGCAATCAATGCCCCTGGCTGTAAGAGCACAATCAGTGTTACTCATCTTCATTGCTATTCATGGCTATTTGATATGAAATCATTGAGAGCTCTATCTTAAATTAATCTCATCAGTGAAATATACAGGGGTTGACGACTCGTCGCGCGCTACGTAATGCCGTTCTAAGGGAGTGCATACGATGTTCGATGCGTGGCTTTAACGATAATTAATATGCACCCTGAAAGGGTGAATTTTATAGGGCTTGTTTTTTATTAATGAAATTGGTAAATAGAAAATCCTGTTATTGCTACTGATATTATTACAATTTTTTTTACGTTAAACGAGTTTGCGAAGTGCGGTGTCAATTTTTACAGCAAATTGAACCGGAAATTAGACAGTATACCTACGTCATTTAAAAATGGCGTATTTGTCTAATGTATAACTAATTATTATTTCCTTAGATTGTGTGTCAAATTTTAGCATTTTTAAACAAGTTTTCATTATTTTTATTTTATTTTTTTAGTTATGTCCTTTTACCGTTAGGTGTAGGTAGGGTTGCCAGTTGTCATTTTTTTGAAAAGGACAGTCCTTTTTTAGGCACCTTTCGTCCTTGTCCTTTTTAAATATAAAAAAGACACGTTTTGCCCTTTTTTATAAAGTGTTTAACAAAAACTTCAAAAGAAAAAATACAAAACTCAATACAAAAATGAACTTATATTATTAGTAAAGAACTTTGAAATTTCCCACTGCTTACGTTACTATACAGGGTGTGTAAAAATTGGCGAAAGCGCTACACGTGGCGATGTTCTTCGTAAAATTCTAAGTCGTAAATCTTGATACGAAAATGTTGTACCATGCTTGCTGTGTCTGCAAGAAGTTTTGACATTTAGTCCTTTAATAAGCGTTATTATTTAATACTTGCAAATGAAAAAGCTGCAATTTAGAATAAAAATAAATTTCGAATAGTATTTTTTCCTAGATATTGTGTTCTTCCTTTCAAAAATTGGTGTTGAAAATATGTAAATCACTGATTTGAATGAAATAATACATATGGCAACATTGTCATTAGCTGTCATCTCTGTTTTTCTCGTAATTATTTCTAGTTTGTGTTTTACGATACCCAAAAGTTTGCAGCTATGTTTACGAACTGAAGGCTTTCAGTTCGAACAAAAATTGTAAATACCTAAGTAAAAATTGCTGATAAAAAAATGTCCAAACGCAAATCAATGTATGCAATGTTGCCAATTTTTTTTTTCTTTAAATGGTTCCTGAGGCCATAGGAAGCATGGTACAACATTTTTGTATCAAGATTTTCGACTTAAAATTTTACGAAGAAGATCGTCACGTGTAGCGCTTCCGCCAATTTATACACACCCTGTATAATAGGAACTTTACAATTTATACAGTTGGCGCTATAGTCGCTGGTTTGTTTTTTGCCTACCTTTTGTTTCTATAATATTTATCGTTAAAATAAATTAACAAAACTTTGTAATTTGCGTATTATTAAAAATCAATACATCAACCCTCATATAATGTATTTGGAATCAGAAAACAATAAGGAATTTGAATAAGTCATAGTCAACTATAGCTTGTATATAAAAAAAAATAAGTTTGTATCATAACTGTTTGACGGAGAGCGTAAAAAAAATATTTTAATACCATCAAATGCTACATACAAATATCTACAAATAATCTTCCTAATTTGTTTTCGATATTTACAACAATAACGTAGATATGGCACATTATTAATATGACAAAATAACTCAATAACCAAAAATGATAAAATTTTTTTGAAAACGGTTCTAAGTTAAGTCTCAAAAAGCTGCACATTTTTGGTAATTTAACCGTTTCTCTACCTTGAATATTTAGCGAGATACCCATCGAATTTTGACCATTCTGAACATAGTTATATATTATGTACAAATACAATATACATATGTATGAAATATAAGTTTCAGGGATTCATATTTTTTAATAGTAAAATATGCCGAGGGTGTTGCGAATTAAGCACTTGCCTCAGGTGAAAAGCTAAAAGGGTGCTTTTGTTTTTTTTTTTCGCTCTACGTTTTGAGAATAGGGATGCCAATTTTGTTTGAGGCACTAAAATTTCTTGCCACGGGTGGTTCTGGTGAGGAGTGTGCTTTTTTGCGATTTTATAGAGTTGGCAACCCTAGGTGTAGGAATGTTGAATTGTGTTGTGCTGACTTTTTTCACGTTTTTTTGTTTTGTGGTAGCTTTTTTATCTCTTCACATTTGATGTTTCTATCTGTTGCTGCTTTTTTAACTTCGTCTTGTCAGGTTTTTCTCAGTCTACCTATTTTGTTTTTCCCTGTGGCCTTTCTTCATAAGCTTTTCTGGTTATCCTTTCTTCTTGCTTCCTATAAATGTGACCCGACCATCCCAACTGTCTTTCTGGTATTTTTCTTTCAACTGATTTTAATTTTAATGGTTCATCATATGTTTCTTTTCTGATTCGATCTTTTTTCCCCTTGGATTTTAGTCCGAAACCTCATTCTGCTGCATTCACACGGCCACCATTTTTGTGTTTAAGGGTCCATGTTTCATTTCCGTATAAATAAAAATGCTGGGGTTACTACCGTTTTACCATTTCGATTTTTGTTCCTCTTTAGTCTTCTCTAGTTCCTAATATTTCCTTTCTATTTCAAAATATTTTTTTTCAGAAATCTTTGGATAAGGGAAATTACTTTCCTTTAATTAAATTACAAAGTTTTCTTCATAAAAAAAAACTGTGCACCAAAGATTTCTGTACCGAAAACTGATTTCTTTTCTGTTCATTAATCAGACCTCACACTTCACATTTATTATGTCCGAAACTCGTAAAAGTGTGAAAACGAAAGTAGATTCCTTCATAGATAAAAGAAATAATAGATTTTACCTGCAATACAATGTACATGCAGCCCTCCCTCAATAACACTCTGTCTAGACATCAAAAAGGTGAGGTCGGTAAGCACAAGGCCTTTATTACCATTTGGTATTACGCGTAGGAGGTAAACACTCATAGGTTAGTATATTTTTGAAGAACTGTAACGGGCACATAAATAACTTCATAAAGAATATGCAATACTCGCCTAGTCCATTGACTCGTATTCAAATGAGACGCTCGTTCATTTTATACATCTAGTTGTTGCTTTGCTATTTTACAGCATTGCAGTACTTGAATTTACTTCAATGTTAACAAAGTGCAGATAAAATTGAGCAATAAAAACACCGCAATAAAATTCAATTTATTAAGTTACTTGAATTACAGTTTTTCGTAAAATAACGTTAATAGTTTAATATTTAACCCCAAATTATCCTTTGTATAGTTAAAATTATTGAAGGAAACATTATTATAATGTAAACTTAATTATTAAAAGTACGTAAAGGCAGTCTGCACAACTTTTTAAAGCAAAAACAACACGGCTTGAATATTGTATCTCGATTAATTGGGTATGCAGTAGTTGAACTTTATCTACCTTGAATTATTAAGGATAATAATGTTGTACAGAGTTAATATTAGAGGTACTTAAAGTAGATTAAACTATAAATGCAAAAGTGCTGTAATAACTTTATATACGTTAGAGGAACAGGTTCTACAAATTTCAGCTGTATATTGTTATTAACCTAGCAGTACTTTTGCAACACATGACTTGCATTGTTGAAAGTAATTTTACAATGCTTCACTTTTTAAGTAAGCTTAAGTTTACTGCTTAAGTCTTGTTGATTAAATATATTAAATAAATGAGTTGGATCAAGCGAAACATAAAATGAAAACTGGAAAAGCAGCAGGTCATGATGGCGTTTGAAACGATTAAGTACATGGGAGTAGATGGAAAGAGAAAGTTGCTAAAAAAGTAAATAAGGCATGGCAGGAAAAAGATATTCCAAAGGACTGAGAGGTATCTGTTATATTACCGATATTCAAGACAGGCGATAGTCAAAAATGCGAAAACTATAGAGGCATATCTCTACTTAGTGTAGTAGAAAAGTTATATAAAAGAATTTTGGAGGAGAGATTAAGAAAAGAAATTTGGGAGAGGCGCAATGTGGCTTTAGACCTGGTAGAAGCACGCAGGATCTAATTTTTACGTTAAGACGGTTAAGTGAAAAAACAATGGAACATTCAAAGATGGTGTACTTGTGCTTTATCGATCTGTCTAAAGCCTTCGATAGAGGGTTAAGGGAAAAGATCTGGAAGATATTAAAACAAAGTAGAGTGGAAGAAGGATTATTAAACGCCATCAAGAGTTTATATAAGAGTAGTAGAAATTATGTGCGAATCCATAACAGCAGTTCCCAAGAATTTATAACAACAGTGGGAGTAAGACAAGGAGGCACATTAAGGCCACTGCTCTTTATAATTCTTATGGATAAGATAATTAAAGTATGTAGGCAAAACACAAAGAAAGCCCACTGGGGTTGAAATAAACTAAAACCAATACCCTTAACAGAATTAACCTTTGCAGATGATGTGGTGCTATTAGCTAAAAGCGAAAAGGACTTGCAATTCAATCTAGACGTATGGGCAGATACATTAAGTAGATATAAAATGAATATTAATATTACAAAGGTTATGGTTATAGCGAAAAATCATGAACCCGTTACAATTATGCTAGACCAAAAAACATAGAGCAGATAGCGAATTATAAATATTTAGGAACAATAATTGCAGAAAATGATAAATTGGAGGAAGATCTAAATAACGGGATAGCGCCAGCGACGAAATTTTACTGCGCCACTAATAAATGTTAGATAAGTAAGAAGGAGATATCAAAAGAAACGAAGACGCGAGTTTTTAATGCAGTGTACGTACCCATTCTCACGTACAGTCCAGAAACTTGGACACTAACTCAAAAACAAAAACAAAGAATACAGTTACAGGAAATGAGATTTCTGAGAAGAATAGAGGGATGTAGGCTGATCGATAAAATCGGTAACGAAAAAAATCGAAATAAACTAGGAGTAACAGATATTAAGAAAAAGATGAAGACGAATCAATTAAGATGGCTTGGACATCTACTACGCATGCCACAAAGTAGATACGCGAAAATAGGATGGATAATAAAGATGGAGGGAAAAAGAAATAGAGGAAGACCAAGTATAAAATGGGAAAAAGAAGTGAGGCAGAGACTAGAAGAAAAAGGAGTCAACTGGAGACATGTGCCACAATTAGCTAACGATAGGCAGGAGTGGAGAAACATAACACAGAAATAGAAAAGAATTAAGAAGAACTTCTTCTTAATCGGTTCCTCTTGTACCTTTCGGTGTCGAGGTAATTAATTTAAAAAAAGACTTGTTTATAAAGAAAACTATAATTATATTAATTTGACGTTTCCATATTTTAAAATAACGCAAGGGTATCTATAAAAAAAATAGAAAGTTTTAAACACCGCCAAAACTTTAGCAGTGAACCTTACAAAATCTGTTACTTTTTAAAATACACAATGACAACGAATTATTAGAGTAAGCAAAGCATATTTTATACCAAAAATGGTTACCGAGCTCGGTGGCTGGTTGGTATGCAACCTAGCGAGTAAATTCGGGAGGCGTGGGTTCGAATCCCGCGGCCGTCTGTCATCGTAGGGGTTTCAGGTGGTTTCCCCTACCTACTATAGGCAAATGCTGTGACAGCACTTCCACCTACCCTCTACCCTTACTCACCTAATCCTAGTTCCCTCCTCCTCCACTTCGGTGATTGGCCATAGCAGCAAAAACATGCCAAAGTAAAACAAATCAGAAAAAAAATACCAAAAATGGTGGTTATTTAGTTGATAATAGCATACAAAGTAATGAAATTTGTGTAGTTATGTAGTCGCGACTGGTTTTCCTAAATTATGCATAAATCCAAGTTTTAGTTCAGAAATTGTGCTTTTGTAGTTTTGCCCTACAATTTATAACGATATGATTATGAGTTTGCAATTCTATCGCAAGTATGGTACTTGTTGAAATTAATTAAGTTTGTAACATGTAATTATTTCGCAACGCGCCACGTAAGTTGTAGTTTTATTAAATTTATAGTTTAAATCAACTACTTTATGGCACAGTTGACGAACACGTGCTAGTAGTAATTAATAGTTATTTAAACTGAGTGTGAAATATAGTCTACTTTCACACTGAAGTGGCACCTATATCTTGTTTTCGAATTCGTTTGGATTATTATAATCCGGCAAGAATGTGAGGCAATTTTAAAATTTTAGCAGTGCAAATTCAAATGTTAATTTGTGTGTAATAGTAGATTAATAGCTAGTAAACAAAACAGTAAGCAACATTATTAAATATTGTCCAAAAAACTAAATAAAAAGTGGATTATTCTCAATTTACATTGCTCCTGGAATTATGGCGTTTTGAATATCAAATTATTTTTATTTACAGTAACCTATTTCTTTTTAAGTAACTCATACTAAAAGAAAATACACCTAAGCGTCAATGCAAGTAGATTGGATTATATTTTTAAAGGGTTTCTAGCCCTAGTCCATCGAACCTCTTCGTTCAATTTGTTACCGTCAATCCAAATAATTCTCAATTTCTATTCGATGTTCTTCCCACTTCGTTAATGTTCTCACCCTTCTGAGCAAGCAGCCCCTTGTAAAAAGAGTTGCTACTGCAGTTCTACTAGTTATGTGCTGCCGTACATTGCCGTAGTGCAGCCCAGCTAAATCTAGCGGTAATAAATATGCATGAGACCGTTGTCCGATGTGCTCTTGCGTCATTTTACAGCCTCCAGACATTCGACAAGTTTTTAATTCGATTTGTAGCACACGTCCAGAACCGACTATTTTAATTTATTAACTATTTCGGCTTAAAGCCGTGTCGCAAAATCAGAGCGTTATTGCAGAAAAGTTTATATTAATAACTGTGTTAGTTAAAAACTTGTTCCGTGGAAAGTATTTGAATAAATCGCCGATTTACAGGGACAGCCACTGTTTTGCTAAATATTTTAATATTATTAGCTTAAATTTTTGCATTTTTTACGGTATTCATTGTAAATGTTTGGTTAAAAATCACCTATCTTATCTACAAAAAAATCTCTTTTATTAAAAAACTAGACTGATTTCGAGACTCCCGTCTCTTCTTCAATGGCTTTCCTAATTATTTACTTATTTATATGCAGCTAATTCTTTGTTCATTCATTTTTTTACGACGATAAGGACAAGTTATAGCTAACGGATACAAGTTAAAGCCTAAGCAGATCGCTTAGTCATTTAAGCTAGAAACAAAACGAATTTAATAAAAGCAATCAAAAAAGTCGAATTGAAAAAGAAAACGAAGTTGATGATACTGGATAGGCAGAAAAGCAGGGCACGAGACGCAAAATTTTAACTGATTATGGATTATGGAACTTTGGAACTCAATATAAATTTGATAGAGTGGATAAACTCAACTATTTGGGAGTCACTTTATCAGACAATGGAGAATAGGACAAAAAATAATTATCAAAGGCTCAAGATGTCTAGCGGCACTCGGTTATGTAATCAGGACAAGTTCGAGTTTGATTATGAACAGGACCGTACTAGTTTTTTATAAAATTTATTGAAACTGAACTCCACAACTACGCCACTGGTTGCTTGTGGGGTTTGACATTCTCACTGAATGTGGTAACCTGTAAGGTGGTGCTATATACCAAATTTGGTTTAAATATGTCTACTGGTTGAGAAACGGTTAAAAATTATCGAAATTTTTTCGAAAATTTCAACACCCTGTATCTTTATAATGAAGCGTTTTTGGACCCATGTTGATGCGGAATATTCGTTTTAAAATAAATTTTTCTATCGACTGTTAAAGTCCTGCTACTAAAAAGTGGACCACCCTGTATATTGTATTTAGTCATATTACATAAGCAATAAGTAAATTCATCAGTTCGTTTAAAATATAAGCATAAGTAATTTATACAAAAGTTTATTTATGTATTGAATCATTGTAAATAATAGGAGTGATGAAGTCTTCGGACATTTTACTTTGTTTTAACCAGGGCTAGAAACCGAAAAAAATTTTGGTTAACGGTTAACCGAATTCAAGAACTTTATTTTTATAACGGTTTTTGTTGAAAAACCGGTTTTTTCCGTAAAAAACCGGTTTTGAAAATACCGGTTAATTTAACCGGTTTTTAACATTATTCAGATTTGGAATGCAAAGTATAAAAAGATATTATCTATTTATAATTTTATAATATATGTACAATCAAGCATTCAGTAATTACTTTTGGTAAACTAATCACATTTAATACAGATTTTGTATTTTTTCAAAATAATTTTTATTAAAAAGAGATGTTTAAAAAACCGGTTTTTTATTATTTTGGTTAAAGGTTACCGTTTTTTTTGCCTTTAAAAACAACGGTTTCGGTTTCGGTTAAAAATCACAATTTTGGACAAAAAATAAAGGTTAACCGGTTTTCTAAACCGGTTTAAAAAACCGGTTTCATGCCCTGGTTTTAACTTTTTAAATTAACTTAATTGAGGGTATATAGGAAGGCAGCAAATCCATCATTATGCCATTTTCAAAATAAATGTTTTTGCACGTCAGTACAATAAAATTTCTATTGAAGAAAATATTAATAATTATGAAAGAAATTTTGAATAAAATTTTTAAAGATAAAAATACCAAGCAGTTTTGTAATCGTAAACAACTTAAAGTCGTTTTTCGCAAAAAGTTACTTATGCCACTCTCAAAACAAAGTTTTTTTCTTACTACCCAAGCAATATGTTTTTAAGTTTGTTATTTTTGTCTTTTTAATCACCAACAAACTGCGTAATAATAATTAATTAGATTTTTTTAATCCTAATTTAAGCCTTTCCCTTAATTTATTTTAAAAATGTAACGTTTTACAAAGGTTTGCTGCTTGTATTGTATTAGCCCCACATTAAACGCGCGTATATGTGTGTGTACAATTTTATTTGTGAGTAAATTTAAGTCGACCTCGCTTAATTTTATTTGTAATCCCTGATGTCAGACAGAGTGTAAGGTTACACTTGCACTAGGGCATTCGCTTTATGTTTTTATCATTGCTAATGAATTATAAAGTAATCCTGTAAACCTTTTAAGCTTCTACTAAATTAATTTGCTAAATTAGTATAGCAGAAACGGGATTTAAAATAAAAGACTTTAAAATTGCCTTTGTTCTTTTATACGACAAAGAAAATGTTGACTTTCTCTTTAATGGCGCAGATTTTTATTGTGATAATATTACTTTCAGTTTTTCAATACGTAAAATATACAGGGTGGCCCATTTTTTTGTAGCAGGACATACAAAAACTTATTTTAAAGCGAGTATTCCATATCAACATGGGTCCATAAACGCTTCATTTTAAAGATAGGGTGATTTAATATTTAAACCAAATTTGGTATACAGCACCATCTTACAGGTTACCACATTCGATGATAATTTCAAGTCCCACAAGCAATCAATGACGGAGTTGTGGGGGTTCAGTTTCAATGAAAAAACAGTACGGCCTTGTTTAAAATCAAACGCGAACTTGTTTTTGGCTAGACCATTTTATTTTAAACAAAAAGTGTCTCTTGACTTTTCTTCGTATCTACCACAATTTGGCGCGAAATTTGACATATTTTACTATTCTCGCGAATCATTTGCTCATAAGTTCGATCTAAAAATATCGCTAATATTCGAAATAAAGAAGTACCTAATTACCGATTTTTGCAGGTTTTAATAACATAGCATGCTAATAATGAGGGAAGAAGTTCAGCTAAATTAACGATTAATGAGCATTTACTCTGCAATTTGCAATTTTCTGCTTTTCTCAATATTTTTAGATCGAACTTGGGAGCAAATTTTTCGCGAGAATATTAAAATAAATCAAATTTTGTGCCAAACGGTGGCAGATACGAAGAAAAGTCAAGAGACACTCTTTGTTTAGAATAAAATGCTCTACCAAAAAACAAATTCAAGTTTGATTTTGAACAGGGCCGTACTAGTTTTTTATAAAATTTTATGAAACTAGACCCCACAACTCCGCCACTGGTTGCTTGTGGGACTTGGAATTTTCACCGATTGTGGTAACCTGTAAGGTGGTGCTGTATACCAAATTTGGTTTAAATATATCTACTGGTTGAGAAACGGTTAAACATTATCGATATTTTTTCGAAAATTTCAACACCCTGTATCTATAAAATGAAGCGTTTATGGACCCATGTTGATCCATATCGCTTTAAAATAAGTTTTTGTATCGACTGTTAGTCCTGCTCCAAAAAAGTGGACCACCCTGTTTAATATCAATAGAATACATTTTTTGTTGGAATAGCATAGTTTTTATGTCTCTGTAATTATGCTGTTTTAATTTTTTTATATTATACTTTCCCGTGTCTAGACAATCATTTTAGTCTGTTTTTAAACGATGTTCATTTGTTTTCTAATTAACAGTTCGAATTTACACAGCGTTGCGGTTACTGTGTTTAACAATTCAATTATAGCAACAAATAATACACAGATTACACGAATAATCGTTCATTATCAGCAATTTTTTAAATGTTACTCATTAATTTTGCAATGAAGTATTTGTAATTATGTACAGCGTCGGAAATTGAATTTAATTATTCAGTTCCCGTGTAATTAATCTCGTCTCGTGTATGAAAAATTAAACATGGCAACATCGAAAATATTAGCGTTTTATACCTTCATATTGATAAACCAAATTGGGCTCTAGCCGTTTCAATATGCATAGTGTAATTAACTTGGTGTTTGCCCTGTAGAGAGATAAAAATACAATTATTTATTCATGCTTAAGCGTGTTTACTTAAATTAAAATGTTTAAAGATGCATGAGCCTAGGTTTGTTTTACTGTATCTGATTTCCTATCACGCAGATTATCACTGCTAAATTATTAAGACTGAATTAGAGCCGACATAATTTATTCAAGAAGTCCCATGGGACTTATTTTAGTTTCTCATTTCTTAATTAACTTAATAATTTGACTACTAACAGTATTTACACTTAATTACGGTATTCCTTACGTAGTAGAGATTTTTTACCATCAATATACTCAGGGTGGATAAACTAGTAAACAGTTTTAACTTAGCGTTGTTCCTTGCACGATTTTAAGTTGTTTTTTTCAAATAAAAAACCAGTCATTCAGGAATTGCCAGGAGTAGTCTTTAACATCTGAAGAACTTAATTTCAGTGTACAGGCTTTAACTTTAAAAGAATTTAAATCAGAGAGTCAAACCAAAATGTATTTCGTTCCGGTTTACGGTTACGTTCCGTGAAAAAACAATTCGTTCCAGTATTGGTTTGGCTGAAAATTCCGGTTCAGGTTCGGTTCGGTTCCGGTTCAGTTTCGGTTCCGCTTCAGTTTTGGTTCGGTTCCGGTTCAGTTTCAGTTCCTGTTACGGTTCCGGTTTTTAAATTCTGCAGTTTTCCGTTCCGGTTTCGGTTCTGTTGAAAATACCGGTTTATTTCGGTTTTCGATTCGATCCGGTTCGGCTCTGCCTTAAATACTGTATTGATGCCATGAAAAACAAATTTAAACTATGCTCTTATCGTTGTTCTAACAATATTTGCTTGCATTTTTTGATTCCCAATGGTTTATTAGAAACTATAAAAGCAAAGAGTACTAAAAACCTACTCAAAGATTACCTGGATCGTTTAAATAATCTAACCAGCAATTTCGAGAAATATTTTTAATTTTCTTATTCCAATAATAAGTGGATTAAGGATCCCTTTAACAGAGATGTAAAAATCATTAAAATACGGCAGCTGCATAGTATACTCTGGAATAAAAACATAATCAGAAACACAAAAATAAGAATGTACCTACAGAACTATTGTAGAAAGTGGGTCTAGGAAGATTCACCGAAAACCAATTCACCGAAAACCAATTCACCGAAAGCAATTCACCGAAAGCAATTCACCGAATATCAATTCGCCGAATAAGCAATTCACCGAATAAGCAATTCACCGAATAAGCAATTCACCGAATCATCGAAAAATAAATGGATATAAATTACGTGAAATATGTTAATCAAAGATCAGAAAGTAATATATTTTGACTGACCATCCTATTTTGTACATTGGTTGCACTTTTTGGGATTAAGTACTTATTACTCTTTTTTTTTTTTTTATTATTGCTTTATAAGGTGGTTGGACTCTCAAACGTATTTATATCCACAATGCACACGTCATAACGAAGTTATGAATTTTTTTGTGAACCGAGGTGCTTATTTTTCCAAACAAATTTCGGCTTTTGCAGGGGTCTAGTTTTTGGCGTTTTTCTCGGAAACCGTTTGAGATAATTTTGAAGACTTTGCATTGTTTTACTCGCAAAGGATGCGCGCATCGGAAAATAAGAAATTTTGATTTTTTTCTAACACGGTGTCATGGCTTACGCGATCGCAAAAATGACCATTTCTAAGCACCATTTTCGGACGTCCGTAAAGAATACTAAACACACTTTAAAATGCACTTTTTACAAGTCATCAGATGCGCCCATCTTTTAGCTACATTTTGGGCCCAAATTCAAGAATATTGCACATCTACAGGTCTAGAGCAATTATTATTCTCATTGTTTTAATTGTTTTTTACTGTGTAATAATTGCTCTAGACCTGTGGATATAAATACGCAAAACAACGTTTGAGGGTCCAACCACCTTATAAAGCCATAATTAAAAACACTAAAAATATGAGTAATAAGTACTTAACCCCAAAAAGTGCAACCAATGTACAAAATAGGATGGTCAGTCAAAATATATTACTTACTGATCTTTGATTAACATATTTTACGCAATTTATATCCATTTATTTTTCGATGATTTGGTGAATTGCTTATTCGGTGAATTGCTTATTGGGTGAATTGATATTCGGTGAATTGCTTTCGGTGAATTGGTTTTCGGTGAATCTTCCGGATACCGTAGAAAGTATTGCTTTTTATGGATCAGAGCTATGGATATTTAATAAGGGACGCTTCTAAGATTCAGGCGATGGAAATTAACTATTGGAGGAGATGTTGTCGACTCACTAAGAATGATTGGGTAAGAAATACTGAAATTAGAGAAAATTGGGAATTGATCTTGATGGTATAGAGACCATTGAAGCCAGAAGATTAAAATGGTACGGACATGTCCAGAGAATAGATGAAACACGATGGCCAAGTAAAAATTAAAGTGGCATCCACCAAATCGCAGAAAGAAGGAAGACCAAGAAAAACATGGAAAATAAAAGCCTCACAACAGATGACCAAATGGTCCGCAAGAAATGGAAAATAGGCTACAAGAAACGGCGATTGCTGTGGCAAATTCGCGTCTATTCGTAAATAAAATGTAATAAAGCTTAATCCTTATTAATTTTATAAGTAACTGCGTATTACAAAACAATAAAGTTTACTTTTTTGCTGGTATACATTAATTATCTCAAACACTTCCCCTTTTTCACTATTCCTAGTACTTGATGCAAAAACATGGGCCTTACGTTAGGAAGAATTGGTGTTTTTAAAGGAGTCAACTGTCCTTTACGGTTTAAAATAGGAGTCCTTCGCTGTTCAAAGGTTGGGAACCGCTGCTCAAGTAACACAATTTATCTTCACTTAATTAATGCATGTTCTCACTTATTATTGGAATTAAAGTTTAATTTTTTTTTAAACTGAACTGTTTTACTTCCGTCAGAAATGTAATCTTAAATCAATACAACAATGTCGGCGTAAGAGTTGAAATTTTGTTGTTGTAAAACTAAAACCGTAAAAACTTTAATTAACGTATTTTTAACATCTCGCTGTAAACAAATTTGTATCATAACTCATACCGCGTGTAGTGTCATTTTATTATTCATTACGGACGACGCTGTGCTCTAATATATCATTTGATATTTATGAATGTTTCAGCGGTAAAAATTGCCTAGGAAGCTGTGGCTTCCGAGCAGTTAAGTAAATTGTGGAAATTTAAGAAATAATTGAAGAAGAAACCTCAAGAGGTATAAGAAATATGGCGGAGGCGCTAGGTTTAATCAATTTGCTAGTCTGCCACGATGTTGTATAAAATTGAAGCAGTTTACTTACTTACCCAATATATTATGCGGTAAATAAAATGCAAAGCAGCTCACGAAGTGTCATAAGATACAACAGTAAATTGCTTTGCCAATGTTTAATGCATACTGGAGTCTTCAATCAGTGTACAAGGAGCGTGTACATATTATATCTAAAAGACGTGCAACAGATTCTCTCTTAGCCAAAGTGTGGTAAAAAAGAAACCTAAACAAATTTCTTTTTTGTATCATATTTAAGTACTTAATATTTCATAGTTTTGCTTTTAACTCTTTGCCAGGCGTAAATGCATTTGTGAGATACATTGCACTGAATCCCTCGTCAGAATAGTTTCGACAGTAATAGCCTGCGCATCTCTTGCTGTGAGACTGGAAATGTTTAGCAGATATTAATTCTTGCCGACTTTGTAATGAACATATTTGCTTAAAACATGCATTTATGGTCTACAAAACCTGCTTTGATAATAAAATGGATGTCTATGCACTGATGAGTATGAATGTAAATATCAACCAATTTTTAAATATTTTTTTTTTAAATGGCATCTATGATTAATTTACAATCTATTCTTTATGAACAATACGTAAATTGTTGTGGCTTTAATTTAACGTGAAAGATAAGCTTGCCCAGAGGCAACTACCCGTTTAAATTTACTTAAATAAATTTATTATTGGCAACATAGGTTAAATTTTTACTTAAAACGATTAGGCAAGTCTAGAGCTTTATGCCTCTTTAGTCTTTTAGTTTGTCCAGTGTTCACTAATAACTTTGCTGCTAAAAGGTTGGGATAATGAGACAATCTTTCTTCATATTTGGCACTAAAACTTTGGATCACATTTTCCACTGAGCACATATGATGATCTCGCTGTAAAACTCCATACTTATACCATGGTGCGTTGGTTATTGTTCTTAAAAATTTGGTGGTCCCACTAATGATTTTACATGTATCTACTTAATTTCTTACCGATCAAGCCACTAACACAAATTGATCTGTTTATCATCTTAAACCTACTTCCAATCAAACGAGTAAATAGCACATGTTCGAAACTAGATTCGTGTAATTTGATTCCCCTGTCGTTAATTGGATATTGGTTACCCATTCATGTATGTAAGACCTCAATCCGATTTTCTGTCACATCTCATCATCATGAATTCCGTTCACGTATGAATGAACATTTTTTATGTAATTCTATTCCTGGCCGTTAGTGAAAGTGATCTAATTATGTAATATAAAACTTGTAATGGAATTTGTAGCCCTTAGCTAGTGTTAAGGGACTTGCAGAGCGGTGAAATAATGTTTCAGGGCCTTAAAACAACACGCCGTCTAAATTTTATGCCATTTAGATATTTTTGTTACATACAGTCAGTTTGTGTGATAAATTTTTTTGCCAGGCAAACCAATATATGATCGTATTGAGAATTAAATTCTTCTACATTTTTAACAACGAAAAAGTATGCATCATCTTGTGCAAAATTCCGAGCGGTTTAGAAAATATAAGCTTAGTTGTGTTTTCTTTTTGCAAAAAAAACAGAGTTATGGGGGTTCCACATGCAAACTAAATAACCTTTTACCTAGTGTATAAAACTGTACTTAAAAGATTATACAATTTTCTGCATATAATGTAAAACTTAATTGTTTAATTTATCGCTTATATTAATGTATTTCTTTTTTGTTTCAGGTAAGTTATCCGTATATTGGCCAAACGAATTCGCCCTAAGGAATAGTAAGTTGTTTTCATTACTAACGTCAATATAATTTTATGTAATTATATTCCTCCCACTACACAATCTGTGCATTAGTTAATTCTCAATCGAAGAGAAATTACTTTTGGAAGGTCCTAGTGATTTATAATTTACCCAATACCGAGATATTTGCCCCGAAAAGGCAATTTAAATCGAAAAACCGTGTATATCTGTACATACTTTTAAAAATTTATAGTCATTGTATTCTTGACAAAATTCGAGAATGATAGCATAATAATCCTAAATGACGCCCATAAGATTTAAAAAAGTTTATTATCGGACCTCGAAAACTAAGCAGGCTGGGTTTATTTTAATAGCGTCTAAGGATTAAGACCTTTCTTCAACCTGGAAATACCAAATAATAAGAAACCTATAGGGTAAAACGGTGAAATACGCCCCACTTTAAAAAAAAAAATCTCTACTGCAAAATGATAGCTTTATTCTAAACAAAAAATACATTTCTAATTAGTATAATGAGTGTACATTAGTAAATATAAAAAGTTTGTGAAAAGTAAACGCAGGAAAACAATAAAAAAACAATTTGGAAACCTTTCCTTTGAGGCGTATTACCCACTCTGCTGTGGAAAACGCCCCACACGATTATTACTACTTATTTTTAGTAAGAACTTAATTTTTTGCACCACACAAGTGACATAAATCTTCGTACGTTGTACACGTTTTGTGAAGCCATGGAGAACACGCTGTGCACTGTATCCAGTACTTTCGATTTCGTGGAGTAGTAATAATCACCGCATTTGACGCAAATCTCTTCAGATTCATCTGAAACTTCCTCAGAAGAACTCAATACGAGTTCCTCTGAACTCTCAGATGACGTTGATTCAAAACGTTTAATACTTTTCATCTTTTTTTGGTGCGCGGGTTACATTAGCAACTTTAGTTTTCTTCCCTTCTCTTTTCGCACTGATGTTTTGCTTTTTCCCACATAAAATTTTACGTTTGCAACGGTTTTCTGGAGATGTCAACAGCGTAGCGGCCTGTTTTCTTTTAGTAAGAATTGGTGGAATGACTGGAATCGGATTTGTTTGTGCAAAAAATTTTGAAGGGGTTTCTTCTTCAGAGGATTTTTTGCTAAAAGTAGTTGCAGATGGCTGTGGCCTTTTTGGTGGGGTTCTTTGCAGTCCTGACGGCTCAGGTTCATCTAATGGCACAGTAGTTGGGGATGATTGTTGTTCTCCACGATTTTTATTTCTATCGATGGGCACTTCGTCACGTTTGGAAAAAGCAGTAGACCTGTTTGCCTCATTGGCGTCCGAAATTGAGAAAAAGTGATCTTAAAGCAAAAGGGGCATTTTACACTTTTAGATCTGGTCCCAAACAGTGGTGAAACCCCACTGGTGTACCAAGACCATAGAGGCATTAATAAATAAATGCGTAATGTCATTTTAGAGGTTATGAAACAAGCTTTCCGAATTTATGTCGAAATTTGAACGATACTAATACACTTCATGCGAAATTGTTTTTTCAATAATTAAGACAGAAATAATACAACGTCCACTTGCCGTGAATTGCGAATTTTTTCGATTTTCAGCGGGAAACTAGTGAGGTGGTGGAGTTATACTAAACTCCTTAACTAACACTACCATTAATGTGATACTAGTAGTGTCATCGATGATTAAACAACTAAACTACATAGGTGGGGCGTTTTTCCGGCTGGGGCGTATTACCACGTTTTACCCTAATCAAAATAAGAAAATTACATTCCTCAATTTTTTTGGGATATTTCATGAAATGGGCACAATATGGACACTTTAAGTTTAAGTTCTTAGTAAGCACATAAAAACACACTTCTTTGCTAATTTAACCGTTCCTATCTCCAACGGTTTCCGAAATCCCCCTGTTCTTGACGTTGAAACATGCACCCTGTATACTCAAATGGTGAATATATTGGAATATAACCAATTTAAATCGCGTTTCGATCTTACTACTTCAGAAAACGTCCTTTATACACAACATCATGGCACTACGCCAACGTAACAATATCGGAAAATTAAATTGATACATAAAATTTTGCAGCAATATTGAAAATTCAACGTGATCACATTTTCAACTCTATAAGTGAAACGCATCGTATATTTTCCCACAGGGATTAAACCTACAGATGATATTGTCCATATAGTTCTAACCTTCGACGCAAGGACACGTAATGGTTCCATTTTATTTTGGACCGAATTCAGTTGCAACTCGAGCTTTGATCCAATTGCAGATGGAGATTCAATTTACATTCGAAAGTGGCTGCAAGAATGCATCGAGCATTTTAATATGTTGCACCCTGCTGGCGTCCTAAAGAACTCTTTTTATTGAATCAAACTTTAATGCTAGAGCGCATAAGCTGGTATCAATAACTAGTTATTTTATAGAATAGCTATTAAATATAGTTAAAATGTGAAACAGTTCGTTATTTTATACTTTAACCTTAGACTATTATAATTTTCGCGGAGGTGGTCCCCTTTCGGGTTTCTGTACTGCGACCTATTGGTCTATTGTACCCTCTGGTGATAGCCCTTTAAAGAAGTCGTGTGTTTTTGAAAAACTCCTTAGACTAAGTTTTAAACATTATTAATGTAGGCTAGAATTAAACTGCTCATTGCAGATTGCATTGTTATAAACTCTATTAGGATTTAAATTTTTTTTTAAAATGAACCTAATAAGTTTGTTTTCACAAAAAAAGCTTTAACCAACCTTTAAGCTGACCCTCATTCATTTGGTCAGAAATAGAGGATCAGGTTAAAGGTTGGTTTAAGCATTTTTTAAAGTAGCTGAAAACTACATTATTTGCTTAATTCGATTGTCTCTTTAATCGCATCGTGCGGCGGCCAAAACACGCTGCGTGAATTGATTGCACCTGGTAATGGAACCACGAGCCTCTGGCATTCGCCGGACTACAATCAAAAATAAACGATCAACTAACTAGAACATATGGCGAAGCTGCCTGATTTACCAGCACCGTAAAATATAAAATAATCCGCCTGAATTACGAACAGAATAAAACATATCTCCTACAGCGTTTAGAACAAACATTGACAGGGAGCTTTAAATCATGTAATGCCACGATTATATCTCGATCTTAAGTGAGGTTTCTGGCTCGACTGTAAGCCCCACGCAAAAAGTCCGAAACAAAAAAATAAACAAAACCGTACGTCTTGATGAATGGACTTCAAACTACGGAGAAAATCGTAAATGCCTAATGAAGTTTCCACTCAACCGAGTAAATTTGTAATTGAAGCTGAAAAATGCTTTTCTCTGCTTGACTACGCGTAATAAGTCATATGAAGCTATCTTAAACAATTAACTTTGTGTTACACGAGGTTAATGTGAGACTTTTGTAGAATGGAGTGTTCCAGAAGGGTAGAAGAAAAACAAAATGATACACATTTCGTCTCTCTAGAGTTGTTTTGTTCCATATCACATGTAGATCATTTTGAGAAAATCGAATTTGAAGTTTCTGTTTTTATCACTTTGTTAAGAATAAATATTTATGCGTTTAATTTTTTCGAACAAGCTTTAAACTGAGGTCCGTCACCTTGGCAGCACCACTTTCTTCAATCATAATAAAATTTATGCCATAATTTTTTGCTAATTTTGTGCTATTTTTTGCCGTAAAAATAAAATTTTGTGCCAACTCCAGAAAAAAGTTATAAACAATTTTCACTCGAGGTTGCCAGGGTGACGCTTAAGCACCACTTTCTCTGAATGGAAATTTGTTTAAGCCATAATTTTTTGCTAATTTTGTGCTATTTTTTGCCGTAAAAATAAAATTTTGTGCTAACTCCATAACGAAGTTATAAACAATTTTAACCCGGTGCTGCCAAGGTGACGCGTAAGCACCACTTTCTCTGAATGGAAATTTGTTTATGCCATAATTTTTTGCTAATTTTGTGCTATTTTTTGCCGTAAAAATAAAATTTTGTGCCAACTCCATAACGGAGTTATAAACAATTTTCACCCGGTGCTGCCAAGGTGACGCGTAAGCACCACTTCCTCCGAATGAAAATTTGTTTATGCCATAATTTTTTGCTAATTTTGTGCTATTTTTTGCCGTAAAAATAAAATTTTGTGCCAAATTCATAACGAAGTTATAAACAATTTTCACCCGGTGCTTTCAAGGTCAAGCTTAAGCACCATTTTTTCTTAATTAAATTAGGTGTTATTATGTTGTACTTTTTTTTTTAAACTCGAGGACGAAGTTATAAACAATACTTTAACTGTAATACAATATAACATTTCAGTCAATATTTTATCGTCATTGCCGTAAGTTTTAAATTGTTTAATAATTAAAAAAGTACTAAATAGCATTTTACAATGCAAAACTATACGAGACAATTTTTAGTACATTAAACACATGTTAGAAAGCAAATAATCAGTAAATTTTAGTTGCTAAAAAAATACTATAAAACGTAACGAAACATACTACAGTAAAAAATACTTTATAACATTGCCAACTCGACAAATATTAATTTAAGTCGAAGAACACCCGGATAGTTTTCCAAGTAAGATTAATTTATCTACAAGAAAATGTAAAAATATAGCGTTTTTTATTTAAAAACTTTATTTAAGCTTAAAATATTTCTTAATGGGCTAAGCACACGCCAGAGCAATTGATTTTTGATACGATAAAACTCAAAAATTTTTGATAAAAAATTTGTTTTAGAATCTAAAAAGTGAAGATTATGCAGCGTATTGTATTTAAAGTAAAAAGTTGATACGCAAAAATAAAACATTCGGTATAGCTAAAAATAATTTTAGGTTATGGAACTCAAACTCTTCAACAAATGTTAAATATTCTTTTTATTTTTTTAAGCCAGATATAACAGAAATACACAATAGGTGGACAACTTGTATAATTTAAGATCATACATGTATGTACATTATATGTATATAATATGAAAGTTGCTGATGTAGAGCTGTTTCAGGGTGAGTTTGTATACAGGGTGTCCCGATTATCGTCACCACACATTTCTTCAATATTGAACATTTTTGAAAGTACCTACTACATCGCTCAAAATGTTCGAGAAAAAAATTTATTACTCGAAAACGGTTATTCTTAGGCCTATATAACCTTTCACATTTTATAAAGTACATTTAAATAGAAATCCAAAAATGTAATATTATACAGGGTGTTCTATTTAAAATAACTAGCTTGGTAAACACTCAGAACTTCGTTATTAGGTAACGAATTAAAATTTTGGTTATGTTGAAGGAGAGGGAATTTTTAAACATAATCTTGATATTAATAAGTCAATTTGCCGCAAAATGGCGTATGGAACAAAATAACTCTCAGGTAACGATTCGTCTAAACATACAGCCAATATTTAATAATATTTTTATGTAATTTATACTTCAGTGACATTTTAATTTAAATATAATTCTGCTACAACATACAACTTTGATTTTATCAGTGTGTCAGAATAAAATACGGATGGTAACATTAATGCTTTAACATAATCCATAATGTCTTTATACGTTTTTATGTTTGTCAAAACGATATCTGATACACCTGTGTTTGATAAAACTTACGGATTTATCAATTAATTAATTAAAATATCTTTGGTATCTTGATATTGACAGGCTAATAAACATTGACTAAATTTGGCTACTGGTTCGTAAATAACAAATGATTGGCCATTATATCGGCATCTTACGGTTTATGCTTCAGTAAATCCACCTGTGCTAAAAGATCTTGTTTGCGTGGTGGTTTTTATACACACGGCACTTGACCGCCTTGAGTGGAGGCGGTGCAGTTTGCTTTCATAAAAATTGAGTTGTTTATGTTGGGGTTTCTGTAGAGATGTTTTGATAAAAGTGTCTGTGATATGTAAAGGACTGCGTTTTAATATGCACATGCGACATGCTTTTACAGTTGGCACAGCACTCCTGAATATTTAAACTTGTATTTACGATCGTGGTAGTGCAGAAGTTTGTTTTAAAAAAACTTAGCTTTCGGTAAATTTTAATTTTGATATGCGCTTGGATTATTTTGCTTCACTAAAAAAATTTAAAAAATAAGCTCTACTTGTTTGTTAGTGTGAAATAATTATAAGAATGATAAAAGTCCTCGTTACGCTTAAGACGTTAACCATAGCACATGGTACATTCTTAATAACAATATTACAATTATTGCATCTGTCTATTTTATATAATAACATTAAAAAAAAATGCATTTTGAACATTATAAATATAAAATTTGGTATATCAAGGTTAAATAAAAGCCTTAATCATCAGGCGTTATTAAAATTAACCCAGTCTAGTTTAATTTGTTCCGCCCTAAAAACACTATCTTAGGGGGTAAGCTTTTTTTGTTTAATGACCACATTAACCATATTATTGTTTAACCCTTATGTCGATAACCAAAATTCACAACGTTGTTTAATGACCAGGTACCCACCTACAGATTTTTTATAATAAACTTGTATATTTTTGTAAATAAAATCAAATAATTCAGTTTTAAGTTTCAAATTATAAAACCTGTTACAAACATACGAAACATTTTATTTGAATGAGGTAATAAACAAACCAGATATATGTACATATACCTATAAATAAGTTCAAAATTACCTAATTAAATTAAAAATTTTGAATAACGTTAAGCAGAATCAAACATTTGTCGAGGTAACCCCAGCAAGTGATACATTATTTAGTCTCTGGTGAACCCCATTCACATTATATCCGTCAACGTCGGTAATGGAACAAGGGACCTATGTTATGTTGATACGTTTATTGAACTGTTTATTAAACACGTTCCAAACTGATTTAACACAGTCTAGTTGCAAAGCAATTTACGATTATTGCAATTTTTACGCCTTTTTATCGTTTCTGCCGAATGATTTGTTAACCTGCACGATATATGTGCGTACGTTGGCAGTTTTTTTCAAAATTTAATATACGATGACTGTTAACGACATCTGCAAATCGTATAAATGTTTATGTTCATGCAGGAGAAAAACGAATAAACCAATCAGTCTGTATTATGTACTCAAAGGAATTGATTTAAAAAAATTGTGAAAACAACCCATATAAATTAAATTTTTAAATTACCACAACACCATAATAACATGGACTGTTTATTATGAAAATGGTACCTATACATAACATAATTTGGCTAAACCACTTCCAAAAACAGCCAAAAGGTAATTAGTTTTTTATAATTTAAAAAATTGTCAATATACAGGGTGTCCCCGTTATCACCGCGAATATTTTAAGTGGTGATAGAGGACCTTTTTCTAAGAAAAAAATTCAAGTACAATTTTTTTCTAAAATCAAATGCTAAGCAGTTATCAACACTTACTTGATTTTTTTACACTTCTGCATTTAAAAGACACTGTCGCCGAAAATATTAATTTTATCGTAAAATACCTTACAGCTTTTTAATAGAGCAAGAAATTCTCTACAAAATTAATTAAAATTATTTTTTGTCTACAGGCAATGGTTTAAAAGTTATAAGGCAGTTTGTACAACAAAATGGGAAAAATTTTAAAACTTTAATTGTTTTTTAGACTTTGCAACCGCTGTATCTTTAAAACGAAAGGTCGTACAAAAAAACCGACGGCCCATTCCGGATAGCAAATTTTATGGGCTACAACTTTGGTCAAGTGAAATTTTTGGAAAATCAAACCGATTTTCCGGAAAAGCTTAAAATAAGGAACAGAGTGTAAAAAAAATGTCGAGAAATTATGTTTTGTATTTAAAATAATGCTTTTAAAGAGAGTGCGATTATGAACTGAAAATGATGGAGATCATTTTGAACATTTATTGAAGTAATTTTGTGGTTACATATTAATTTTATTGCCTCCAGATAGATTTGCATTGTTTTGCATTTTATCGTTTTTTTCCCACCTTTTTCACTATTAAAAATATATGTTTAGTTTTATTGAACAACATATTTACCGAAGTTGTAGTCCGTTAAATGCCTTATCCGCAATAGACATCCGTTTTGCTCTACGACGTTTCGTTAAAAGATGTGGCGTTTTTATAAATTTAAATAACTTATTTACATGCAATTTTACAATTTTTTGTTAAATTTGTTCGTTAGCTCCTTAAAAAATAAGGGGTGGTTTTCTGAATAATTTCAGACTTCATAAAAAGCTTTAAAACTGATGAGATACATAATTTTATGAATGGTGCCGATGCTATGGCATTTTTAAATACAAAATATTATAATTTCCCGTTTTTTTTTGTTTTGAAAACGATAAAATACAAAACAATGCAAATCCATCTTAACTCAATAAAATTTACATGTAACCACAAAATTACGTCAATAAGTGTTCAAAATGACTTCCATCATTTATCATTTTCAATTACGTAATCGTTCTCTGTTTAAAAGCATTTTTAAATACAAAACAATATTTGTAGGAAATTTTGTTTTTGCACTCTGTTCCTTATTGTTAGCTTTTCCGGAAAATTGGTTTGATTTTCCAAAAATTTCACTTGACCAAAGTTGTAGCCCATAAAATTTGCTATCCGAAATGGGCCGTCGGTTTTTTTGTACAACCTTTCGTTTTAAAGATACAGCGGTTGCAAAGTCTAAGAAACAATTAAATTTTTAAAATTTTTCCCATTTCTTTGTACAAACTGCCTTATAACTTTTAAACCATTGCCTGTAGACAAAAAATAATTTTAATTAATTTTGTAGAGAATTTCTTGTTCTATTAAAAAGCTAAAAGGTATTTTACGATAAAATTGATATTTTCGGCGACAGAGCCTTTTAAATGCAGAAGTGTAAAAAAATCAAGTAAGTGTTGATAACTGCTTAGCATTTGATTTTAGAAAAAAATTGTACTTGAAATTTTTTCTTAGAAAAAGGTCCTCTATCACCACTTAAAATATTCGCGGTGATAACGGGGACACCCTGTATATGGCAGTGAGATATCAACTTTATTTAAAATCGATACTTCCTTCGAGTGCAGTTTAGGCTAGTAAAGAAAAAATTAGTTTTTCTAGATCGAAAATCGAATATAAAAATACTTTTTTATCTCGACTAAATCATTCTCATGAACAACTTTTACTTGCGTCCGTTTTCAAGTATAATTTAGACCGATATACCGGATTAGTCAATTTTCCGGCACGTCAAGTTAGCGGAGCCTGCGTTTACGCGCATAAAATAGTTCTTTATTGCCTACTGAAGTCGATCCTTTATTACGGCACTAAGATGGTTTTCTTGTGGCTGATGTACCAGTCAAGAATTTACGAGAACATAATGATGAGAGGGGGTACAAAACTTTGCGTGTAGCAACCGCCCCTACAGACACACGTATAATACCTGTTAACATGTCCCTGGAGCCTAGAGGATAACCGCTGCATCCGCTACTAGCTCAGTAGACTATCTCTCTAACGTATTTATGTTGGTAACATGGCGGTGCATCCAAGTCATATAAAGGTTTTTACTTACCTACATGTAACTTAATAATAATTAAAAACGTACTTTACAACTACGAAAAAGAAAGATCGACCCTTCGCGATTGTGAAATAACTACTTATAATTTCCATTTTCTATAAAATCAAGTTTTCCAAGAATGCAAGTTACTGACCCTAAAGGTTTTAGATAAAGCATACAAAAAAGCAAAAGTCGGGATAAATATTTGCCAATAAAAATTAATGATTTATTTTATATATTGCTCTTTTATTAACTTAACGATATCTTGCAATATCTTCGATATATTATCATTGGTTTGAAGCTTCTTCTGACTCAACAACACTAGCTATAGAATCATAAAATGCCGCATATAAATTTTCAGTTTCCCCCTATGCAGTAGCTTTGGGCGATTACCAGCATTTTATTAGATGCCGTTTTCTTTGAGTTATATTTCTGAAATTATGGATTAGTTCCGCTCCAAAAACGTTTCCCGTTTTTGTTTGGTGATGACGGTTATTAGGAAAACAAACGGGCTATAACTTTTCTTACACGTCAGCTTTTTGAAAACAACTGATCGCAATTAACAAATTAAACGAGATACAGGCAATATAGTACCAACACTTCATACATTAGTTATTATCTAACAAAAATAATCATACTATTGCATTCTCTTTAAACAAACGTGTTATCAACTCTTTCATCGATAATAATCTGGTCTCTCTTCCATATATCTTACTAATAGATAAAGTTTTCCTCTTTATGCCTGAAGTAAAATAAAGATTGGAAAAAGTTTTCATATAGCAGGAAAACTTCCTTTAAAAACACATACCCTTAGAGAAAACTGAGAGATGTGGGTGGTTATATTTCATTTTTGAGAATATCGGCAGTAAATAACTCGTTGTCGACTATGACCCCCATCACTTGTATTTTTTGTGATGATACTTGTAAATATCGTAGTATTTGAAATATTCAAAATTAAAGCTTATTATACACTCAATTAAACACAGAATATACGACGTTTGAATTAAAAAAGTTATACACAGATCAACAAAATTAATCGTGTCTACTTTGTGAATATGCAACTCAAATTTGACAATGGTTTGCATACTCCGTAGTGTTTTTGTTGATTAAAATAACTTTTGAAGGTAGTTATCAAATAAAATATAAAAAGAGGGCAGGTTTTTGTTTAGTAATGATGTCGTTACAGTTTGCTTTTACACCAAAAAACTTACTTCAATTATCCCTCATATTGACCCGAGAAATCATTGAAATACTTTTTGTGCCGCAGATGGGTTACCCCTAATAGTTTTCATCTAGAGGCTTGATTATTATACAAGAAATAAAGTTGAAGTAAAAACTGGGTAGAATTAGAAGTACAGCAAATTGCAGGAAAAAATTTGATATACGATAGAGTCGAGTATGTAGGCAAAAGGTTGGAATGTTTGCAATTAATTAAATTTAAATTTGATGCAAGTTGATTACAATTCAAATTTTGATATAAAACGTTCTTGAGATGATGGTAAGGTTTGCCATTTTATTAGATATTTGAAAAAATTTCATATCGAATAGTTATGGACATTTAGAGCACTGTTACTCAGACGATTTTCTTAATAAATTAGTAAGATATTAAAATGTTTAAGCTGCCAAACAATTTTTATACTATAATTCCCATACAAATTTAATGTTAGTTAACATTGTTATAATTGACCTAACATGCTTACAGCCGTATGCACAGTCGCTCGCCGAATGCCGCGCCGAAGAACTCTTCAGCGAGCGCTTCGTTAACCGCCCGCCAGACAGTTTGCTTGCATAGACAACTTTCGGCGCACCGCCAGCTGGAGAATTCGCCGGCGAAGCGTTGGACTAGCGTACATGAAAACATATTACTCTAGCATGCGCAGAATAGCAATTACCGAATTTGATAACGTGATACAACCTTGCTTCAGTATCTAGCATGCGGTAAATGACCGCAGTTTTTATAACTTTAAAGCAAAATTCATTTCAAACGCAATATTTGATAACAGCGCTGTTAAAGGAAATAGTAAGTAATAAGGTTTCCCATATTAATTACCTCTCTAACTACTTAACAAAGGGATAAAATCTTTGTTGGTCCCTAGAAATGTGTCAATACCCAAAATCTTAATTTTCTTTATTAATAAGAGTTGTTTAGATGTCCTTATAATTTCCAGTAAAACATTCATAGCAAGTTCTTTGTCAATTGTAGTTTATTACCGTTGTGTACATACATCATACAATGATGTGCATAATAATAGCTAATTATAACAAATACCTTAAAACCAAAATAAATATTGAATTTAATTGTTTTATAATTCATTTAAATGTTTATGAACAATTTTAATAATAATAAGAAAATAACGTAAGAAATAATTGAGATTTTATAATATTTGAGTACATTAACGCACCAAGTTATGTATTTCCTCGTAATTCTATAATTCACTGATTTTTGATACAATATGATCGCAATTAAAGTAATATTTGTTAAAAAAAATATAGACATCCATAATTTTACATAGTATTTTTACACTTGCTAAATACCCAGCAGAAAAATAAGAACATAAGATATATAATATGTACATTTATCAAACATGAGCACAGAGAAACACCTGCACAAACAATTAAGGTGAATACTTCATGTACAATACAATTTGAAGTTTAGTCGACTTTGGGCCGTTTGCACCGGTTTCACTTAAAATTTAAGTGAAGCTTATATCCCTTAAGCGACACTTATTTCGTTGCACCGTAATTTAAGCGAGACTTAAATTTCAAATAGTGATCCTTAAACTAAGCGTCACTTTGGGTACGGCTTAAAAGTTAAGTGGCAGTTATATATACGTTATATTACGATTGTGAGTGAATAAAATGGATTTGGACGAATATTTCGATGATGAAAGCGACATTCTAGAGCTCATAGAATTCGGTTTTCCTAGAAAAATTTATCAACGACAAAATTACTTTGAAACCATGGATGAGTGCAATTTTTTTTAAAGATTTAGGTTAAAAAAAAGTACCGAAATTCTTGACCAAATTAAAGATACAACATCTCTGTAGAAGCTATTGGGAGATATTAAATTAAATTTTGTAGCAATTATTTTCCAAACTTCTTCTTTATCTTTCCACATTTTATTGTCCGATTTTTTGTTTTTAATGAGACTTTCTTTTCTGCAACTAAATTTAATAACAATTTTTTTTCTGATGCATTGGTATAATTCGAACCACGCGGTTTTTTTTTCTTTCGACATATGCTAAAATTAAACAATCAAGATAGATACTACCTACTAGGGTTTCTCATATTTGACCATTTTGCTTATCCCGGGATTCCGGGAAGAAATCGGTCTTTATTCCGGGATTTCCAGGGATGTAATAAATTATGTCAATATTTTTAAATAAATAATCCAAAAATGAAGGGAACGGTTTATTACTTAAAAACAACTCCAAGTCATATATGTAATACATTTTGCTCCGTGATTATTATAAATAATTAAATAATATTGGTGAGAGAAACATACATTTGGGAAATAAAACCTTTCTATAATATATCATTTTTACAATGAACTTTTGCAACGTGATTTAAGAAAAACAAAGGTGATCTAGGCTTCGATCACTTAAGTCTATTTCTTGATTTATTAACAAAAAGTCTTGCTGTATAAAATGTCTCAGTCTCTATTGCTGTAGTTGAAATTGTCTTGAGAAACATCGCTTTTATCTGTAAATTTCATTTATAAGCTATTTGCTTCGTATTACCCAGGGTACACATATATAAAACTGTAAAGTTATTTTGAAGATATTAAATTTGTCATGGAGACCGGGCTTCTTTACGCCAAACTAAAAGCAAAAATATAAAGGAGAAAAAGTTTTTCCATAATTTACTGTTAGTAAAGATATTTATAATAAATTCTGATAAGTTACGATAGAACTACAAAGATCTTAGCTCAAAAAAAAACGAAAATAACACTTTTTTTAAATCCCGGGAATTCCCGGGACAAAAAGCATTTCCCGGGAAATATAAAATAGCTTAAAATGGACCGAGAACCCGGGATCCCGGGAAAGAAACCCTACTACCTACCTAATTTTTGGCGGTTGGATGTGCTGATTTCCTGTAAATAATTTACAGGAAATCAGTACAAATTAGCAAAATGGTAAATTTCTACAGTTGGGGCAGTAACAATTTTTTTACTATTTTATATAATTTTTATTAGTTTTCTGATCAATGATCAAAATAAATATATTAAGTTAAATATCATTAAAGAGAGAAAAAGATAAGGCTTTTAATAAACCCATTGAACTGTTACTTTTTAAATGCAAGTTTGTATTATATCTTAAAAATCAAGTTGAAAAAAATTTATATGTTAACTAAATAATACATATCATATTAATGTATTAGTATTATAATATAACTAAATACCTACTGCACTCTGAAGCTGAACACAACTTTTCCTCTGTCAACGTTAACATAACCTTACAAATACACACCTGAACTTGTCCCAAATGGATAAACCATCGCTTAGCTAAGGGCAGATGACCGATCGACGGTGCAACGAAATTTATTTTTAAGTGACACTTAGATTTAAGTGGAGCTTTACTAAGCTATGACTAAGGGAAAACCGGTGCAAACGGCCCTTTGTAACACTTAAATAATATATTACCTATATCGAATAAATCGTACAGTGCCGAAGAAAAAAAATTATAATCATATGATACAAAACTATTCCATCATCGAGTATAAAAACTGATGTAAAAAATAAATATAAATTTGCATTTTGCAACAATATTCAGTACCCTGGAGATGCTAGATACTCGCGCCGGCGGAGCGCCGAGTTTTCAAGTATTGCGCATGTGCCACTTAGATGGAGACTCGCTGGAGAACGACTATGCAACGCTCGGCGATGCGCCGGAGAAGCCGCCGGCGGTGCGCTGGAGGAACCGCCGGCGAACGACTGTGCAACGCAAACTGTCGGCACACCGCCGGAGACTCCTCCGGCGATCGACTGTGCATACCGCTGTTAGCTTTTAAGATGTTAATCATGGACCATGAACAAAAACCAAAACAAGTCCAATTGGAAGCATGGAAATGAGTCGTTTAAGAAAAATTATTGAAATAAAACCCCAGAGAGGTTATTTAACAGTAAAACTAATGGAACAATATTCAGGAGGCACAACTAATTTGGCTAGATCATGTATATAGAATGGGATAAAATAGGATGCTCAGGAAAGCCTTTGAAACGCGAACTGGAAGAAACAGCCGAAAAAGAAGACAACCAGGGGAAACCTGGAATTAGGAGCGAAAAAAAGGTTCCACAAACAGAGCGATCGAGTGAAATAAGGTTTAAAAAGCAAGATAGAGATGGTGGAAGTCATAAAAATAGAGTTACCAGCAAAAGGGATCAAAAGATAATTTAAGCTTTAATTTAATTCCAAAGACTGCCTTAAAAATATCTTGATTATTTAATAACTTTGTTAAAAACTCAAATTTTATGTAATCCCAACGAAAATAAGTACGAATTCAGTCGGTACGGTTTGTTTTAGTAAAACCACAGGAGCCCGTACCAAAACAGAAAAATTTAGCGTAGGAACGAAGTTTCACTTTGTGATTCGTTACACATTATAAATATTAAACATTCATAAAAAAAAAAATACTTTAGTAGACACTAATACTGCCTAAATTTTATTTTCAGAACAGCTGCAATTACATAATTAATTTCGTTTCTTTTGATGTTCATAATTCGCAATTAAAATCACAAAGTGATAACTACAAAGAAGTTTTTCATATTTCGCCTTCTCGCTCGTAAATTTATAATTAAGTTTTTTTTTGCACAGACAGTAAAATATCGTAATTATTACACTCTAATTCCCCTACTGATTGTTTTCGTCTCATTTTAAAGCAAATATTTTTTAATTAAATATATTGATGTTTCTAGATCAAAAGGAGTGATTGTTGTGTATTCTGTACGCGAATTTATTGCAATTTGGAACACAGGCATTTAAAATTATTTGTAAATTTGTTAATACATGAGTGAATATTGTTCCACATTTTTGAAAACCAATATTAGCGGAATCTAAATTATAATACATTAAACGGTAGATTTTAAAAGCTTTTATTATTAGCTTGTTCTAGATTAAAAATGACTTGAGTGGCATTTTGAACAATAATTTGGTCGTTACATGTGTCATGAACAATATATTTTCAGTTTATCTGTAACGTGACACATGGACTTGAAGGAATTTTAAAATGAGCCTAATAAAAATACTTTCAGCATTTACAGAATTGGAATTAGTACATATCATAATCTTAGACGTTTGTATGACAGAATTTCGTACGAAAGGTTGATAATACTCTCATTTTCCTAAATATTGGTTTAGTCCAAGAATATTTTTGGAATTAAAGTACTATGGTTTTTTATTTTATAATGGTATACTACATAACAAGAGTTGTGAGAAGCATATTACGCAATTGCTTTACAACTCGTGTTATGTAGCTTACTTTTTCTACAATCACACGATCACATAATCTACTTTTTTTTAAATTGAGGGTTTTAGGACGCTTCGACATCTGAGGTCCCTAGCATCCGGGAGGAGGGGGCGGGGAACAAGGAAAGGGTGGGTAATGTAAGGGTAGGTGAAAGTACTGTCACAGCATTTGCCTATAGTACGTAGGGGAAACCACCTGAAACCCCTACGATGACAGACGGCCGCGGGATTCGAACCCACGCCTCCCGACTTTACTCGCTAGGTTGCATACCAACCAGCCACCGAGCTAGGTAATTGCTTTACAACTCGTGTTATGTAGCTTACTTTTTCTACGATCACATAATACATACGATTTTAACGGCTTTTTGGCTAATATGCACATGTATTTACGTTGTGTCAATTTTGACATAAGCCTACTTTGACATTTCTAAACAAGTGTGCGTTTTTCTTACCGTGCGTTATAACTCACTTGCTAGGCATGCAGGAAGCGTTTGACGTGAGTCTACTATCTACTTGGATAATTTCTTTAAAAAGCTGTGCATTTTGCGTAAGGACCCACTTACTATGCATGCAGACTGTACGGTAAAAGTAATTTACATTAGTCGTCGTAGATAAATATATTAATTAAACACTTGTTGTTACAAATATGTTTTACAAAATGGTTCTATTCATTACCTCACGTTATTATTTTTATTGAACGAATCAAGGGTTAAACCAAATTTACATCTTGTTTGAAGCAATAGCTTTGGGCTATTTAACTTTGTTGATAACAAGACAAGTGTTAACAAGCCCTATAAACGCAGGTATCGATAAAAATTTGTAAAGAGGCACGTTATGTAATTCCTGTAGCCACAAGTTACCCCAAAGTCGTAAGTTTCGACCCGAGCTTGTAACTTGTTCTTACAGTTAATCATTTCATCCTCTTGTTTTACCATATTGCGGTTAGTAATAGTTACATGTAATACGAACTTCTCGGCCCATAACAAGCACTGAATGTTTATTTCAGTCTAGCTGGGTCGTCACCGTGTTTCTTTTGCCATGTGAGGAAGGTTGGAGACGATATCTAGGATCTCCTGATCTTTGCTGACAGAAACGTATCTACAATCTAGATCTCCCGTGTCTAACAGAATGTTGATACCGAACTGCAAAAAACGTCAAAGTTGTGTAGCATTTGAATCGTGAGGTTAACAGCCTAACCTTGGTAGAACAAACTACAATAAATTACTGCAAAAACGTAAATATTACAATAAATGGTCCTGTGGGAGTATTGCATGTACTATACAGTGTGTCCAAAACTGAAGGCTCACCGTTAACATTTATAAAAGTGTTATAGACAGCTATAACGTGAAATAAAATGAGACCAACGGTACTTATTTTTCATAAAATCTATAGCACACAAGATATGATCCTAAAACCGTCACAATCAAAGCCCCCATATTTACTAGACCAGGGGTTTGTACCAGTTTCTATCAATGTACCCCTTGGTCGCACTGTGAAGCATCGCCTGGTCCGGAAAAATTTAGATGGGCCCCAAGCAAACAAATTTTTAAAAAAATTAAGAATCGTGAATATTTAATACTCCATAATTAAAACAGTATGTGGACTCCTGGTCCCTTAAATTACTTCCGGGCCCGGGTCTCGGAACCCCCTGCCTCCCTCATTGGTCTAGGAAGCATTCTGTACCCTTTATCAATTAATCCATTTCAAAAGAACTTTATTTTTTGCATAAAACACGCTATGAAAAAATATTTAGTGCGAAAATTATTGGTTCTTGTATATTGGACAGAAACTTAAGAAATATGGGGCTTTTGCCAAAAATATGGCAGAAAGGATGACAATAAATAAAACATTTTTATTGCAATTATATCCGAAAAAGAAGTACATTAAACAGAATAATTTTAAGTAAATTTGTGTAAAGCATGTGATAACGTATAACAAAACTTAAAATAACGTTATAAAAAATTCGCCTCACATCGCGTTTTTCTTCGTTATTAAAGTTCATTTTTACGAATCTATTACGATGACAAGTAACGGACTTTCAAAACTTTTAATTTGTTGATTGGTTGTCATAGAAACAACATAAACTACAACGACCGGCCTACCTGATGGTTATTATTTAAAACCTTTTTTTTATTTGGCAATGAATAAACAAGTTAAATACCATGTGTGATACATCAATGAATTCAGAAAAATAAATGCTATTTGATTATGTAAATAGCAAAAATTAAATCAGCTGAAAGAAAAATAGAAGGATGACAGCTGGGATGTTTGGGTCACATTTATAGGATGAAATGAGAAATGTTGACCTGAAAAGCCTATGAAGCAAGGTCACAGGGAAAAACAAAATACGTAGACCGAGAAAAACCTGGCAAAACAGAAGCAACGGATATAAACATCAAATGGAAAGACATTAAAAAGCTAGCAAAAGACAAAAAACATGGAAAAAAATCAGCACAACACAACTCAACAGTACTACACCCAATAGTAGACTCATGACCAAATAAAGTGTTGCATACGATTTGCTATTATTTCATATTATTTCTTAATGAAAACTACCCATAATTTATTTTTAATAATATAGACCACAGTGTTAACCTCAAAACATATTTTATTTAGTACTATTATAAACTTGAAATTGCCAATATTATTTTTGGCGGACAGATTTTATCTCACTTTCAAAACTGAACACATTTATAAAGTTATTAAATTTTACGACGCCAAACGTGGGCTGCATCATTATCTAACGGGCGTAAAGAATGATGATAGTTTATTTTATGATCTATTGTTTACCAAAAAATTGCCAACTCTATTACTTATAGTCATTTTATAAATCTTGTAAAATTAATTTAATAAGTGGACTCCATTCTCAGAAATTGTGTAAATACAATTAATTGTTAGCGTGTATTCTAATTTGCTTCATGTAGGTGGTTAACAAGAACTCCTACATTATTTTAATGCAATAATTTAACTTTCAAGTTGACAGTCTTTCGATATTTGTCAGCAAACGTTCAATACTTCAGTATCTTCTATAAACATTAAGATTTGTGAACTGAGAGCTTGTACTGACTAAAGTTTAAAGAAAAAAAAATTTTTTTTTTCATAATTTAGTGGCATGAAATAAGTTTGAGTAATACCACCCCCCACTTTTTATTAAGTAGTCTATGTACTAACTCAGGCCCGCGCAACCTTTTAAGCCAAACGGTCAATTGCAAATTCTATGAAATCGTACCGGGCCGCACGACTTTCTAGTGGATATGGAGATCCTTTTAAGTGTAAAGGGTCCTGAGAAATTTTGAAGCAGATTTTTTCTCGCGCATAAATTGTCAATATGAACAACGCAGTGTATTACAAAGAATTCCCCAAAAAAATCGGTTTTTAATTTTTTTGTTAAAAGCGTAGTTAATTCGAAGCGATTTCCTCACTTTTGATTTCTAAATCAGTTTTTATTTCTAAATCAGTTTTTAATACAAAATAAAGATTCTTAGCGGTTGTAGTTCCTTTCATCTAATAATTCTTCAGAAACATTGAATTTTATACTCTTCGAAAAATAAAATTACAAGTTGAGCAGTATTCGATATACATCGATTCATCAAGACAAAGAGAATAAGATAAAAAGTTATTAGCAGTATATTCAGCCACTTCAAACACAATAATATGTCTATCTATCTACGTCCCACTTCTTACGAGGAAATCTTTAAAACTATAATGTCACTTAAAAACACAAAATCAACAGGAGATGATGAAATACCAACAAACCTCTTAAAACATACTGCCGACTTAATATCTGGACCTTTGAGTCACATCATAAATCTTTCTTTAAGAAATGGCATATTTCCAAACAAACTTAAATGTGCAAAAATCAAACCTATCTACAAAAAGGGGGATGAAAGTGACATAGGAAACTATAGGCCCATAGCCATACTCACAAACATCAGCAAGATATTTGAAAAAATAATCTACAACAGAATTGAAAATTACTTAGAACACTATGGCATAATAAACAACGCTCAAAATGGATTCAGAAAAGGCAAGACAACTACCCGCGCTATTTACATGGCAATCCGAAATGTACTTCAATCCTTCAATAAAGACAAACACACCATGGTCATGTGCGTTGATCTCTCAAAAGCTTTCGACAGTGTTGACCACGAGATACTGCTAACGAAATTAGAACACTATGGTATACGAGGGACCGCCCATAACCTTATAACATCTTATCCTTCGGAAAGAAACCAATACGTTGCCGGAAAAGACTCGTCAGGTAAATTTATAAAATCCAACAAAAAGAAAATCAAAAAAGGAGTCCCGCAAGGATCAATCTTATCTTATACATACTGTACACAAATTATCTTCCAGATTTTGTCAAAACTTCCCTTATACAATTTGCTGATGAAACATCTGCTATTATTAGTGACTCAGATTCCAAAAACTCTTTGACTGTTTAGGCCAACTCCAACATTGGTTTACGTTAAATAATCTAACCTTAAACGTCAATAAAACGCAAGTTATAAAATTTTCACAAAGTAAAATAACCTCCGACTTAAAATTTCAAAATAATTCCACAAGTATTAATGTTGTTAATAATATATCGTTTCTTGGTTTATGTATTGACTCTAGACTGGACTGGTCATACCACATCGAACGTCTGTCACAAAGCCTGTCACGGTACCCTTTTGCACTAAAAAACCTAAAAAAATTGGTCAATGCAAACGCGGCCGAAACTACATATCATGCATATGTCGAATCTGGGTTACGCTATGCTGTAATTTTTTGGGGTAACGCTAGTGACTCAGAACGCCTCTTTATTATACAAAAGCGATGTATAAGAAATATATTTGGTCTAAACTACCGAGATCACTGTAAAGACACTTTTCGTGACAACGAAATATTAACCTTTTACGGTCTATTTATCCTCGAAGCCATCCTTTTCGTAAAAAATAATTTAGATCTGTTCGAAGAGAATATAAGAAATCATGCAGCCAATACGCGACATAAAAAAAACCTAAAACCTGATTGTTTCAAATATACCTATCTTCAAAAAAATGTAGCGTCCACAATTATTGCTATATACAGGGTGTAGACTCGGATCACGCAACATAGCGATTTCAATGGTAAAATTTTAAAAGTCGAATTCTTGCTCCGCTAATTATTTTAGAAAAAAAGTGCAAATACGTTTTTTGTAGAGAAAAAAATTCTGTATCCATAAATGCAATCAATATTACTTTTTCGTTTTCCAATAACTGAAAATTAAGCAAATTAAAAAACGCGTTTTCGCTAAAATCTGTAGTGCCTTGGAATTATGCTATGACAACTGCCCAGCCTAATGTCACTTATACTGTCACTTTGACGCGAAATTCATTCTTAATTATACTTTATATTTTATCAAACATTTATTTTACACAATTAGTTATGTTTTCATTGCAAGATATAATAAAAATGATAATTAAGAATAAACTTCAAACGTCAAAGTGACAGTAAGTGTTAGTAAGATGGGCAGTTGTCGTAGCATAATTCCAAGGCACTACAGATTTTCGCGAAAACGCGTTTTTTAATTTGCTTATTTTTCTGTTTTTGGAAAACGAAAAAGTAATATTGATTACATTTATGGATACAAAATTTTTTTCTCTACAAAAAACGTATTTGCACTTTTTTTCTAAAATAATTAGCGGAGCAAGAATTCGACTTTTAAAATTTTACCATTGAAATTGCTATGTTGCGTGATCCGAGTCTACACCCTGTATAATAAATTTAACACATCACCTGAGAGTATAATAAATCTTCCCACCCGCGAATTGAAGAAGAAATTAAGAAAAGTTCTGATTTCTAAAGCTTACTATGGAGTAAGCGAATATTTAAATGATGCTGACTTTATAAAATGTTATATTTAAATATAATTTTTCTGTGTTTTTTCCTTTTTATTAACTATGCATATTATTTGTAATGTACGTAAATTATTATTGTGACAAGTTCTACACCTTTTTGGGATATTCAGAAAAATTAGGGATTATTATTTATTTAAGAGTTAATATTACCTACGTTTTCTGACATTTCATCAATGTATCTTGCCACAGTAAATCTAAATAAAGTAATATTAGAAAAAAGCTTTTTTTCAGGGCAAATTAAGTTCACAGCCTACATTATTTTGTTGAACCACAATCAGAGAATGGTTTCAGATGTTTAGCTGAAACATTAAAAATGTCATAACTTGCTATTGTTGTGAGGTCTTGTTGTTTATACGCATTTTTGAATAAGTTATGTTGTCCCACCAAGTTCTCTTACATTTCAATTATTCTTTCTCTTGCATTACCACAAACAGTTTTAAAAACCATTATTGATGGCTAATCACAAACCTCAAATTTTATTTGAAAACGTCCCCATGACGTATTGCGTATTTTATTTGACTTCCAGAGAAATGTTTCGAATCAGAATGGAGCAAATAATCACACATACAGTGACATTAAAACAAGTAAAATAATTTATAAAAGCTGGTCAACCGTGAATAAATTTCACCCATTTCATAAAATAAGCTCCATAAACACGCGAAAACGACATAAATTTCACATGTGTAGCGAAAATTTAATTCGTATTAGCACATATTATTCATGCAGCGGTGGAAATATGCGATGGAATTCGACCTTATAAAATCACCTTCGTCTCATACTCTTGGCTCGGATCGTGTCCATAAACCCCAACGTGTCACGTATCTTTAGTGCAGGCACGACAGAAAATCAAGTCACGTTCTAATTAACTAAAAAAGCTTTAAATAGAAAATGCAAGCGAAAGAAATGTCCAGCACTTATGTAACTAAAACGGCAGCAAAACCACGCTCTACATTATGCGTTCGTGTTCTTGGAATTAGTGAAAAATTAGAGTTGGCAGCTCCACACGCAGTTACATGACATTTAGTGGCTGCAATTATACATCAGGAAGCCATAAATAATTCATTAAGAATTTGTCACGAGTAAAGAAATACTATTTTTCCATAAAATAAATATCTTGATGAAAATAAAAAAAGCACTTACGTCGCTGCAGCCACGTAATTGACGTAAAGGAATGTGTAATAACAATACATTAAGTTGCATGCTTATACTGATTAAGGACGACGGCTTGTTTTTGTAAATCCAAACAAGTTTTTGTATGGGGTGAACTCACGAACAAGTTTTGATGAACAAAAATAATAGTGTAAGTCATCATCTTGCCAGTGGAGAAGGGGTGGAATTTTTAGGGTTTTTTTTAAATTTCTTATATTTAATTAAAACACCAGGTGTTTGAACACTAAAATTGGTCTAGAAGTAAGACCAACCATTAGTTTGTATCTGTTAAATCTTAAATCTAAGTTACTTAGCTAAAATCAGTCCAGCGACGTATTTTAGTTGTCTTTGTTATCCTTAGAGAAATATATACACTAAGACTTGCACAATGCTCTGTTTTTACACAAATCACTAGGAAAGTTCGAACGGTTTGGTTCTCTTCAGTCTTCGACATGGGTCCTGGTTGTCTAGCAGCTGTACAACTTCTGCATTTTCGTGTAGTTAAAGCCTGACTAAATGCTTCTTTGCAAATCTTTTGATTTCTTCTTCAACGGTTAAGATACCCAAGTCTTGATGAAGGTCGGCATTTCTGACAAACCAGGGAGCGTTAGGCATTTCATGTAACACATTGTTTTGGACAGTTTGTATCTTACGTATATTTGTAATTTTTGCACACCCCCATAGTTGTATTCCATACAACCATGTAGGTCTAATAATTTGTTTGTAAATCAAAATGTTGTTGTATAATGACAGTTTGGAATATTTACCAACAAGCCATCTGTATTGTGCGATTTTAATTTTAAACTCATTTTTTTTTTCTTATTATGTTCTTTTCACCTTAATTTAGCATCCAGACCAACATACTTTGCAGTGTTTGCGTGTGGGACAATGGTTTCATTGATTGTTATTTCGGGAGAGTTTCTCAATCTTTTATTTGTAAAGTTGATATGAGCTGATTTCGTTTCATTTAGTTTAATTTTCCAGTTATTGCTCCATGCGTGTATGGTATCACTAGCTGTTTGTAGTTTTTGGGTGGAAATTATATCTGTTTTACCTGTTGCCAGCAATGCTGAATCGTCCGCAAATGTAGCTAATTTCACTTGATTCAGTTTTGGTATATCACTGGTGTAGAGTAGATACAAGACAGGTCCAAGGACACTCTCCTGTGGCACTCCTGCTTGTATTTCTTTCAATTCCGAATAGGCTTCCCCTTGTTTTACTTTAAAAAGTCTATTAAAAATGTAGGAATTTTAAGTAATTTTTATTTTATTAAGCTTAAATGCTTATACAGGGTGATTGAAATTCAATTTCTGATTCGATCATTTTTTGTTTTTCCTTGGATTTTTCTTGGAAATCACATTTCTGCTGCATTAACTCGGCTACTTTTTTTTTTGTAAGTGCCCACGTTTCACTTCCGTATAACAGTGCCGGAGTTACTACCTTTTTTACCACTTCCACTTTTGTTCGTTTTGGGACTTTTCTATTTCCAAAAAATGTTGTTCTTAAACTGTTAAATATTCTTCCCACATTTCCTGTCCTTTCGCTTATTTCCTTGTCTATTGCCCAATTTTTCTCTATGATCACTCCTAAATATTTTACCTGTTCCAAACTAAGCCCATTGCAACAGTTAATTTCCATAAAATAACTTAGGAACTTTTATTTCGTAACAATATTGTTCGCAGAACTTTTGTGAAAGTACAAACCTGCACTGCAGTTTTAAATATGAATGTAAACAGTCATAAGCTGCATAATGGTAAAGCCTGGGGAAGTTAATAATCTGAACGACAAACATTCATAACAAACGCGGTTCATTATGCTGCCTGCAGCTTCGAACATAGCACGCCCAAGTCACTGTAATAGCGTTTCAATGCGCCCGATTAACATCAACACAGTGTAATTACTGGCGGCGTCCATCAGTTTACTGTACTGTACTGTCCGACTAGTGTGATATACGTGCTTTGAATATATGGGCTGGCAATGGGAAGCCTTTCTACTAGAGCGAGCGACAATATTATCTTGCGAAAATAAGGCTCCGGTTAGTTGATTGTAAAATTGTGGGCGAGAAGTGATTATTGGAATAGTTATTTACGTAACAAGATTTACTGTACTGGACGAGTAGACAGTTTTTGGACGCGCCGTGGGCGAGTCCTGAAAGCATACAAGTCCAGTAAAGACACTTACGGGTATGTTACGTACAATATTTTTTCTGCGTCAGTTCTGGACAGTTAACGTGTTAAACAATAAGTTAACAAACTATAGGTGAAAATTCACTTGGTGGTATGATGACGCTTGTTTGACAGCGGAAATAAACAAAACAACTCATCACCATGGCAAGCAACTACTTTCCGACCTAGGCCAGTAAAGACAACTCATTACCATGGCAACCAATTACTTTCTGGCCTAGGCCAGTAAATATGTATTTTCCAGCCTAAAAATTGAACGGAAAACATATTTTCTGGACGGACGCAGAAAGGTGTTTTCACATATTTAATGCCGGGGTTAAAAAAGTCTGGTTATAGTGCAATCAAGCGCTGAAATACTACGCTAAACAAACATTCAGATACATTAGCAAGTGGTATTTATTTCTTTGGAAGCAGTATAGCAGTACAGATCTTCTTTTACATTTTTAACTTTAATAGATCAAAAAATTACTGAACAATTTGAGTTGGAATTATATTACACGGACCGTTTAGGCTTGCATAGAGAGTTATATTCAAAAAGTTATTTTTTACACTTTTATCTGTGCCAATGCCATTTGAGGTGGTTTTAATTAAATTGAGTTTAAAATATACTTAAGAATTTCACTGAAATATAGGTACATCAAAATTCTGTCGACCCTAAAGGTTTTATAAAAGAATTTATGATAAAAAAATGTTGCCAAATGCAATCAAACTCAATTAGAAATGTGTAAAACAATTAGTTCTTGATCAATTGTTTAATATACTTTTTTGGAAATCGAAGGACGATATCAATAAACATAAGTAAAAAAAAAGCAATTTTGCTACATTAGATGATATCAAATTGAAGATTTGGTCTTAAGTAACCTGTATCTTACAAAATAATTTATTTTTACAGTAAGGATTTCAAAAATAAATACTCTTTTTTGATAATCAAAGAAGAAACACTTGATTTATTAAATATTTATGGATCATCTTGCCAAAGAAGTAGCACCAGAGGTCGAGAATAAACATCTTACATACAAAAACAGGCAGGACATCGTCTTAAAAATTTGTTAATACGAAAAATCCCTAACTCATACGTAAAGAATGCCGAAATGTACCCAATTTTGCCATCAGATTGTTACAGACGTTGCGGTTTTCGATTTGATAAAAAAAATGGAAATAACTGAATACTCATTTGATCGTCGCACTAGCTATTTTTTTGGAGTGGTGTGATGTTCGAACTCCTAATGTCGAACGTCATCTCGATGCACTTGAAATATGATATTCTATTTCGAATATGAATATGCAGCCGAATTTATGTAAAAGCCCAGAAATATTTGAGATATACCAAACTCACGTGAGTGCAGACGTTCCCATTTTCCAAAGTCGCTTCGGTTTGGAGTAGTGGCGTCTATCTAGTGAATATTTTAGCAGTACGTCTGCTGAGCTATTGCGTGATGTTTCTATTTAATACCCCGCAAGGGTTGCAATTTAGAGCATTACTCAAAGCGGATGAGAACCGTGGGAAATGGCTAAATATTTTTATTTGTTTCCAGCGTAGACTTTGGCTATGAGTAATGAAAGAAGAAGAAAAACAAATTAAGAAATATTAGGTTAAGTCAGTGGAAAGGGGTGAATTAATTATTAAAAATTTAAAGTAATCTTTATTTTAACAATCTTGTATAGAATTACCATTGTGTTGTATGACATTTGCTCATTGTTCAGCCAGTTTTTGAATCCCATTTTTATAAAATCCTTTGGATCTGCAGGTATAAATTTTTTCGGAAAGTGTTTTTAACCAGATCATTTTGCAAGGAACGAAAAACATTATGATCTGAAGAGGCAGGGTCTGGTGAAGTTGAGGGATGCGGTAAACCTTTCCATTTCAGATCAGATTTTTTTTTTGAGTTACAAGAATTTTGTAAGACCGTGTCTTATACAGGATGTTTCTTAAATATTGAGAAAAAATGCGGAAGGTGATTCCTTATCAAAAATTAAGGGGGTCTTTCATATAATTTTTTTTCCTTAGACGTCTCCTTTCGGAGTTACACCCCCTAAACAATTTTTTTAGCTTTTCGCCGCGTAAACGTCAAAATGAATTACACCCGTCAATTCTACCCAATATGAACATAAACAAACCATGGCAACCACCAAAATTAATCGTAATATATTGGAATATTTGATGGTTTCTGTTTACTTAGTTAATTTTTTTTTAAAAAACGGCAGGTTTTACGAGAAAAACAAATCAATAAAAAAAGTTTTTAAATAAATCAAGCTTTAAAAAAAAATTTCAACCCACCAAGAAGTTCTGATTTAAAAAAACAACAGGGGTCGCACTTTTCAGCCCCCTGTGAAGGTAGGAGATGATTAAAAATAATTTTATGGGAAATTTTTTAATAAGTATAAAACATCTACCAAATATCATTATTCTATCCAAATTTGAAAAATAAAATAAAAACCTAATTTAACCGCTCCCCTTTAGGGGGTGTAACTCCGAAAGGAAACGTCTAAGGAAAAAATTTTATACAAAAGACCCCCCTTTATTTTCGATAAGGAATCACCTCCCGAATTTTTTCGCAATATTTAAGAAACACTCTGTATATCGGTCATTTTATCTTAATTTTTAAAAACGTAAAATCATAATTCGCAAATATCAGTTGGGTTTTAGTAAATTTATTAATAGCTGTCTGTTGTGCTAGTTTAGTTTTATTGCTTGTATATTGTGTGTAAAAATGTTATTAAATAATTTTTTTTTTCAGGTAAGTGCTTAACCCAGTTTCCCCGAAAGTTCTGGTAAGAAAAAATTGCCGATATTACTTTTATACGTGTTAGAAGAAAATATTTACTTATATATCAATATTCTGACGATATTTAGCAATGGTATTTTAAATTCGCCATTTCCGTTTAGTCTTTTAAGTGGAACCAATTAAAATACCTAAACAACTCTTTTTAAAACGCGACTTCTTGCGTTCTAAATGCGTAATGTGCTATTAACTCACTTGAGGTCATCACAAACTAATGCACTAATGCACGGTGTACTATATCGTATTATAATCAAGATTTATATATTGGACGCTTAACTTTTGATACGAATCGGCCAATGAGATATTTGAAAAAATTAATGCAACGTATACCACAGCTCACAGATGACGAACGTTTAAACAACAATTTTAACGAACTATTAAAAGACATCTACGTTATCTTGTCTTCTTTGGATGTTAGACCATTTATAACTTTTAAATCTCCTTTAGAAAGATCCTCATTCTGTTCATTATTTGAATCGGGAGAAGAAAACTGTTTCTTAAATTTACTTCTCACAATATTTAAATAATCCGAGGAAACTGCGTGTTGCATCAGTAAGCTTTTCTTTTGTGCTTCCAAAAAATCTTTTAGCTTCTAAAAATGCGAGTAAATATGTGAGAAAGACGATGAGCCCATAGTTCTAATTTCTTTATCATTGCTTCAACAGTGTTTTTTTTTTTGTCATAGGAGCTCCTTAAAGAAAACCAATGCCGTTTATCGAGAAAGTTGTGAACCTCTTGTTTATTGTTAAAATTTTCATTATTTCTTACAAAAAACTCTGATAGATATTGATGCATGTTTTATTATTGAAGTTTTTCATGACTTCACATCTGAGTGATTGTAAAACTGAAGCGTTCCAAGTATATCAGCGTTATTTTCATGGTAATGTATTATTGATATTATTTCCAAGTAAAGTTTTCTGGATACAAGTTTTTGTAGCCATCGACTGAAACTCACGAAACAAATAACGCTCTACAGGCGCATTTTTCGTCTAGTCAGCCGAATCAGTTGACATAAAGCTTCATGTTTTGCCCTCGACAATAAAAGCGTATATTCCAGATCGTAAAAATAACAGACATGTCTAATGGATTGTGACGGCTTCATGATCTTCGTTGTTATTCTTGAATAATGAATAATTAGTCCGCGTCGCGTTGTCTTTATATTGTTTAAGATTGAAGAGAAGTAATTTAAATATGCTTATGGAGATCAAGTTAAACAAAAATATTAAACCCATTTATCAAAATAATATTAATAGTGAGTAACCCCTATTAAGCTTTGCGGCCTATTCTACATAGTTTACACTCTGCTTTACATATTATTTTATTCTTCCATCTGTCGCTGCCGTTGTCCATGTAACAATCTTCATTCCCAGGTTCTTGCTTACACAGGGTGATCCAGTTATCGTTAACAGCATGATAATCTCGTAAACGGTAAGAGATACAGAGTTACTTAAGTGAGTCAAAATGATCTGTGATTTCACAGAAATTATTCTATGGAAAAACATCTTGAAAAAAAATAGTTCTTGCGCTATTCATAAAAAAAAACAAAAAATGACGTTTTCGATTTTGCTTCTTTGAAATCATTCTACTCAAAATATGTTTTGACAGTATTAGGACACTTTTTTACGTAGATTAGAAATTTGTTAATTAATTTTACCTATCTTCATGTTTTTGGTATTTAACATCAAATTTTTAATTTTAAATACTGGTTGTAGTTGGCTCTGATACTATCATCAAAAAGAAATACTTTCATATAAATAATTTAACCCGTTAAGAGCCACAATTCTATTTTAAGATTATTTTTTTTTGTACAAATTGGTTAATTTAGTATAGAAAAACCCTTAACTGAAAAACAATTTTTTTTTGTTTTTATTTATTTATGCAGCGTCTCATTTTTGGGACAATGGCGCAGTGTGTGATATATAGTGTTTACAAAAGTTACGTAACGGATCAATATCTCGTCTTGTGACAATTTTACAAGAGAAAGTTTGATACAAAAGTTGTTTGTGGTAATTTACTACATGACGTTAAATTATTTTTAACTGTACAGTGTTTTGTTTTTGCACACCGATACGTCACTATGTTTTTTTTTAATGGAACACCCAGTATATTTTATAATTTTTGGAGGTAAAATTAAATTCTCTTTCGAAAACATGTATCTAAATTCAGTCGTTTTTGAGTTATTTAACTTTTTATAGAAATATTGACAGAAACAGGAGTATCAAAAAATAATGATCCTTCACAAATTGGCTATGTCAGAACGAATTTCTTTGAAAGCTTGTAGGACCATAGTGTCACAATGGTTGTTTAGTTAAAATTTTAAAATAATACACAGGGTGTTCCTTATGCCCGGTCCATTTAGTCATACTTCAAACACGAATAAGTCAGTTTTTTTTTTTTGTAATGGAACACCCTATATATTTTCACATTTTCTTATTGATTATGTAATTATCTTCAAAAAGTATTAAAAGTCAATTATGTCTAAAATCAGTATTTCTCGACTTATTGCGGTTTACGTGATAATTTAGGGCTACAAACGCAATATTTAATGGCATTAAACTAGTAGGCTTTAGAAATATTTCGAAATTTGTTTTAAATGTCAAATACAATTATGTTTTTATCTTTAAACTGAAAGATTTTTCAGATTATAAATTAATTTTTAAAAAACGTACATAAAAATTAAAGTTTGATCTACATAAAAGAGTTTGATTTTTCAGGCTATGAAAGTGAGCAACATCGTTTAAATTTTGTGCTTTCTCAAATAAACATTTGACGTGGTTACTCAAGTTGCCAACAAAATTTAATAAAAGTTACTAAAAAGTAACAAAAATATAATAAAAGTTACTAAAAAGTAACCAAAAAATGTTGGAGTTTTTGTGTGAAAAAACAGTACCATGTAAATGGTTAATATTTTCCATGCTAAATTCTTGAACGAAATTTTTATAAATATTCTATGCTATTTTCTTAAACGATAAAATAGTTACCAATTAGTATAGTCTAAAAAGGACTTTATCCTTATTCACTTATTCTGTATAAGTATAAAGATATTTGCTTGTCGAGCAAATCGACACCTCCCATATACGAGTTATACTCCCTTATTAGTTTTGGAACACCAATTTGAACAATTTTTTTTTCTTTGGCGGAAAATCTTTTCGTTTATGAAAGAGGTTCGATTGAACTATAATTCATTGCGATGGTCACTGGTTTATTGTCATTCCCTTTTACAATTAAAATTTCATTGGATTTATCAAATTGGTAGTCAAAATTTCTACAAGTTGTCTTTTTTCCATCTCTTTCGAAAGCCTCAAATCTCAAATATGTATAGCGTATTAAGCTATTGTCCTATTTATGGGACACAAAACATAAACGATGAAAAAATACACCTGAGTTTATTTCTATTTCCACTAATATAAATTAGAACAACGTTTTGTGAGATCACACAGAAAAAATCACTTGTGTAAAAATTAAAACACTATTTATTTTTATACAGCCAACTGCTAAAGTAAAAATTACCAACTTTTCAAACACGCGTAGCCAACCACATAGCTTAATAACCCTAAAGTTTTTTTATAAATAATATATTATATCAAATGTAATATATTAAACACAAAACACATTTTAACTAATAGAAGGCGCGATTTTAGAAACTATTTTGAAATATTGAGAAAAAAATCAAGCGTCCCAAATATAGGACAATGGCTGATAATGGGTTAACCGAATTGTCTCTTATATCAAGCGAGATAACCTTAGTAATCCGAATCAAGTGGTGCACCCTGTACGTACAGCTAGATACCTAAAATAACAAAAGTTTTGCGGAAGCAACTTTCAACAAGGTGGATTCTTAAGTATCTTGAAATTTGATTGAAAGTTATTCAGCAAGCAAATGCGAAGGAAAAACTTGGATAAGAGGAGTTTTAGTTTTCTTTTCTCGTATTGAAACTCTTGAGTGATCACTAGGATATTAAAGTTCAAACTTAGCAAGGGATTAAGTGTTTGAAACAGTATCTTATTTCGAAGTATAAAAACAAAATTCTGGTAATATTAAATTGGGCGAACTTTGAGGTTTAAAAAGCTGCAAATTTATGATCGCGCTATATCTTAATCCGCATCATGGCGTAATTGCACAGTATTTTACACGCTTTTTGTGTTAAATTTTGAAATAGGATTAAACACGTTAATGTACAGATTTAAATCAATCAAAGTAATATTTCAACATCGCTATTATCTGATTGATTTTACAAAATCAAAAAGTAGATTGAATTTTGTTTTTATATTAACGCTTCATAAGTCGGCCTGTTATCAACAATCTATTAATTTCCGACCGCAGATGGCTTTTGATGTCGATTCGATAAACGTTATTAAAGAATCGTATTACGGACAGGTGGTGATTCAAGAAAATTATTTGATATCCGTTCGTAAAATACTGTGTGGTATCACATCATATTGGCAATCTACCGCATACGTGATCCAGGAGTTTATAACTGCAACACATTGTTACACTGTAAACCAGCGGTTCTCAAAGGAGCAGCCGTACTTCGGCGAGCTGTTAAATTTATCTTTGCAAAACTTGATGCTTTAAAAACAATTTTTCAACCAGTGGTGTAGTTTGAGTTTGTGCCACTCGGGGTGGTCCCTGAGTTTGCCCGCTTCTCGTTATAAGGGTTGCCAACTCTTTTTCCAAAAGCAAACATAGATCGCACAAAAAAGTGGGGGGAAAGACTAAATCCGCCGCAGGCAATTTTTTTTGAATTTCAGATGTTCAAACCAGTGGCGTACGCAAGGAGGGGATTAGGGGGATAAATCCCCCCGAAAGTTTGAAAAGAACTAGCATTATAATTACCGCAATTCAAAATTGCGCGACAGACCGCTTTTTCATACATATAAAATATATTATGTTTGTATATTAGTTTGAAATTAGTCAGTATTGTTTTTGCAAGTTAAAACGATATCCACCCCTGAAATATTTTTTTGCGTACGCCACTGGTTCAAGCGTGTTTTAATGCTAAGTTAGTTGGATAATGTAGAGTACTTTACCATAATCCAAAATAACAGGTTTTTTTATGGCAGAACATATTCTGATTTTTATTTATTTTTTAATCAGATCGCCCCCACTCCCACGAAATTATTTTTAATAAGGGTAAAAGCTTTCATTAGGAGTTTCCATTTAGGTAAAGGAACAAATACATATTATATTTAGCAAAATTACAAAAAAAGTAATAACATAAATATAAACATAAAATTCACATAAATTCCAAAAAAAGTAACATCATATTTTAGGATAATATTTAGGGGAAAAGATCGGAAAAACGTTGTTGATGCTTTGAATTTATATGTTTGTTGCTTGTTTTCATGAAGCGTACAGGGTGTTCCAAATTCGATGGGAGTAATCCCATCGAATGGGTATCTCGCTTAATAGTAAAGATAGAGAAACGGTTAAATTACTAAAAATTTGCAGTTTTTTAGGACAAACTCAGAACAGTTCTCAGATATATTATATCATTTCCGGTTTTTCTTTTTTTGTTTTTACGTCCTATTTTTTGTTTCTCATCTCATACGATAACGATCAGATAGCAAATTTCACCGGAATATTTTTAATATGTTTGCAACTTTTTATCGCGAATATCATAGCATTTTCTACGAGCAACAATAATGCCAACTGTTGCACACTACCACACTAGCATTAAACTAACAGTGTTCCTCTTCCACTGACCATAAAAATTATAATTTTATTTATTTTATAAAAATTCGCCCGGATTTCCACGCCAAAGTACAAAAACCGGACATGTCCGGGGAAATCCGGACGTCTGATCACCCTACCCTATCATACATTTTATTACTTGGAATTTCTTTCGTCACAAGGGGGCGGGTTTTCAGTGCAGCTAGGTCGACTAGCCCGTTTTCCCCTTTGACTTTGATAAATTCTTTTTTTATGTGAATTTTTCATCGGGACGGAACTACTTAACTTTAGCGGCAGTTGTCGAAAATTGATAAAATTTTGTGGGTTAATAAAACTGGACTTGCTGACTAGCGCTAGTGCACTGATTATTATATCTACTGTTCCTTCATTACCCCGAGATTTAAATTTTTACCCCATTTGGGTAGATTAAAAGTGCCGCCCCAAAAAAAACTTGTTAAGATTTTGTGAAAAATAATAAATAATTTTCAAACTTTTTAACCCAAAAATTCCAAATTTGAATTAATTTGTTTTACAATTCCTTTTCCACTTAATTTACAAAATCGCGCTTTCCCTTATTAAAGGAACGTTTTACATAGACATTTCTCCGATAGACTGGCTTAGACAAACAGGCACACATAAATTAACTCGACTTTTTGAATTTCAAACGAACGCCGAAGATTTCCAGCCGATAACTAAGAAAGTCTAGCGGCCCTCCAATAAGTGGAATTGACTTGAAGTTTTTCCTGAAACTTTACAAATTGTGTTGAAAGTTAGAAGTAGTCGGTTTAGCCCGGATTGAGTGCTAATGGACCTATTTGTTGGAGACTAAATCGTTAAAGGTAGCTAAGAGTTATTGCACGTTTTATGTTGCTCACAGCTTATTGCGAGAGTGTCTTGGCAAATGAAGTTTTATCCTGCAATTGTTCAACAAATAAAATTAGATGCAAGTAATATTGTTACCAGATATCGCAACGAGTTTGTCGTCTTGACAAAACTTAATACAAAACTGCCACACGTTTTGTAAATTTAACGCGAAATAGCAACAGAGCGATACCAAAGACAATCTAACTTATAACAGATCGGCTACGATTATGCGTAAATAACAATGTAATTTACAAAGAACAATGAGAAAGGGCGATCCGTTTTTGTTTTATATTGTGCTGTAAATTTATCATATCGTGATCTTGTTGGGGTTCGCAATTAATTAAAAACCCTTCAGGAGAGCACTATCGCGGATGTACCGGTTCAAACTTCCCTTTGCGAATGCTCCGATCAATGTTGATGCAAAGTTTAACTAATTTCCCTGCTGTTGTCTTCCTCCGTTTCATCAAGTGGCCTCGAGGCTGCAATCTCGTAATCTCTGTTCCCGCGTCCTTCTTTTACCTTTTTTTTGTGTAACTGTGTAACACCCACTCTGCTTGCGATTGCATTTTTACCCATCAATATTCATTTCATTAAATGTGTTGATGGTAAAACATTTTTTTATTGGAAATTTTAAGACGGCGATTTAAAAAAAAAGTCCTTTTTTCAGTTTCAGATTTCGCAATATTAAATTATGTTTTTACTTAAACATTTTTTTTTCTTTGCTTTTAAGTTAATTAAACATTTAATTTACTTATAAATTATTATTAATCATAAACAACGTTTTGGAAACTGTGAGTGTAAATATAACTTAAAATTTCATCTTTAAATAAAAGACTCAAATGGATAAGAGTTTAAAAAGCTTTAAATCCTTGAATCCCCAAGGGTTTTAAGGATAATAAGGTTTTGGAAAAATTTAAGAGAATTTAGATTTAAAATTTTGCTTTATACCAGCTCATCAACGCAAATTAAAAGTATACACGGATACAAATCAAACTTTTTTACTCATATACACTGTTAAAAGTCTATACAGGATGTATTAGAAATCAGTGCTTTAAGTTTTTCGTTTATTTTTGGAAATAATGTCAATAAACCTCACATATTATACAGGGTGTTTCTAAAAAATACAAAAAATTTTTGGAAGGTGATTCCTTATCCAAAATTAAGGGGGGTACTTTATATTAAAAAAATTCCTTGGACGTGTCCTTTCGGAGTTACACCCCCCTAAAGGGGAGCGGTAAAATTAGGCTTTTATTTTATTTCTCAAATTTGGATAGATGTAGAAAAATGATATTTGGTAGATGTTTTATACTTATTAAAAGGTTTCCCATAGTAATATTTTTAATCATCTCCCATCTTCACAGGGGGCTGAAAAGTGCGACTCCTGTTGTTTTTTTTTTTATCAGAACTTTTTGGAGAGTTAAAATTTTTCAATTAAACAATAAATTTTTGAAAGCTTGATTTATTTAGAAACCTTCTTTATTCTCTAGTTTTTCTCGTAAAACTTACCGGTTTTAAGTAAAAAATAAAACAAGTCAACATGAACCATCAAATATTTTAATATAAAACGATTCATTTTGGTGGGTACCATGGTTTGTGTATGTTCATATTGGGTAGAACTGACGGGTGTAATTTATTTTGACGTTTACGCGGCAACAATGCTAAAACGCCCGTCCATTTTAGCAAATAAGAACATAAACAAACCATGGCAACCACCAAAATGAATCGTTTTATGTTGGAATATTTGATGGTTCATGTTTACTTATTATATTTTTTACTCAAAAACGGTAGGTTTTACGAGAAAAATTAAAGGATAAATTTTTTTTTTAAATTAATAAGGCTTTAAAAAAATTGTTTAATTGCAAAATTTCAACCCACCAAAAAGTTCTGATGAAAAAACAACAGAGGTCGCACTTTTCAGCCCCCTGTGAAGGTGGGAGATGATTAAAAATATTACTATAGAAAACCTTTAAAACATTTATCAAATATCATTCTCCTACATTCAACCAAATTTGAGGAAATAAAATAAAAACCTAATTTTACCGCTCCCCTTTAGGGGAGTGTAACTCCGAAAGGAGACGTCTAAGGAAAACATTATATGAAAGGCTCCCCATAATTTTTGGTAAGGAATCACCTCCCTAGTTTTTTCGCAATATTTAAGAAACGCCCTGTATAGCGAAAAAGCTACACACAGACATGAATATCAATTAAAAATTTTAATCTTTATTAAAAAGATATCATTCAACTTATTTATATCCTTCTAGTAAAGTTTTAGGTCAAAATTAGGCAGTACAATTTTTTATCTTCCCACTATATAAACATTTTACTGTTATTTTTGAGAAAATAGTCAAAATCAATAAGGTAACAGTGACAATGAGAACATATAATGTACTTATATGAAGAAAGTTGGTAGCACAAACTTTTGGTATTGTTTCCAATAACACTTTATTTGTAGTTCATTACGATCAACTTTCAATTCCAAGTTACATACATGTGCAAAGACTTCGTTTCTTCCATGACTGTCTTATAGTGGTCAAAGTTTTTCGATAAAATGTTATCTTAATTATTTGTATGACTGAAACATAAGAAAATTTTATATCTACTTTTGAAACTATACTAGTGCCGCTTGATAAAAACAGTTGTATAACGCCTTTTTACATCAAAATTTCGACTACCTTTATGTCATTTTTTGCAAGTTTTAATCTCATTTAGGTAATAATATACGAGATTGTTTAGGGTACTTTTATAACAAATGAAATATTTATTTAATAATGACGTTTGGAACACTGTATACACTTTGCATTATAATTATGTCTACTTACTAAATAAATTATTAATAATTTATGTACGAAGCTATTTTGTACACCCTCATGCAGGATAATGTCAATTTTCAACCACACATTTGCCTGTTTTATCCCAACCAGTACACCAACACAAAAGTCCACATAATAGCTATCCCGAGCTACATTATGTCGCTAGAGTATTTAGTACAACAAAATTTGCGACTTATTTTAATAGGTTTTTGGTACAACTTCCTTTTCGTAATCAAGCTAGCTTGAGAGTCAAAATAATGTTGTTTTAAGGGCACTTACTTTGTTATTTTATGCAACTACTTGCTTTACTACTTACGAGTTAAGTTGGTCTGAGCTAAATGCTTTTGCACCTCCTGGTAGTACCTATCCATATGTGCTAAGAATCGACTTGGTTAATTTTGCTTTAAAAAAAAAAATCACAACCGGCAAAAGTGAAGACCGAGAGGAATCAAGTCGGACAAACTTGAAGTTGTTTAATAGCCTATTAATCATTTATTTTGGTCATAACTTCTGTCACATCAGTAATGTTTTGTGTTGGTGTGTTGGTGTTAGTAATTTAAATTATAGTTATGAAGCAAGTTTATTACCAAAAGAGTTTTAAGGGCCTTGACATCAGCAACTGTCCATATTATAAGTTTTTATTATTAAACGTTAAAATGCTTTAAATGCAATTTATGTTTGTATACATGGTGTCTCAGATTAGATTTCCAGCATGGGGGATCTCGCTTATTATAAGTGATACAGGTTTGTTTAAATTAGATGAATTATTCCTTAATGTGAGAAGAGTCACAATCAATTTTTAAAAGTACAAATTTCCTCGTGCTTCAGATGTTACAGCAAAAAATTTGAAAATGTGGAATTTCTTTTTTCTCTCGTAACGTTTTTGTCTTAATCGTTAGAACAATGCTATTTGTAGTTTCTCTAGGTACTTTTTAATGGAGAATGTAACTGTTATTTTAGATATTTTTAAACACCTTATATTTTCGAGATACTACCCCCAATTTCATTTTTTCTTATGGGCCGCGAAGTTGACTATGGAATAGTTAAATGTGCTTTTTTCTCTCTTTTAAATGAGATATTACTTGCTATATCTATTTTTATCAATAAGTCACAAAATGAAGAAAAATCGTATTTTACCCATCACTTATCACGCTATCTATGAAAATAAAAACAAAAAACAACTAACTGAATGTCAACAGACAGTTACTATTTGTCTCCAGTATCATTTATTAGAATTTCGTATTATTGTTGTGTAATTCGATAGTCTTTTTAGCAAATTTGTTATCATATAATTATGGGCACATCTACAACTAATTCAAATTTTTAAATGTTGCAATGCTACATTCATTGCAATAGAAACTGTGTAAAATAGATAGTTCTAATTGATTATTGATTTGTTTTAGATTTTTTGTTTGTTTTTCGAAAAAACATATTATTTTAAATTTATTTCCAAATTTCAGTAATTACGCCCCCTTGCTTGCCTTTTCTCAGGATATAGCTATCTAAGTATATTCGCTTAGCTTCTACACAGTTTTTATGGCAAAGAATGTAGCATCTCAACATGTCAGATTTTTCGCTATTTTTAAATGTAGCCATCATTATAACAATTACTACAAAGACTATAGAATTACACAACAATAATATAAAACTCTTATAAATGATTCCGCAGACAAATAGTAACTGTCATTTGACATTTAATTAGATGTTTTTTGTTTTTATTTTCATAGATAAGTGTAGGGTAAAATACGGTATTTCTTCATTTTGTGACTTATTCATAAAAATAGATATAGCAAGTAATATCTTATTTAAAAGAGAAAAAAAGCACATTTAACAATTCCATAGCCAACTTTGTGGCCCATAAGAAAAAATGAAATAAGGGGTAAAATATCGAAAATGGTAGATATTAAAAGAAATCAAAAATAACAGTTACATTCTTCATTAAAAAGTACTCTAAGAAAGTACAAATAAAATAGTTCTAACGATTAAGACAAAAAAGTTATGAGAGAAAAAAGAAATTCGACATTTTCATATTTTTTTGCTGTAACATCTGAAGCACGAGGAATTTTGTACTAAAAAATTGATTGTGGCTCTTCTCATACTAAGGAATTCATCTAATTTAAACAAACCTGTATCTCTTATAATAAGCGAGATCCCCATGCTGGAAATGTAATCTGGGACATCCTGTATAGTATGCAGAACCAGATCTGCAAACAGAGGCAGACCTAGGCAAGTACCTCTTGTTGTTGAACTAAATATGACGCCCAAAGTTTCTTAAAGTTGCATGCTACAAATAAATTTTGTAGAATGTCCCATCTCTTCAGAATCACCATAAAACCTTCTTTTGAGTAATATTTCCTTTGCCTTGGACAGTCAAGTTCATTTTGATTTTAACAATACACCTCACCAAGTAGATTAAAGTTATAACCTTATTTGGTCGTATTTTAAATATCAGAGATGTCAGAACCAAAAAAGAATAATGAAACACAAAAGTCATTTTTTTAGTGTAAATAATATTCAAAGATTAAAATATCGTTAATGTGTTTTTGTACGGATTCAAAACCCAAAAATTAATTAAAATTCAACTTCTTATGCCACCATTTATTTTGTTAAAATTCCGTGACCATACATCAGTCTCTCTCGCGTATCTGTCAATCCCATAATACAAGTATTTCACGTTTAATTTCTGACACAGCGGGGCTACTACAGTATGAATCACACGTGATAATGCTATGGATAAATAGACGAGTAAGAATGGTGGGGAAGGACACATATGTTTAATAGTGTAACGTAATGTGCAGGGAGGGTGGGCACAAAGGGACCCGCACTAAATGTAAGTATGTAAAGTTATGTGATAAATGGACTAAAGCGGGGATCAAAACTGACTCATCTATAGCGCTATAGAAACTCAAGAATCTGTTCACAAACGTTCGTTAGTGTGAATGACAATCGTTATGAGACAATCGAGAGTGCAATTAATGCAGGCTTCTAGATTTATTTGATTTTGAAATCGAGTCTTGCCGCAATATTTTGCGTTAAACGAAAACCAATTTAATTTAGTTTGTCATTTGACTCGTTGATTTCCAAAAGAATAACACCGAGAGTTTGATAAAGTGCAACCGGCAAAGCATGGAGAAAATTTCTATTCATGTATACAGGGTGGTGCTTTTTTCGATGCTCACCATTGCTATCTTGGAAACGGTAAGAGATACAAGGTCGGTTAAATTAGAGAAAAGTTGCACATTTTTATGACGATTGAGAATCTGAAAAGAAATGCTGAATATTTTGATTCGTTTTTGTTTTATTACAAAAAAAACTGAAAAATGTGATTTTAGAAAAATATTATTATCTTCCCTACCACTGACTCTATTTCATTTAAACTTGGTCACTTTATGTTTTTGACCGTCCTGGGTTTGATGACGTCAACAGAAATTTTCTAAGACTTCTAGATTTCAAGTTGCGATAGTCAACTTTTTTATTTCTTATGGCCGCCATATTGGATTTTTGCACCATCAGACAGACAAAAAAATTAGCTTTTCAAATTGGTAACCAAAATACCTTTTTTCTTTCAAAAAACTTGTTGAAATTTGAAAATTTGTATAAATAATCTACAAAATCGAGAATGCTCTGAAAAACAATTGAAACTATGATATAAATAAAAGACTGAACATTTTATTGGTCTAATGATAACAAATTGAAAATAAATTTAAAACATCAGATATAAGTAATTATTTAAACTGTTCAAAGTGTCCGCCGTTATGTATTATACAGAGGTCAATCCTTAAATTCATTTCGTCCACTGCCTTTAGGATAGTCTGTCGCGGAATTGAGTCAAATGCATTTTTTATTTTACGACGAAGATGTTCAATATTATCTATCCGTGGGGGTTGCATAAACAACATCTTTTACATTGCCCCACAAAAAGCAATCCATGGGCGTTAAACATGGCGATCGTGGAGGCCAATAAACAGGACCAAACGTACCAAGCCAAGAATTTTGAAAGCGTGCATTTCAATATTCTCTTACAATTCGGGCGTTGGGAGGACCAGCTCCATCTTGCTGAAACCATTGAAGATTTTGAATGGTTAATAATGGCAATTCATCTAACATATCTTCTAAATTTGTTTCCAACAATCTTAAATATCCAGGCTCATCCAAATGTCCATCGATGAAAAAGGGACCCAGAATCGTATTATCTAAAAGACCAGCCCGTTCAGCGAATATCGAACTTGCGGCCTAGTCTCTCTTATTAAATGGGGATTCACTGTAGCGTAATGATGAAAATTTTTCCTGTTAAACATTCCCGAGTTTGTGAATAAGGACTCGTCAGTCCATAGTATTTTTCTGGAAAAATGTGGGTCTTGCTGCAGTTTTTCCCGAAACCAATAACAAAAGTTCAATCTTCTGTTAGTATCACCAGGATGAAGAGTTTGTACCCTTGAGAATTTATAATCGTGGTAGTTATGTTTTTTTATTATTTTTCTGGCATATGCATCATTAATACCACACTCTTGAACAATTTTCCGGCTGGAGTTTTCTGGATTAATTGCTATTTGAGCCAACACATTCACTTCATTAACATTAATCCTTTTCCTATACGGCCCTCGCGGTCTTTTAAACATGCCATAATTACCCAAACTTCTTGAAATCCTCGTAAACATTGTCCTGTGGGGTTGCTCTCTCTCTGGATATAAATTTGCGTAATTTTCAGACGCTAAAAGAGAGTTTTTATGGTTTCGAATGTAGACATCATACATTTCCTGCTTTTCTTCATTCGTAAACATCTTGATAATCAAAACAGACAATAAAGAAACTCTACGTACGTCACTTGCACGCAATCTGTCAATATTATTGATATCATAGTTTCAATTGTTTTTCAGAGCATTCTCGATTTTGTAGATTATTTATACAAATTTTCAAATTTCAACAAGTTTTTTGAAAGAAAAAAGGTATTTTGGTTACCAATTTGAAAAGCTAATTTTTTTGTCTGTCTGATGGTGCAAAAATCCAATATGGCGGCCATAAGAAATAAAAAAGTTGACTATCGCAACTTGAAATCTAGAGGGCTTAGAAAATTTCTGTTGACGTCATCAAACCCAGGACGGTCAAAAACATAAAGTTACCAAGTTTAAATGAAATAGAGTCAGTGGTAGGGAAGATAATAATATTTTTCTAAAATAACATTTTTCAGTTTTTTTGTAATAAAACAAAAACGAATCAAAATATCCAGGGTTTCTTTTCAGATTCTTAATCGCCATAAAAATGTGCAACTTTTCTCTAATTTAACCGACCTTGTATCTCTTACCGTTTCCAAGATAGCAATGGTGAGCATCGAAAAAAGCACCACCCTGTATAAGTAGCAAAACGTCACTTAATTAAGATATTTGCCTGCTTTCCAATAACTAAACCAATTTTTATAGTTTTTTTTTATTAAAATGTGTTTATTAGATACTTTGATTTTAAAACACGATTCAACACAATTGTTTTAACAAATTTAATCAAAGCCTACACCCATATTAAACGAAAATAAGTTGATCCAAACACACCAATTCGGATTCAGGTAGAAACAGTCTACTATACAACAAGTGCATCGAGTAGTCGACAAAATATATGATTTTAAAAACAAGAGATATTCCTCTGCAGTATTTATCGACATTAGTCAGGCTTTTGACAAAGTATGGCATAAGGGCTTAATGTATAAACTTAAATGTACACTTCCAAATAACTTCTACACAATTCTCAAAGATTTCCTAGAAAATAGACAATTTCGAGTTAAGTTTAAAAACGAATAGTAATAGTAATAGGCTTTATTTAGTTATAAAAGAAACTATTTATACATCAATCTTTACAACTAGTACTTTAAATTAAAATTGCAGTTTTACATGGGTCTTACAACCTTCTTTAAACGCATGCAGATTAACAGAATATTTTAATTCGTTTGGTAATTGATTAAATAATTTTAGCCCTTTGTAATAGAGCGAGTTCTGTGTACTACTTTTTTTACATTTAGGCAGTCTAAAATGTTCTCTTTGTCTTGTTTCATAATCATGCTGTTCTTTGTTGTATATCAGATATTTACTCATATATCCTGGCATCATATTGTTTATACATTTATATATTAGAACCAAAACGTTATACACTGTATTTTGCCATATATTAAGGAACCCCAACTTATTATGCATATATTCAATTTTAGTTAATTTAGAACACTGTAATATGATACGCAAAGCTCTGTTTTGCTGCTTTTGTAATTTTTTCAGATCCCCCTCATTACTTAGAAATATTATGCTACTGCAATAATTAAAGTATGGTTCTATTATTGTATGATATACCAATATCCTAGCTTCAAAGTTTAATTTATTCGATATTCTCCCAAAATAACTAATTTTTGCACCAACTTTTTTTACAATATAATCTATGTTCTTTTTAAATTTTAGATGATTATCTATAATTACCTCTAGGTATTTAAACTCTTCAACTATCTCTACTTTATTATTATCTATAAATACGTTAACATTTGACATATTGCTGAATTGTGTACTACCTATTACCATGCATTTTGTTTTAGATACATTCAACTCCAGTTTATTAGCTTTAAACCAATCTGTTACTTCAATTAAATCTTCGTTTATGACATTAACTGTTGTTTGTAAATCTTCACCTGATACCGAAATTAACGTATCATCTGCAAATAAATGCATGTCACACGATTTAACTGTCTGCGTAATGTCATTTATGTAAATATTGAATAAAACTGGACCTAAAACTGATCCTTGTGGTACACCTAACTCGTTAATAATTGCCTTTGATTCTACTTTTCCCACCCTGGTTTTTTGAAATCTGTTTGATAAATAACTTTCAAACCATTTTAGTTCATTCCCTTGGATTCCGTACATTTGTAATTTTTGCAAAAGTCTTTTTCTACAGATGGTTTCAAATGCTCGTTTCAGATCGACAAAAACTGCCAAAATTATTTTATCGTTTTCAATTTCATCTCTCCAATTTGTTAAAACTAAATTCAATGCTGTTTCGCATGAATGCTTATGTCTAAATCCTGATTGAGAATCTGAAATATACAGATCTGTAGCTAATTCATGCAGGAGTTCCTCAAGAAAGCATATTTGGTCCGGTATTATATGTGTTATATGCATTTGATTTACAAACAGTTCCTGTCTCCTGTCTCAGTACCATGTCGTTTTAGTGTTAAAATTGACACTGCACTTTTTACCGTGTAAATTGTTGTTGAGTAAAATACATAATTACTCCTTTGTGAAGGTAAAGTCATTAGCGATTGAATAGAGTAGAACAATACATATTTTACTCATGGCGCGTTTATTTAAATTCTTCGTTAAAATTCTTTACTCTGTTAGGATGGAGTTAATTATCTAAAAACGCATTACTTTACTGATTCAATCAAGAAAATTGTCGTCGTGGGACATCCTGCCCTGTGATCGTCCGTAGGGGATCAGATGCGTGTCGACTCATCGCTCATACCGACAATGACAGTACGCAGAAACCACCCCCACATCCACCTAGAGAAAAAAGGGATCCAGTCACATGGGACCTAATAAATAAGGGGATTATAAAATTGCGATAGTACTGCACTTAAAGATAAAATATCCCGAGATGATACGTTTGCGTTAACTGTAAGCATGCGGAAATTTTTGTGTAACGCTTAGCACTATTATTGCCATGTATAAATACAAAACTATTTATAAAGAGTCCTGGATAATTGGAAGAAAAAGTGCAAACCCATCGGAGAAGAAAAATATATAGCTTGGATTCTGCAGAAGACCAAGTTATCTGGGCCGAAGATGAGATAGATATTCAATACGCTACACAAGCTTAATGAAGACAATAAGTGAAAGCTAACAGTTAATACATCTTAGACTGAATATCTGGTAGTTGGAGAAACGGTCAAAAATCTACAGCTTATGAACACAGAAATTAAGAACAAGTACTTTTGGTGTGAAACAAGAAATATTTAGCAGAATTACACAAGTTAAACGCGGCCATACGCTAGCTGCATGGTGTACTCTGGAATAAGAACATAACCAGGAATACAAAAATTAGAATGTATAAAGATATTGTAGAAAGTACTGTTATTTAAGGATCCGAGCTATGGATAATTGATAAAAATGACGCTTCTCAGTTACAGGCGACGGAAATGAACTATTTGAGAAGATGTTGTCAACTCACTAGAAAGGCGGTAAGAATTACTGAAATCAGAGAAAAAATGGGAATTGATATTGATATAATAGAGACCATTGAAGCAAAAAGGTTAAAATGGTACAGACATGTCCAGTGAATTGATTAAACACGTTGATTTACAACTTTGTCCTAATTGAACCGAAGTCGTAACTCTTACCGTTTACGAGGTCTTCATAGTGGCCCTCAAAAAACGAGAACCCTGTATATTTAAGCGTAACAGTAGTTTGTTCAGGGTATTTCAGAGTTTGCTTACAACAGAGACATTTTCAGTTTAACATGAAAAAACAGATTTTTGATAATTTAACCATCTTTTTATTTCCAAAGGTTTTTAAAATACCCATGTTGTTTATTATAAAACACACACTCGGTACTTTTACAGCCCAAGTATTTACTAAAAAGGCATTAATCAAGTAAATATTGGACCAATAGTTTGACAACTGCAATTAAAAATAAAATACAATGTTGGTAAAAAAAAATAGTTATAAGTAGAACAAAAAGTCTCTCGGCATAATCATGTATCTTGATACAATTCAAACTTCTCATAATTTGCATTCAGCGTCTAAAGATGACACCAAATCATATTATTCTAACAAAGACATAAATAAATACTCTTTGAATATACTAAAATTAAGTCATTTTTCTCTTGATTATTGAAAATCTCTAGTATTTGTAACTCGCCCGGTGACACTACCGGAAAATTGATGGTGCATATGACTTTGACAAAGAGCTCGAACAAAAATCGTTAGCAACTTTTCCTGCTTGTTAACTGCACGAAAGTTTTCCGAGAATTTTAACTCGGAATCAATTATAAAACTTTTAATATTTGTCGGGAATGTCTTTCATTTTCGTCTCTATTAAAACTTCTTGAAAAGCACCTCTAAACGCGGAAAAATTCGGAAGAAGAAAATATGTTACGATTTTTAAAAGGCAATTTCAATTTTCATACTTCAGAAAGTTTTACTTTATTCTTTAATAAAGTGGGATCATCGGAAATATAGACGTAATTTGAGCCTTTCGTTATTCCGAGTTTTATTGTACATTCTTTTTCGGTTATGGAAATGAGAACTTGAAACGAACGTGACGTAATTAACTTCTTTTTGTGATACTTTTGTACCTTGCATAATTTGTTAGTATAATTGCTCATTACAAGAAAATATCCAAGTAAATAGAATTTACTTTAATGACGTTTTCTGTTTCGACATAAGGAGATTACACAGCTCCGTGAAGTTGGCTCCGCGATATTAAGCACAAAATCTAAAATGTGTCTCAAGATTTAGTGCTTATTTAGTGCTTTTTTGTGCTTTAAGAATTAACTTTATAACTGCAATAGTTTACGAGATATTTCAAAAATTGTTTTTGGACGCCAACTTCACGCTGGCTCCGCTACTTTGTCTGATTGTATTCAATTTGCTATAAGATTTAGTGCTTATTTATTGCTTTTTTGTGCTTCAAGAATGAACTTGATAACTACTTTGGTTTAGGAGATATTTCAAAAATCGTGCTTAGGCGCCAACTTAACGCTCACTCCGCAGCTTTGTCTGATCGTATTCAATTTGCTAGAGTATTTACATTTAGTGCTTATTTAGTATTTAAACAGACCTCAGAATATTATAGGGAGGTATTGGTTTTGTACTTTGATTTGTTGGATTCATAATTCGTGTACTGAACAAAAAGTTATATTTTATGTTCATCATCTTTATCTGATGTTACAACTTATCGATTAATTTCTTTATATTCTTATTGTATTTTATTGTTGTAAAGTTCAAACTCTACACATGTTTTATTGTTTTGCAAATATAGTTTCTTATTTTTAGGAATATTTAAGTTCTTTAAATTTTGTATAACTGGTCAAGTTCCGATCGGTAAAACCCTCTAGTTTGAATTCGAAGAACCCTGTTGTGTGTAACACGTGCAAGTCACTTTTGTTCTAAAAAAATTTAAACCCCTGTTGTTTGTTACACTTTATCTCAACATCTTTTAAGCACATATTTTTTCTGTGCTTCAAGAATGCACTTTATATCTGCAGTAGTTTTTTAGGAGGCTTGAAAAATCGTACTTGGGTGGCAACTTAAATTACCTTCGATAATGTGTAATTTCTTTATTTTAAAACATAGGTAAACTTTAAATTAAATTAAAGCATATTATAGATGTGAAATGAGAGGTTTTTGAAGCAATTGCAGTAGAATTATCAGTCACAAAAATATAAACAAACCAGCTAAAATTCCAAACAAGGGCATAGGTTGGACCATCTGAAACGACAAATAGTTTTTATGTTCGCAAAGCAATAAATAAGGAACAAGTGTTCAATGGGAAGAATAGTTAAAGGTCCAAATAAAGCTCATTGACAAAAATATACCTGCTGTTCTAGATGTGGGTCAATGTGCCTTAGCAAAAATGATACAAAAATAGAAAATGTTAAAAATAAAGTCATCAAAATTTAACATACAGAAATAAAAAGGAAAAAGGGGTCCCCTTTATTTTAAAATGTGACTATTGGGATACTCCCTTTATTAGAGCGCCCAAAGGCATTGCTTTTTATTAAAACAATCCTCAGTTAAAAGCTATTACAGTTTTACAGCTTTACAGAACAATATGGGAATTTTAAAATTAAATTATCATTATACTACTACTAAATTAAAAATTAATTTTTTCACTTTTTTAAAATTATTTCAACGATTTTTGTCTGATTGTATTCAATTTGCACTAAATACTCTATAGCAAGTTGAATACGATCAGACAAAGCTGCGGAGTGAGCGTTAAGTTGGTTAAGTACGATTTTTGAAATATCTCCTAACCCAAAGTAGTTATCAAGTTTATTCTTGAAGCACAAAAAAGCACTAAATAAGCACTAAATCCTCTAGCAAATTGAATACGATCAGACAAAGTCGCGGAGCCAGCGTGAAGTTGGCACCAAAATACGATTTTTGAAATATCTCCTAAACCAAAGTAGTTATCAAGTTAATTCTTGAAGCACAAAAAAGCAATAAATAAGCACTAAATCCTCTAGCAAATTGAATACAATCAGACAAAGTCGCGGAGCCAGCGTGAAGTTGGCGTCCAAAAACAATTTTTGAAATATCTCGTAAACTATTGCAGTTATAAAGTTAATTCTTAAAGCACAAAAAAGCACTAAATAAGCACTAAATCTTGGGATATATTTTAGATTTTGTGCTTAATATCGCGGAGCCAACTTCACGGAGCTAGATTACACGATTTGTAACGTACAGTTCGAATGCCTTCTATTTATAATACTGCAACCCATCACTTGTTACATGTTTTTACTTGGATTGTATTAGATTTAATAGTGTTTAATAAGGTTTCTGAGTCTTTATGCTCAGTACTCGAGCGACAAACAATAACGAGCTTTCTTACATAAACTGCAAATTTATTGTATTAATATTTCCTTAGTTGGTTCAACCTGGATTTAAAACGAAAGCTTTTTACATGTACACTCCTCTTAAATTTTATTTTATAGGCCATTTCTATAAGTGAGCTCTTCATAGGAAGTTAAGGCGCCGTTGTAGGAAATAGTTGAGCAACAGTGCCGTGTTCAATTGACTCCCATATCAATTATACGAGTTACTTTAATCAAATAATAGCGTCTATTTATTAGCACCTAAATTCCAGTCCACATTAAGGTCATTTTAAAAGTAATGAGTTCCTCGGTGATCTACATCTAACGCGTAACACGAGAAGGTAATAATAAACGCATAAAAGCTGTGTGCACGAAATAAAGAAATCAAAAGCTTCCAAGGTGCTATTATAGTGATGAAAGAAGTTTGTGTTCAGCAAATATTCAAATGCTTTGTCAATGGATATCGGGTTTCTCAAGTTGTCTCATAAACATGTAGATGGCATGTTGCGTGTCGCGCTCAGCGGGCGCCAGGAAGACTGGATACGCCTTCTGGAGGGTGATGCTGACCATCCTGGACCGCCTGTTCCGTGTTATTTAGCTTTGAACGTCCACCAGCTTTTAATTTACCTACGGGGACGTTCCGGGCACGTTTATTTAAAGTTTTTCTTACAAGTATATTATTGTTTCCTTCGCTCGAAACTGTAGAGGGACCTATTACAAGTTGATGGTAGTTTTATGTGCATATATAAACGCAGCTTGTAAAACGTCAACCCGTCAATATATTTCTCATTTTAAAATGTATTACACTGTGTTGAAATTGATCTGAGATTAAATAACGTTTATAACTCGGATTTGGTTATTGTGTTGGCTAAATCATGTTATTCAAGTGTCCTTCTGCCTCTTTCTATTTTCAATAGCCTCTGTACAATCTTCATTTGTATTTAAGGTCATAATCCTGTTGCATGTAAGCCCATCACCAATTGGTCGTAGCCCAGATGATACAGCGTTGACATCTAAAGTTCTTTTATACTGAACTCTTTTTAGTATTCCTTCAACTCGTTCTAATATTCCAACTCCATAGCCTAGAAAACACCTCAAGATTATTAGGGAACTTCCCGTGTGATTTACCACTGGCACCACACAGTCAGGTAGTTCCTTACAGCACTGGAAATCCGCAAACAACTCAAGAAAAATCGTTCAGAACCGGTGTTCAGATCTTTAGTAAAAGGAACAGCAGGGAAAACTTATTTATTTGGGCGCATGAAAAAAAAAACACTTCCTGTCCACAAATTAAGAGGAAAATTTTACAGTTTGCGTTAAATTACCGAGATTGGACAACAGCATATTTTATAAATCGATTTGGTCCGATGACTCCAAATTCGAAATATTTGCATCAAAAAAGAGAATTTTTGTTCGCTGCAGTAAGGGCAAAAAAAGTTGCCTAACTGTGTGGTGTCAACGGAAAAGCACGGGGTGGTTCCCTAATAATTTAAGGCTGTTTTCTGGCTATGGAGTCGATACTAAACAAAAGATCAGTATGAAAGAACTTAAGAAATCAACTCTGTATCATCTGGGGTACAAGTACAACCAATAGGTGATAGGCTCACCATGCAACAGGATTATGACCTTAAATACAAATCAAGATTGTACAGAGGCTATTTAAAATTAAAAGAGGCAGAAGGTCTCTTGAATAACATTATTTGGCCAACACAATATCCAAATCCAAGTCCAATGGAGCTTGTAAGGAAAGGGCTCGATGAAAAATCCGAGAAAAATGTCCTTCATCAAAAAAAAAAAAACTTTGGTTACGTTTTCAGAAAAATGGAAGAATATTTTACTAGAAATAATAAAAAACTTGGTTGTCCGCTTGCCAAGAGGTGGTCTTAAACTTTTGACCGGCAGTGTTTGTATGAAAAAACCGAATTGAAGCGTTATGAACATGATGCGCGCGTATTTGCCATAGTTTTCGTCCAAAAATTACTTATAGCTTAATTATGCATGTCGCACCATTTGAATAACAGATAATTTTTACAGAAAGCTTAGACGTACCCTTTCGAGCCGTCAAGTGTGAGGGTGTAAATGACACTGGGGAGCAATTTCAATCTTGTAACCCCTTATTCCGCGAGATTTACTTTGTGAATCATGAAAGAATAACTTGTAACAAGTGCAAAGTGACATAAAATTGCAGTAAAAAGCAAAGCCAGGTAAATGTCAGAGATGCACCGGAACATTAGTGACGGAAAACACAATAAAGGTCATATTACCAAGTTAAATAATTTAGTAAGCTAAAAAAAAATCTTTTAAGATATGTCATTTTTAAATAACGTGGTTAATTACTACTTTGTGATTTCTCGATTATACGAAACAGCCATTTACATTTAAACCATTTAATAGTATTGTAAATTAATTATTATAAAAATTAAATTGTATCTGCTTTCTTGATAAATCCATCAGGGATAAATTAGGTTACTCATTTATTTTATATTGATTTCATCCATTGTATTTCAGTAACGATGTTATCATAAATTTTAATAACGATAAATATAAAATAAATTTAATATTTTCCAAACACAGGAACACACAAATAACAATTATATGTACACGTTTCGCTACATTAGTTCGACATAATTACCTTTTACAGCTATTAGTTGCATTAAAGGCCGTTCAAAACAATAAAACTCCAATTGGCGTGAGTGAAATATGTAGTGTCTTAGGTCGTTCAATTTAACATTTGTTCCAGTCGTTTTTCGTATATAGTGAACGTCGTTCAACTACATAAAAATTCTGGTTTAAAAGCTTATATAAGACCTTCGAAACGTCGGATACCGTCGGGCAATCTCATGTGTGAAATTCGTTAAAGAACCAGGAAAGTTAACAACTTTCAGATGATATTGGGGGAATGATGTTGAATATGAAGCGGATGTATGTTCAATTTGAGACGGAAATGACCGTATCAAAGAGTTCTGTCGATATCTGCTGACCCGTTTAAGCATAAGTTTATCCTTTTTTATGGACGTGGGATTTTTGTTTGAAATATAAGCAATTGTCTTTTTTACGTGATATTCGTGTTTGAATACTCTTGATTTTCCATTTTCATGGATACTCCAGACAAACGCAATAAAAGTGGTTTACAGTTATTAATATTGGCATTTGTTGTCATTTCCAAGGCTTACTATTTAAAAATGTTTCAACTTCTTTTAACTTTATCAAAAATTCTTAATAACTCGAAAATTGTTGCAGATAGGTATAGGAAACGCTAATACAGATTGATGCAGAATTGCATTAGAAAATGAAAAAAAAACGAGTTTTAGTGGTCTGAAGTTGTATTAAAAGAAAATTAAAATTTGGACACCCTGTAAGTAATGCATCGATTGCAAAAATTCCAGGATGTACTCCAAGGTTTCTTCTAGGCATGGTCTAAATTAAAGCGTTTTTTCTTCAAAAATGGCGGCGTTAGATAATATTAAGCATCACGATGAAAATCAAAAAATTTTCAAAAAAGTCAAAAAATCTAAAAAAATTACTGCAAAGGTATAGGAAATGCTAATGAAAGTCCCTCTAATATATTGTGTTAAATCCAAAAATGCAATAAAAAATAGACCATTGTATTTGAAATAAGAAAGTAGACGTCAACTTTCGGTATTTCCGGAAGTGTCGCCATATTGAAAATATTTTCATTAAACAGATCTGATGCCATTATAGTCATAATCAAAATTTCAGATCAATACCCTTTTTCATTCTTCATATATTTTTAAATCCCGGTCTCAATCAATCACCCTGTATTTAAATTAACAAAACTTAATAGACTTTTATTAGTATTTTTAAATCGTCTAAAATGCAAACCCATGAATCTTAAAACAGAGCAATGGACTTACACCATTTTCATTTAAAAAAAACATGCACTTATTTAAAAATGTTATTTTGTGTTTAAGTATCCTAAAAAGATTTGTTCCACATTCCAGTGTTTTATCAAAAAAATCCTACAAGATAATTTTAAGCTTAACTACATATTTTTTACCACATAGTTACTTACCTCTTACCTAGACATTTCAATTTCAACTGCATTGGTTGGGTCAAATGTGCTGTCTGCATTTTTTCGTATCCATTACACGTAGGTCTAATCGCCACAAAAATGTAAATCCTTTGTAAAAAACTTGTTTCCTGTAGTTGTGAACGACTGTAGACATTGGTTTTTTATTGTCGCCGCGGGTACGAATGATACTTCACACCCCTGTCGAGTCGTGCCACGTTCTTACTCACCCTGTCACCCCGTCGTTGTGCCCTCAGGGTGTTCAGTAATACACCTACTTCTCAGATTTTATCTCTTGTTAGATCCATTTAAGTAACACTTGATGAAAAATTATCTTATACGCCATCAATAAGTGGAACTTTATCAAACAGAATTTAGAGGTGTAGTGTGAATAATAACTTATTTAAATGTATATACATTTGATGTACTCATTTTAAGCTTCAATACAACTTTGATTGAAAATCTTATAGTATATTTAACAGCAGAGAAAAGAGTTTGTTTCGCAGTGGCGCAAGATTTGATAGCGTTTGGTACGAAGAACTGCATCACAAACTAAAGCATATCCTTCCCAAACAATAACAGGAAATCTGATGTCTTAATTATCGGAGAATTTGAGGTTCAAGCAGGAAGATGCCTTCTCTGATCTTAAAGAAATTAAAGCTGGAGTGCCTCAGGGTAGTGTCGTTGGTCCAGTCCTCCAGCTATTCTTCACTTGTGATCGCCCAGAACTAGAAAACAACCCAATAGCTACTTTTGCTGACGATCCTAGCTATCGGCAAAATCAACAAAGAAACAGCAAACAAGCTTTAAGCAGCCATCAATCAATTTCAAAGCTGGACAAAAAAGTGGAGAATAAAACTTAACGGAACCAAATCAGTCCATATTGACCACCTACAAACGGATAGAACACTCCTGTAACCATGGATGGTCAGATGATACCATACGCCAACACAGCCAAATATCTCGGGTTAAACACTTTGCACTAAACTTCGTTGGGAAACTATGTCAAATAAAAAAGAGACGAGTCGGGTATTGGATATCGAAAAATGTATTGGCTGTTAGGAAGAAACTCCGCTCTGGCAGTACAATATGAACTTCTACTATACAAGCAGATATTTAAACCAGTGTAGACGTATGGTATAGAGCTCTGGGGTTGTACCGAAAACAGCAGCAATAAAATAATCCAAGTGTTTTTTGATTGATTAGTACTCGGCCATTAGGAAAGGGAGCGTCGTGTGACAGGTGTCATGCAATTCCTTGGTTCAAAGCATTTTATTATCAGTTACTTACATGAAGCCGTGGGAGCTAGAGCACCGCATGTACGCATATGATTCTTTTGTTAGAAGTGGCGAGTCAGTGATCGCGGTTCAGCGCAGATTCAATATTCATAGAAAAAACTCTGAAGCCCATTTCCACCTTAATGGGGCCGTCAACAGACAAAATTGTCGGTATTGGGCTGCTGAAAATCCGCGACAATTGCACGAAAAACCGCTGCATAGCCCTAAGGTAGCAGTTTAGTGCGCGGTGGCAAAAGTTTGGCGTCCTTATTTCTTTGCAGGAAATAGGGTTACCTTTACTGTAACATCTGGGCGTTACATTCAGATAGTGAACACTTTTTTCATTCTTGAGTTACAAAGAAGATCGATCGATCGTCAACTATTGTGGTTTGAGCAAGATGGGGCCACGGCACACACTGCCAGAGCTTTAATAACAGTTCTTCGCCTCCTGTTTCCTAACCGTCTCATTTCAAAATTTGGTGACGTTTTATGGCCCCCTCGGTCCGCTGACCTATCCACATGCGATGTTTTTCTGTCAGGGTTCCTTAAGTCACGTGTCTACGAGATCAAGCCCTGTACATTAGATGAATTAAAGGAAGTGATCGGTCAACAAATCGCCCAAATCAACGGAGATCTGCTGGAAAAAGTGGCGGCCAATTTTAGTGAACGCCTTCTACAATTCGTCAACGAAAACGGATATCACATGCCAGATGTAATTTTCCGTTCATGATTATGAAATGCTATGTTCTCACAAATGTTATTCTACTAACAAAAAAATTCTAAAGCAAAAATTATGATTTTTAGCTTATTTCAAAAACACTTGGTTCCCGTGCGTCACCCTGTATCAAGGAACATCCTAAATGGTTCCTGGTGGATTAGAAATGACGATCTTTATAGGATACTTGGAGTGCAGTTTGTGGCCAGCAAAATCATACAACGTAGAATCGATGGAGACTAAAATCTAAAGACCTCTACGAGTAGTGTTTTTTTTTTTTTGAGTTCTATCTCATAACCATTGGTACCTAATCAAGGATTTCTTAAAATTAATTTAAATAAAAAATAATAAACGCTATAAAAAACCACACATAAGTTCGATGTCACTGGTTGGTCTACGCTCATGAATTTTATAATTTTGTGAAATTGTAATCAGATCTGATCCATACAAAGACATTTTTGAGGTGAACTTTCTGTCGTAATGGACATGTACCATCGACGTTAGATTTTTTGCGGTTTTAATAAAAACAAACAGACGCATAAATTTTGCCGAAACTTTGCTAGTTTACTTCAAAGATTCGACTTGCAAAATAAAGAAAAACAAGCGATCTCCGAGAAGATACTAATAAATGTACACAAACACGCTAATAAAACGCTTTGAACTTCAAGAACTTTCGAGTATAACGAATACAGTACGATTCGTTTATAATGACATAAACATTTATTGGACGCTGTAAACACGAAAAAAGAACATGCGAGTTGGTAGCGTTTTAATAATTATCAGCGTTTTACAACGTTCGCATCGTGGTGTAATTTTATTAGAACGCGGCGATGTAACACCCTCGCTGACCATGAGAGGTAGTAGATACTAAAAGTAGCAAGGAAAGCTCGTTGTAGAATTCAATGATTGAAAAACATTTGTCAAACTGTCGACGATACGAGAGGGCATGACTAAAGGATTTACACACGGAAAGCGTCACGTCATGCATACGCACGGTTTGTTGCCACGATTTCGACCGTGTGAGGATTCAACTCTAGCTTAAATTTACGAAATGGGCCAAAGGTTTTTGTCTAGATTTATTGCTAGATAAATTAATGTCGGAATAAAATAAACTATTTATTACTATGAAAAAAGTCTGTATTGGTATAGTTTTATATAATAATTAATGCGAAGAATGATTTTCTATATGCTTTGAACATATTCTTATCCATTTTATTATGTAAAATGTGTTATAAAATGTTATATACTTCAATTAAATTGATTAAAATTATAAAATTAATAAGCCTGGAACAACCAGCGACATCGAACATATGTGTAGTGTTTTTATAGCGTATATTATTTTTTATTTAAATTAGTTTTAAGAAATCCTTCATTCCCAATGGTTATGATAGAACTCAAAAAAAAAACACTACTCGTAAACGTCTTGAGATTTTAGTCTCCATTGATTCTACGTTGAATGATTTTTGCTGACCACAAACTCCACTCCAAAGTTCCTATGGAGATCGTCATTTCTAATCCACCAAAAAGCATTTAGGATGTTTCTTAATACAGGGTGGGGCACGGGAACCGTGTTCTTGAAATAAGATTAAAATCATCATTTTTTTGCTTTAAAAAAATTTTTGGTAAAATAACATTTGTGAGAACATAGCATTTCATAATCATGAACGGAAAATTACATCTGGCATGTGATGTTCGTTTCGTTGACGCATTGTTGACAGCGTTCACTAAAATTGACCGCCACTTTTTCCAGCATGTCTTCGTTGATTTGTTGACAGATCGCTTCCTTTAATTCATCTAATGTACGGGGCTTGACCTCGTAGACACGCGACTTGAGGAACCCTTATAGAAAACAATCACATGTGGATAGGTCAGGGGACCGAGGACGCCATAAAACGTCGCCAAATCTTGAATTGAGACGGTTAGGAAACTGGGCGAAAAACTGTCCTTGAAGCTCTGGTAGTGTGTGCCGTGGCGCGATCTTGCTTAAACCACAAAAAGTTGACGATCAAAACCCCTCTTCTTTGTAACTCTGGAATAAAAAACGTATTCACCGTCTGAATGTAACGCTCAGATGTTACAGTAACGGTAACCCCATTTTCTTCAATTCGATGAACGATTCCCGTGTTGCATGTTTCCATTGTTGCACGATTCCTGCCTTGAGTGATTCCAGCGTAGAACGATTCAAGATTTGAATGATTCTACTGGTGCATTGTCCAGATTTGAATATTCCATATTTGAATGTTCCAAGTTTTCATGCGGCTCCATCTTAACGTGATTCTAAATCGCCAGATGATGGCCATAACAGTAAAAAATGTTGCGTTCAAAGATAACACCCAAAGAAGATCAAATTGTTATTCTGCCTTGGTTTTTCTTTTTGCAACTATAATACTACATTGCGACAATTATAATTTACCGATATTTCAAGTTAGTCGTTAGGGTTTTTTTTGCACATGGGTTTTTTTATACAAAGGGTTATTTGTCCGGAGGTTATTTGTCCGGGGGGCTATTTTCTGTGGGTCATTGTCCAGGGGGTAATTGTCCTGTTACCCAAAATAGTTGTATTAAAAATTCTGTCAATAAATTCTAATCTACACTCAAAGAAATTGTCGCTTGATAACTAAAATTTTGTATATTCGCCTAGTTAGATCAATGTTGATCGAAGGGAACTTTGCGTACGTTTTTTAAAGTTTTTTTATTATTGTTTACCGGCAAATACTATTCTAAATTCTTCTATATACAATTTCTATAAACGTCTTACAGTTTACCTTCTACAATTTTGCTACATGTTTGTATCCTTAAAGTTGCGGGTTGATTTTGCTTCCCATATCCAATGACATATAGTACTTCTCGTAAAAGTCAAATAAAACCAACACCCGAAGTGAAATAAACTTCTTCACTGCGTTACGTTAAGTGCACATAAAAACGTTGCATCAATTCACGGAAAATTAGGCGACAGTGTTAACATTTTATCGTGATTAAAGCGGAATTTAAATGCCATATACTGAAATGCAGTCACACAATATCTCCCGCTACCGACACACTTTAATGTGTTTTTTATGGGATGATTACAGGCTCAAATCCTGATAGTGAATTCATAATGTTTTTAAAAGTGGAGGTTTGTAGATACAGGGACTCTTAAGGAATTTTAATGATAAGTTAGACGTTCAAGTATTGGTTTTAGGTACATTTTTTTGTTAGATCCCTGCTGCACGGAGGTATTGAGCTGAATCATCTTGGGTTGTGTCTAAATGTAACGGAAATACGATAAACTGATTGTATAACACAATACTATGTTGAGGTTTAAAATACGTCTCTAAAAAATTGGTTATTATGGATTAATAAATAGTTTATTCTCCCAACGGTTCCCAATCTCCCAATATTACTTTAGCCTAAGACCTTTTCAAACATAAATCCAGCCCTGCGTAGAAATAATAAAAGTTCTTTAAACGTTGTATAGTCACATTCTTACCAATCGTAAAAATAACCAAACAACCCCTGGTATACTCATCTTGTGGAAGTAGCAAACACTATCAGCTATTAATCGCATCGTAGGTGCTCCGTTAGCCGTGCTATTTCGCTTACCCAAAATTGAGCGAACTAATGTAGCATGCAAGTGATTCCGAGTTAATGTTTTAACATCATACAAGCTCAAATGAAATTCAACGACTCTCACAAGTAGTTTTGATCTTCAAATATTCCAGCCGAATGACTTCATTCATACACACTTCATTATTGCAAGAAACTCAGTTAATGAGCTGAAACATAGCCGCTACGATCCACCGTTTTGCTGAAATCTGTTATGGAGCATATACGGTCAGTTGCATATTTCGTTTGGTTTTTGTAGGTTTTAAAAACGCCCTTCACTTTTTATCGAATTTCCATTGCCACTTCAAATCATTTATATTCAATCAAGTAGTAAATTGCTTTTCCAATATTTTAGTAACTGAGAAATTCAGCAATTATTGCGGATCAAATTGAGTTATGTAGCTATTCAATGTATTGTAAATTCCTAAATAAAATAAAACAAGAACATCGATATTAAATTCAAAATCATTTCAGAAAATTACATAATTTTGGTATAAATTCGAGTTTAAACTTGGGGTTCTCGCTTATAATAATAACTAAAGTGTAAGTTTAAATTTGGTAAAGTTGCTAAATTCGGTGCTCATTAATAATCCGAAAAGAAATTGCAAATATCTTAAACGGTATCCGAGAAAATAGGAAAAAATCGTCTATAACTTCTTTGGAGTATAAAATATTTCAAATGTTTGAAAACATTGACTAAGCAATTTTTCAAGCCAAATCGCATGGTTATCAAATTGCGCTTTGGACAACAACCACTATAAAATCAGGCGTTGTTGTTCATGTCGTTACCATGACAACAACCTATAATTTTTGAAAGCCTGTTACTTGTTATCGTAATAAATTTGTACAAACAAACTTCAGTAACAAAGAAAAACGCGATGACTAAAAAACAATTTACCCAAACTGAGTTTTGCTACATCCCCCATATTCACCAGACTTTGTCCCTTCATACTATAATTTTTTTAATTCTTTGCAAAATGACTTGCAGCCTTTTTTATTCAAAATTTAATTGATTTCACAAAAATGAAATAATAAAAATTGGCAGAACGATGGATAATTGCCATACAAAATGATAATATAATAAAAATAATGTAATTTTTTTAGCGATTTGCTAATTATGTTTACATTTTATAACATGTACAGTACATGTATAAATATATAAAAATTAAAACTTTTCCTTAATACAACTACTGAGCTTACGTCTAAACCCTACAATATTAGTTTCACTTTTAAGTTAAGATCGTTATAAAATTTCAGTCCTTTATAAAAAAGGGAATTTTGAGTGTAATTTTGTGTCCTGAATGGCAATTTAAAGTCTTTGCAGTTTCTAGTCGGACAGTTACGAATATCAGAGTTAGGTTATATATTTTAACAAAGAATTTGGAAGCAGGTTATTTATAATCTTGAAAATGAAAATAATCGTATTAAAAATTATCCGTTGTTTAATACTAAGCCACTGTAAAGTATCTAGCATTAGAGTAATTTTGATGTATCTGGAACAGTGTAAAATGATTCTCCTAGCCCTGTTTTGCAATTTTTGAAGCCGGTCTAATTAATTAATGTTTGGCAGAAATAAAATACTAGAGCAGTATTCGAAATGGGGTGCTGTGATACTTTTGTATATTAAAATTTTAGTAAGGACTGGAAGTTTACTGCTTCATCTACCAAGAAAACCTATTTTTTTAGAAACCTTAACTATATAATTAGTATTACTTTTAAAATCAAGCTTATCGTCTATTATTATACCTAAGTATTTAATTTCATTAACTCTATTTAATACTACGCCATCCAATTCTATAAGTTGCTAATTACGCACATTCTTATTGTTTATCACCAAGTAGTTTGTTTTGTCGACATTTATTTTTAGTTTGTTAACCTTTAACCACGCTGCGACTCTACATAGGTCAGTGTTTAACTTGCTTACCATACTGTCAACGTTATTGCCACAAATAAATATCAGAGTATCATCTACAAATAAATTTATGACGCTGTTTCCGACATTTGCTTTAATGTTGTTCATGTACAGTATGAACAACAAAGGCCCAACGGCACTACCTTGAGGAACGCCTAAATTATTCGTTATTCTATTTGGGGTTTCATTTTTAAATTTTTTAATTTGATACCGAGATGTTAAATAATCTACAAACCATTTGTTTTCTTTGCCTCTGACCCACATGGAAATCATATAGAATTTTTTTAACTTCCAAGACTTTTCTATAATGTTTTTTTTTACATTTTAATATGTTGCACATTAAGATAATGCTTCTTAATAAATTGCTGCTCAATTTACATCTCCAATGTGAGAGAAGTTATCCTTATTTTTTATTTAATTGACTGTTGTAGCTATTTTATTTACATCAGCGAAGTCGTTTGGTGGTCACACCAGCAAGTTTGGATAATCAAACTTTTTATTATAAGTTACGCCTTGCTCGTATTATAAAATTACAGTTTCGTAGAACTGCTAATTCAAAAGGGCGTTGAGAAAATTTAAAAAACAAAACTACTGACGTTGTTGCACGCGAAGACGCAATTTGATCGAACAACCTCTGCTGTCAAGACACCGGGACTCTAACGTTATGCATATTTCATCTTATCTGCATATTAAATTTTCCGTTAAATTACTCAAGACCCGTAAAAAAATCCAATTACCTTAACGTACGTGCGCTTTAACGAAGACAATAATTTTCTTAGAAAGGTTGTGGTACACCCTCAAAGACTTTGCACTCAAGATATAATTGGGCACGTCACTTTATTCCATCATGCGAGGAACAGATTCTTTGTACGACCATCGTCCCAAAGTGCGCCATTACAGGTCCTAATCATCTACAGTTCGTGACCAAAACTATTCTGATGTCGGCTAATAGACAATTATTAAAAGTTGTATTTTATCTCGGCGCAAGTGGTTTTTATTATAGTCTCCGTGTGACTGAATAGTTTTCGGTTATTACACTTTTTCAAGACGGTTTTTTCACTCATGACTGACTGTTAGACATTTGTTTAACATTAATAATAAAAGTGTAGCTGTGTACTTGCATGTTATGAATGTCTTTCGTGCTGGGAAACTGTCTGTTATTGAAATATAATCACAACTGCTTTTATATTGCGTTTTGGTTGTTAATAAGTCATGTAAATGTTAAAGAAATGAATGACAAAAAGGTTTTCATTTTATTTGCAACCTGGCAGTCTTGCTTTTTTTGTGAAGTACAATTTATTTTATTATATTATTCCCAAGATTTTTTCACAATGCTTTTCATAGTAGAAGTTTTTAAATTTGTAAAGAAGAATGTTATTTGTTAAACTTATAAATATCCTAGTTTTTACTGAATGCCCATCTTGTCAAAAAGTTTGCACCCGATGGTTTGAGGAATCTCACGTGTATATAGAAGACACAACTTAGGGCCAAGCACATTACCTCGTGGTTCTCCAGCGCTTATGTACTTTTGTTCTGAATACTGCTCTTTCTGTCGAACCCAAAACATTCTTTCAGAGATATATGACTCTAGGAGTTCACAGTGTTGTCTGAGTAGCATTTTGTACAGCTTCTGCAGTAGACCATGGTGCTTTATGGAAAGCTAGGGCTACATCTTGAAATACAGAGGCAGTGCCTTTTTTGTCCGTGTTTTTTTTTAATTATATTCGTTTTGTTTTTTAGTTTGTGTATTTTAGTTCTGTATGCTGCTTTTTCTGTCAAGCCCATATTGAACTCATATTGTCGTTGAAATATTTTATCCTATGCGAAGTATATAATTTTTAACAAAGATAATCTTGAAGCGAAAGCTCTACGAGATGCAAGTAAATGTGCGGATAAAGATGGTTTCTGAGCCCCATAGGCGTGGTGTTGCACGCGCGGACCTCTTCCTCGTCAAGTAACCTGTGGCTGACCCTTGAATGCTTGAACGCGTAAGTCACGAGTCAAGTCGTAGCGAAATAAAAAAAATTACGATCGAAGTCTACTGTTGTACTGTCCAGTACCTCCTTGCCTTTAATACCAAATCTTTCTCTATGACATCGCGAAACTTTCAGGGCTGTTGCAGCCGTTTCGGTTTACATGTTTTATTGGGTTATAATGTTTTTAAAATCCTTTCTTATTGTGTATGTAGTAAAACCTCGATAAATTTCTCGTATTATGTTGGTATTACTGGTCTGAAACATTCACTGCTGGAGAGTGCTAAGGATGTTCACGGTCTGGTCTAGCGTGACCGCAGGTCGTTCGTAAAGATAATGCAGGTTCGTATTACAGTCCGACCCCAACGGCCAGGCAGGGGGCACCGATTATTATTTCAAGGAAATTACAGCTAAATTTATAACCGTTCGGTTTGATGTACCCACAGCCTACTCTCGTATGCCGGATAGTAACCTCATGCTAAACTGCAGGTACATTATGTATTTATACGAGCTGACAATTTGTCGTAAAGTAATATTGGGAAATTTTGACCCTTCTTGACTTCAAATTTTTATTAGGGACATTAAAAGGCACGCGATGTATACGGTCGTAATCGAGTCGATTTATTATTTTAAGAATTTATGCTTGCGTGCGTGATTATTTTAGTATTTAGTTGATTTCTTTATGTAATACATGAAATTATTGCCTTTAAATTAATTTACTGTTTTAAAATAATGCATTAATTCGTATTACCGATGATTTAGGGGGTTCGCACTCAGAAAAATATCAATGTTGGTAAAAAAAATGTACTGTAATTCGCCAAGCTGTTAAAAAAAGGTAATCCATCAATACACCCACTGATTCGACGACAACAATTATGAATCCTGGTTATTAGGAAACTATAGGCCTATAGCCATCCTGACAAACATAAGCAAGATATTTAAAATAATAATCTACAACAGAATTAATTTAAAATGACGTAGAACACTTTGGCATAATAAACAACGCTCAAAATAGATTCAGGAAAGGCAAAACAACAACCCGTGCTATTTACAAGGCAATCCGAAATGTACTTCAATCCCTCAATAAAGACGAACACGCAATGGTCATGTGTGTTGATCTCTCAAAAGCTTTCGATGGTGTTGACCACGAGATACTGCTAACGAAATTAGAACACTATGGTATACGAGGGACCGCCCATAACCTTTTAAAATCTTATCTCTCGAAAAGAAACCAATATGTTGCCGGAAAAGACTCGTCAGGTGGATTTCTAAAATTTAACAAAAAAAAATCCAAAAAAGAAGTACCGCTACGATCAATCTTAGGCCCCCTTTTATACATACTGTACACTAATGATCTTCCAGATTTTGCCAAAACTTCGCTTTTACGATTTGCCGATGACACATCTGCTATTATTAGTGACTCGGATTCCAAAAATTCTGAACAAAAACTCTTTGACTGCTCGGGCCAACTCCAACATTGGTTCACATTAAACCATTTAACCTTAAACGTCAATAAAACTCAAGTAATACAATTTTCACAAAGTAAAATAACCTCCGACGTAAGACTTCAAAATAATTCCACAACCATAAATATTGTTAATAAAATGTCATTTCTTGGTTTATGTATTGACTCTAGACTAAAACCTAAAAAATAAATTTTTTGCCACTTATATGGATGAACTAAGTAGAGAAACAAAACAGAGCAAAACCTATCTATTATATTGGATACAGACAACTGCAACGTATTAATAAATCAGAATGCGCCTTCGCAGATGATATAGCTATCATAGAGGAAGTCAAAGCAACATAGAAGAAAACTTAAATATCTGGAACCAAGTATTAACGGAAAATTAAATTTAAAAAAAATAACAATAAAACTAAAATCATGGTTGTATCAAACCATAAAGATGAAATACAAATTAGAGTAGATGGACAACTAATAGAACAAGCTAGCGGCTTTCAATACTTGGGCATTATGTTGAAAGAAACAGGAAGAACTGAATAATAGAATACAAAAGGCTAATAGAGTATATTATACACCGACTCAAAAACAAAAAAAATATCTCAAAAAAAAAAAAAAAAACGAAAGTATATAAATTCTCACATATGACTGCGAAACATGGGTGTTATCAAAAAAAGATAAGAGTAAAATTAGAGCAGCCGAAATGAAATACTTAAGGACGAAAGGAGTAACAAAAAGAAATAGAATTAAAAATGTCCAAATCAGAGAAGAATTAAAGAAAGAATCAATAGAAGAATTCATAGAACAAAAACAACTTGGATGACGGGGTCACAAAGATTGGACAGCTCAATACCAGTTAAAAGAATATGAGAAAATAAAATACCAGTTAAAAGAAAACGAGGAAGACCAAAGGAAACTTGAGACAACGCAGTGCGAAAAATCTTAAAGAAAAAAGGGAAAACTTGAGTAGAAGCAAAGAATGTAGCACGGAATAGAAAGGACTGGAAAAATTTTACAAAGAAATATTTTTGGATATATGGAAAAACTCCACTCTTACACCCTATGAGTAGAAAGGAAATAGATTATGGATTTTTATATATTCCTCATTGTTTCAATCATTTTTAGACTTGATTGTCGCACTTTGTAGTTTGTTAATTGTTTCAACAATTCATTGTTGGAATTGCGGTGTTGTAAGCGAACATTGACGAAACGTTTTAAATAAAACTGTTAAAGAGAATGAGTCCCAGCACACTTCCTTGCGAAACTTCTGCCATTTTGGATCTTTTAATAAATAATGTTGGGTTAATTCTTCTTTAAATTTCCTGTTTATGAGGAAAAAATATAGAACTGATTGCGGTTAAATTTTAATTACTGCCAACAAAGTTATAAAAGATCTGTTATTTTAGGTTAATTAATTAACATCCGATGGAAATGGAAATAATTATTTAATTACTAATTACTGGATTAGCTAGAACATTTCCTTTATCTTAATTTCGCGTGACACAGTTTCATAACTTCCGATTAAATTTCGGTTAGGGATACAATTGCACCTCTTATTAATGAAATTGGTTATTCCGTTCGTGGTTTGTATAGTGACCCCATTAATTTTGCCTTAATATCGCAATTTAAAATAAATGTTTTGTCGAATGTCAGTTGCAGTGTAGAGCTAGGTCCTGTTCCGGGGTTCAACATCCATAAAGCTACATACAAATTATAGTTAAATAAGGGTACTTAGGTTTTGAGAGCTGGTGGGTGTAAGGAAAGGCCTATAATGATTATGATTACCGGTGTCGTGGACGTGCCCTGCCGTCGGCCCATATTTAGCAACCGTCGCTGTCTTTACATCAGATACATATTTCAATTAAACTACTTAATAATTTAAGTATTGTTATGTAATTTGAATTGCGCTGTGTGGTTAACTAACGACGTTATTGTATTCTCGTTGTATGAACATACTTAATTAACTTTGGAAGGTAGGTGTGACTGTGTTCTACACGAACGCGTTAATATGTGGATTTATGTTTGGTTTTTGAAAATCTGATAAATTTGCAGATGTTATGACGCAACTACCATATATGAGCAACAGGCGGAGAAAGTTTCTTAAGTTGTTGAGTATTAAATGAGGTAAAACCAGTAAAATTTGTGCATAGGTTCCACAAACTCCAATCAATCTAAAATTTGATTATTTGAAGGTATTTTTTTTTCTTTACTTTTTCTCTGGAGTTGAGTTCTTTCTGTGTTTTCCTCTTTTCTTTTTATTTCCTTTCTCTTACCCTTTTTCATTGCTTGTGTCATTTCTGATGCCCTCTTGTTATCTTTTTTTAGTTCATATTTTCTCGTGTCCTTTTTGCATTGCCTGTATCGTTGTCCTAATATTTCTGTTATTCTTAATTATTAGTTTTTTGGAGGTTGATGGTTTGTTGTTGTTTTATTTTCTTTCAACTTTTCCTGCTCCCTGTCCCATCTCCATTCTTTTCCATCAATAGTGATCTTTTGATATCCTACTTTCGTTGTTCTTCCTTTCTGTCTCTCTTCTTCCGCTATTTGTTTTAGCTTCTTCTGAATTTCCAGTTCCTCCTTTGGCATTTCGTTATTTATACATATTATTTCTTAGAGTTGTTTTAAGTTATACTTGTTTTTCATTACCTTTTCTTTTTCTAGTGGTTGGACTAGTTCTAACTTACATGCTTTTGTTCCTACGTGTATGGCGGTTTTAATTTGAACTTTTATACCTGTTCCTCTTTCAATAACGTGTTCAAATTCATGTATAAGGTCTGCTTTGTTATTAGTTTTTATCTCCAAGCCTGTCACAACGATATTATGTTTCGTTCTATGTTTTTCCAGTCTTCTAACTCTATCTTCTACAGATTTCATCTTCTCTTTTATTATCTTGTATTAATTTTTCAGCAATTCATTTTTCTGTTTCAGTTTCTTCAGTTCCTCTTGAAATGACCTCTGGTCATGTTTTATTTCTTTTATATCTCTCATTACTTCCTTGATAATGTTCATAAGCGTATCCGTTTTATCTTCTTTCTCTTTTCTCTCTTTTTGAGGTGTCCAGTTAATCTTTTTACTCCTACTCCCTTTTGATATGTCTTCTATGTCCTGTTCTCTTTGTCTTTTCGAATCCGACGTATGCTCGTCGCTCTCGAGATGTTTTGTTTGTTTCATATCTTTCATTGTTTTTTTAATCATGTTAGTCATCATATCTATTTTTGCAATTCCTCTGACGTATATTCGTCGTTCTCACATCCTACAGCACGACTCCCCCTCCGTTGTGCCATAATACGCACAAAACAATTTTTACACCTTCATTACACTATTTATTATTGTATCCTCTTACGGTTTTAATTTTCATTATATAATATACATATATTTGCAATTTTTTACAGTTCAAAACCGTTTGTCACATCCTAATCTCCATCATCTTCTGTCGAACCAATCTTGTTCTTGAAGTCCTTTGTCCTCCATGATCTCTTCCACTCCTTTGTTTTTAAGTTTTTTCTTGGCCGGTTCTTTTTCTGTCTTACCACTTCCATACTTACCTATTTATGCTGGTAATCGATCTTCTGGCATCCGTCTTAGATGGCCATACCATTTTAATCTCTTTGATGTGATTGTATCAAATATAGTAGTACCTACGTCATTTTTTTCCGGATGTCCGTGTTACGTACTCTGTCAAGTCTTGTAAGACCGCAGCACTTCCTCCAGTACTCCATTTTCAGATCTGTAATTTTACTTTCTTCTCTTTTATTAGTTACCCATAGTTTAACCCCGTATAGGATCACTCTCTTTATTATTGATTTGAACATTTTGGTTTTTGTCGTTTGTCACACTCTTGTTCCATAGCAGGGAGTTTAATTTTGTTATGGCAGCTCGTCCTTGTCCATTTACTTCTTCCTTAACTTTTGTCAAAAAATTTATAATAATTGTTGCAATTTGAATTTGTAGCGTCACAACCCGATGCTAAAAATTAACACTTAAGTTGTTAACCTTAATGTAAGAACCAGGTTTCTCGACGTTTCGACAAGGTCACGCTTATCATCTTCAGGAGTCATTTTAGGAATTGACTGATGATCTGTGGATCAGCTCGGAGTCTATTTCTTGGAGGAAGTCCCTGGCTATCATCTCGCTTGTTGAGTTTCTATGGTCTCCCTGATCATTCTTGACGAAGATTCTGTTGGCCACAACGCGGGTTCCTCAAAGGTGATGCAAAGGATAAAAAAGTTTCGGTTTTTCAAACGACTTTCTATGTTCTTCTTTACGGATTTTAATTCTTCTGTTTGTCCAATATATTCTTGCTATGGCCAATGCCACCTTTCATAGTTTTTAGTTGTTAACGAACTAATCTCTGCATTTGTTCTGTTGGTTATAAATCTTTCCTACTTTTAAGGTTAAACAAATCAGAATCGTTTCGCTTCGTTTACCGAAATACCTCCAGGAAGGTATTTACGACTCTCACTTGTTACAAAACAACAAGAAATGTGTGTAACCACCTGTTAAATGATACTTTTGAATGCAACACCGAGCCCATTTGATACGTGTTTGACCGTGTCACTGGAGTATACATTACACGCACCAGATTATGTTCAAAGATAAATTACTGTGCAGTTAGTTAACCCTTAACTGTCAAGTGCAATTAATTAACGTTCAGATTCATGAGTATCGCATTATCGATATGATGTTACAACACACGCTGTTGTAAATGAGCGTCGCTCTTGCAACGTTATCGCAGTTATTAATCTTGCGGTTGATGTCTATCCAAGTAAAAGATCTAAGGTCCTTAAGACCTTATTAACGCCAAAAGTTAAAAGGGAAGATACCAACTAGGGGTTACTATGCAATTTAAACTTATATAGGGAAAACCCTCGCCGCGCAAATTACTTCGAGATCATAACGGAGCACTTCAAAGAGTTGTGTTATTATATCACCTAGTGAGACAAAATGTCAAAGTGTGTTATATGTATAGATAGATGTGCGGTATATGGCAGCGTAGCGTATGTTTTAAATATTTCAGAACCTGCTGAGCTTACACATATCAAACAAATTGTTATTCATTATATACAAAAGGGGGACGATAATGGAGCGTCGTAAGGGAAAACTTTTTCTCCCAAGTGCTCTTTAGAGAGTCCCAAGAAAACTGTATAAGGAGAATTTGTGGTCAAGGAGCAGTTCATTTTAACACGTACCTTTATGATAACTCAATTAAAAATAATTTCAAATTGTAAAGCAAAACAGACGTTTCCACACAAAACGTTATTAATGTTATCATCCATGTATGTAGTATTATATTGCAAAAGAGGTACCGACGCTTGGGCGTCTTCTGCTAAAATTGACAAAAACGGCTTCGACTATGTTAGCTGAACATGCCCAGGTAATTTTAGAACCATAACGTTAATATTTTTCTACTTATTGTATCTTATATGGGGTGTTGTCTTACGGTATTAATGCTGTCATCAAAATATGCGGTATACAGGGTGATTGATTAAGACCGGGACTTAAAAATATATGAAGAATGAAAAAGGTTATGGATCTAAAATTTTGATTATGACCATAATGGCATTTGATCTGTTTATTCAAAATATTTTCAATATGGCGACACTTCCGGAAATACCGAAAGTTGACGTCTACTTTCTTATTTCAAATACAATGGTGTAATTGTTATTGCATTTTTGGATTAAAAACGTTATTATAGAGGAACTTTTATTAGCATTCCCTATGCCTAAAAGCAGTCACTTTTTAGATTTTTGGACTTTTTTGAAAATTTTTCGATTTTCATCGTGATGCTTAATATTATCTAACGCCGCCACTTTTGAAGAAAGAACGCTTAAATTTAGATTATGCCTAGAAGAAACCTTGGAGTACATCCTGGAATTTTTGCAATCGATGCATTACTTACAGGGTGTCCAAAATTTAATTCTCTTTTAATACAACTTCAGATCACTAAAACTCGTTTTTTTCAAATACAATGCCCAAACTTTTTTCATTTTCTAATGCAAAATTGAATTCTGCATCAATCTGTATTAGCGTTTCCTTTACCTATCTGTAGCAATTTTCGAGTTATTAAGACTTTTTGATAAAGTTAAGAGAAATTGTAACATATTTAGATAGTAAGCCTTGGAAATGACAACAAATGCCAATATTAATAACTGTAAACCACTTTTATTGCGTTTGTCTGAAGTATCCATAAAAATGGAATATCAAGAGTATTCAAACGCGGATATTTTGAATTTATTTTACATTCATAGATAGTATCACAAGATTACTAAAAGTGCGAACGAATAGTTGTGCATTTTTAAATAGCTTGTACAACATAGTATGTCAAACCAGAGTCTTGCGCTGCCAATCGAATTGACCGCTGAGGATGGTCATTAAAATATCCCAGGATGTAAATTTTGTTAGCTTCATTATTTGTCACACTCTTAGGTCGATTACTAGCAGATTTCACTCTTCTAAATTGCAAAAAAATTGATTCTATTCATTGAAATTTCTGTCTGGTCATTACAGTCAAATGAGGATACCTCTCACTGAACACACGATAAGTTCATTCAATAATCTTGTGACATTCTTCATTAATATAAAATAAGTTCTAAATATTCGTGTTTGAATACTTTTGATTTTTCATTTTCATGGATACTTCAGACAAACGCAATAAAAGTGGTTTACAGTTATTAATATTGGCATTTGTTGTCATTTCCAAGGCTTACTATCTAAATATGTTCCAATTTCTCTTAACTTCCAGGATGTACTCTCGAAGGTTTCTTCTAGGCATGGTCTAAATTTAAGCGTTTTTTCTTCAGTAATGGCGGCGTTAGATAATATTAAGCATCACGATGAAAATCGAAAAATTTTCAAAAAAGTCCAAAAATCTAAAAAATGACTGCACTTAGGTATAGCGAATGCTAATAAAAGTCCCTCTAAAATAACGTGTTTAATCCAAAAATGCAATAAAAAATAGACCATTGTATTTGAAATAAGAAAGTAGACGTCAACTTCCGGTATTTCCGGAAGTGTCGCCATATTGAAAATATTTTTAATAAACAGATCAGATGCTATTATGGTCATAACCAAAATTTCAGATCCACACCCGTTTTCGTTCTTCATATATTTTTAAGTCCCGGTCTCAATCAATCACCCTGTATATTGCAAAAGACGTACCGTAAAATTGCCAAAAACGGCTTTGACTATGTTTGTTAAACATGCCCAAGTAATTTAAGAGCTATGACTTTAATAATTTTCTACTTATTGTATCTTATACCGTTGTCTTACGGTTTTAATGCTATCATCCATAAATGCGGTATACATACGAGTATATTGCAAAAGAGGTACCGACGCTTGACAAAAACGGCTTTGGCTATGTTTGTTAAACATGCCCAAGGTAATTTTAGAACTATGACTTCAATAATTTTCTAGTTATTGGATCTTATACAGGGTGTTGTCTTACGGCAGTGGTTTTAAATTATTTTCCATCAATGTACCCCTTGGTCTCACTGTGAAGCGTTATGTAATGTTAATTAGTCTTAAAAAAAAAAGTTTAATGCATAAAACACACAATGTAAAAATCTTCAGTGCGAAAATTGTTGGTTCCTGCTTTCCACCAATAAATTTTTCCTATCATCGTATTTGACAGGTAACCCCTGTACAAGTTTCACTTACCCATTAAAGGCCCGTGGTTTAGAACCCTTGCTGTAGATGATGAACGCAATTTTTTTTTTTTTAGATACTTGAGAATATTACAATATAGCAGCGAGTGTAAGGTTCATAAATTTAATATCACAAGCGAATTGTGACCTGTCAGTAGGAGTTTTGCATTTTGATGCTAGTAATACACAGCAGTATCTTCAATAGTTATCGATTAAACATCATAGAATGTAAAATATAAGCACTGTTAAATAATTAACTGCTTAACGATGCGCAAAACTTGGGCAACAATATTTTTCTTGAACCCATTATTTGCAGTTTATCCTAACCGTGTTTTAATACAAGTCCTTAAGTGCTTTCGGCCGTTAATTTAACGCCTCAGTTTGTAACAGACACAAAATACTACTTCGCAGACGTTTAGACAACCGCATAAACTATAACATAATAGACCACCCATTGCAGCGTGGACAAGAATAACTATGTCAATGATAAAAGACCGTCTATCTACCACAAACAACCCAATGAAAAATATATGACTTTTAACAATGGTTCTGAACCAAAGAACGTTTTGTTCGAAAGGGGCGTGAAAGGGTTGGGCATATATCATTTCCAAAATATGCCTGCTCTAAAATGACCCACATTGAGGTACACTCTGTCGTCGTTAGTGAGTGGAACTGGATGGTCGGGATGAGAAGTTTAAATTTTATCAAACTATAAATTATAATAACGAGACAGGTCAAATATGAAACAGACACCGAATAATGGAACTTACAATGTATTTCCTGTTATATGACATAAGTTATATTACTTTTGAAAGTAATTGTTTTGGTGAAATAGATTCTTTATTATTGTACAAACGATTTGAGGAATAACCTGGTTAAGAATCTTTATATATAAAAGAGCTTGTTTGTTTGTTTGTTTGTGTGTTTGTTCGCTATAGAATCCTAGGTCCGTTGACCGATCGGGACCAAATTTTGCACAGTTACTATTTAGGACCTTGCAGATCTAACGCCAAACTTTAAGTACAAGCACATATTACAATTTAAAAAAAAATAAAAAATTACTTGGACGGAATTCGATCTTACGTCGGCAAATACCTGGTCATAACACGATACGGCGCGGTGTATTTCACAAGTAAAGATTGTTTTGTATACAATTAGTAATAAATGTACATGAAGTATTATTTTTATTAGTACATTTTTAATTGAAACAAGACGAAAGAAAATAAATTTGAGTTATTATTCAATTTTTAAGCAATAAATAGTTATTTTTTAAGGAATTATAAGAAAATGAAAAGATGATTGATCAGAGTATGTCATTTGTGTATGATTTGGAATTATTGGGCTTATTCAAGTTAAAACAGTAATTAAAATTGTAATCGCCCGTGCAACGCCGGGTAAACCATCTTGTTAATTATAAAACTGGCCACTTTAATATGAATGCGATGAAATGCGTTTTCTTTAGAAATCACCAGAAATAGCACATTAGTAAACAAATTACTTTCGATATATCTGCTGCATATATCGTCGCCTGAGAGTTATTTTGTTCCATACGCCATTTTGCGGCAAATTGACTTATCGATATCAAGATTATGTTCAAAGTGCTTCCTATCCTTCAACATAACCAAAATTTAAATTCGTTACCCAATAACGAAGTTCTGAGTGTTAACTTTGTTCCACATCAAAAAATCTATTAACGAATTGCGGTTTTATTTGTTCCATGTCCATACATTACATGTTTACGTGTTATTTGTTCCTTATTCAAAAAACTATACCTATAAATATAAATAGGAAAATAGGTAAGGATCAACTTTGAAACAAGATTTGTGTTATTCGTTTTGGTTTGCAGAATGTGTTTGCTTTACCTTAAGCGGAGATTTTTTTCTATAAACGTAAACATAACTGCTACAATTTAAGCGCCCATCGAAGTTTTAATAACATTATTTATTGTGCATTATGGCACATAGCCAGCCACAGACGGAAGAGCTGGTAACAATATTGCCAGTGCCCTAATAGAAATTTAGAAAACTTTAACATCAAAATACCCTCACATCGATCATATTATTTTCTGATCAGGTTTATGTGTTCCTCGAAATGAGTACCGCCCTTTTCAATTTTATTTTAAACTAATGTGATACCAATCACATCATGGAGCAAATAGGTTCAAAAAGACATAGAGTTGTACCAGAAGTGGATGCCATTCACAGTAAAATAGAAAATCAGCTGCGTTTATGGTTTATAAGCCAAATTTATTAATTAGAATTATTCTTGCTAGTCCGAAAACCAAAGCGCTATTGCAAATTGTGTAAAGGCCAAAAGAAATTGTTTTATTTTAAACTAACAAAAACCGACTTCATCTCTTTGTTTTAATAATGTATCTTACATGATAATTTACTGTAAAGACAACTACTTTGTTAAGTTCAGAAAAACATTTGATGAAAAAATTTTGTTAAATAAGTTTGTGTAGTCTGCAAACGAAACTTTAAAAAAATCAGAACATTTAATCTACCGAAAATACTCAACTGCTGGCATAAATTTACTTTAACTGACGAAAAAAAGGATAACATTGTCTATGTTAAAATATATGCCAAATGTTGATAAAGACTAAAATAATACAATAAATTACGAAGTAGTTTTGTTTTAAGTTAAGAATTAATTGCGTTATTAAGTTTATTTAATATACAACCATAATAATTTACTTGTTTACAATATTATTTTACTTTTTATACTATTTTGTACAGTTATTTATTTAGAGAAAGTTAAAATCTGCATGTTGAAGTTTTTATTTAAAATATTGGTTTATAATTGTATTTAAAAAAAAAAATATGTTTCCTCAAAAAATAAAGCTAAACTTTCATCATCGCAATTTCGTTTTCCCTATAAAAATTGTCGTAATCTAAATAAACTTAATTTTTTTATCTAAATACTATAAAAATACCATGCACATGGAACAAACTAATGAAAAAATTAATAACCAGCTTAGTACTTACGTTGTTTCATATCCATTTTGAAATTGGTCGTAATATAAAATTTCATCATTTTGAATTTATCATTTAGATAATGTATTAGTTTAAAGCTGGTTCAGAAAAAATAAACCCGAAAATATTTTTTTTGACAGAGATAAAAACAGAAACTTTAAAATCGATTTTCTCAAAACAATCATCATGTGGTATGGAACAAAACAACTCTAGGGCGAAGATATCTAGTAGGCAATAAAAGGATAATTAAACAAACCAAGAAGTGTTTTTTAAAAAAAAATTGGTTCGATGGGTTCAAAAATTATACAGGAATCGCGAAGATTTAATTTTTCACTGCAAATGTAAAACCGAAGGAAAATTATTTATATCTGATTTTGTTTTTAACGCCCCCCAAATCTGGCGCCATAGGCCCCCATATCGCCCACCCCTCGCTGCGCCACTTTAAAACCGCAAATAATTGTTTTTATTTAAATGAACTGCGATTGGTAACAAAATAGTAAAATTATTCTGTTTAAATAAGACCTTTCGCTTTCTTTGATACTAATTTAATCCTTTCAGGAGCACAGGCCTGAAATGATAACAATGGGGGGAAACGAAACAATAAAAGTAAACCAATTAACGAGTTTATTGACATTGTCAATTTGGCTGAAAGACTGACAAAAAGATCTATTTGCTAGTGGTTCCATTCTTTGACGAAACTAAAATGAAATGCTGCATATCAAAGTGGAATCTAAGCGATGCATTGTGTTGCATTTGAAGTGGCGGGCTATTGTAAGCGCTGCGCTCCCCGGCAGTTGCGTTATTATATTCAATTCACTTTGAATATGTTATCTCATTACTACACCGCTACTGCCTTCCTCATTAAAACTGTCATTCATGTCGTTACGGCTGACGGTAGACCCCAAAGCGTTTTCTTAATTTGGGGCGTCGTAGTCTTTTGCCTAGAGACTTTTGATTCCTCTTCAAGTTGATGCGATGCTCTTGATAAAATATTGTCGCTTCATGCACTCATTTAATCTTCCAGACAAAATGAAAAAACTTTTGGTTGGCCGTAAACACTTTATTTCCTTAACAAATAAAATGTAACTTGAAGTTAGGGGTAATATCTCGAAAATGATAGGTGTTAAAAAAATCTAAAGTAACAGTTACATTCTCCATTAAAAAGTACCTTAAGAAAGTACAAATAACATTAATCTAACGATTAAGACAAAAAAGTTATGAGAGAAAAAAGAAATTCGACATTTTCATACTTTTTTTGCTATAACATCTGAAGCACGAAGAATTTTGTACTTTTAAAAACTGATTGTGGCTTCTCTCATACTAAGGAATAATTCTGTAATTTAAACAAACCTGTATCTCTTATAATAAGCGAGATCCCCATGCTGGAAATGTAATCTGGGACACCCTGTATATCCATTTTTGTTCCATTTGTTAACATGTTTGCTAGGGCTGTTTTTAAATGCAAACATGATGTGCAATGGAACTGCGTATAATTTGATTCTGATTTACACAACCAAAAGTTTGTTTTCTACATTAAAAACATTTGTTTTTAGACAATTAAACATCGCAGGGCACCCTTTGCTAAAATTTAACGACTTAAAACTTTTTTAATTACAGTTTTTGCGTTCGCAATGTCATAATCAAATTATAATTTGAAAAAGACGACATTTTTCAGATGTAAAGAAAGATTTCATACAGTTTTCGTTTTAATTAATGCGTGCTTGGTCCTTACAGCAGCATTTAAGGTAAATATATTTGATTCGTGATATTATTTAGTACGTAAGATTAATTATTACAGCACAACAAATCAAACAACTAAATCTCAATTTCTCTTAATAGACTTGGCACGTTATATTTTGTATCTAATTTAAATGTGACACCTTTTCAGTTACTGTACTTACTTTAACTTTAAAAAAAGAACAATGAATCCTAAAACATCACAAATATTCTCCATTATAGGGCCAAGGTATGGATAATAAACTGCAAACTACAAAAAAACAAACCAATGTTTTAATTAAATGCCGCAAATACACTAAAGTTAGCAAAATGGTGAATACATTAAATTAATTCAGTATTATTCAAAAAATTTCATTTAATTTCCTACAATTTTTGCAATATTCTTTATTTTCAAATAATCATCAGAAACTTTTTGTTCGAAACCTATATTGCACAAAAACAATAGAAAACTGTTCACTAAAATTACGTCAAACGATCGCGCTGGCTATGGAATTCCGTTTATTTTTGTTGAAGTTGACAGTGACAAGTTTGTGTTTTGTTGGAAGAAATTACTTGTTCGGTTCAAATTGAAAAATGTGTATGTACTTTCAACTAAATTGCAAACATTGCATCTATCAATCTTTCTCAATAAAATTGTATTACACTGTGATATTTTCGTTGAAAGTACTAGAAGCTTCCAACTATTACAAATTTTATTATATCGCTTAGGTTTAGGTTTAAAATATTTTCTTTATTTATATATTAAACAATATTGAAACAAGTGAATGTTTTCATTTAACAGTGCATAAAAAAATCTACAACTTTTTATCCAAAAACATTTTTGTACCACAAGGAAAACCGAGTTATTAAAGATTTAAAAAAAATACACATTGTAATTTTTTTTATATCTAGCGTGCCATGGAACGTTTTTAAAACATTATAGCATCATTGAATAGGTCTCGGAAAGGGAAACAATTTGTCTCATTAAAACTTTCAAAATTTTGTGTTTTTAAAAAATGATTGTGGCTCCTCTCATACAGGAATAATTCGTCTAATTTAAACAAACCTTTATCTCCTATAATAAGCGAGATTCCCATGCTGAAAATGTAATCTGGGACACCCTGTATATATTTTTCTTATTTCAATTTTAAATAAAAAAAATATTTTTTTTGCAAATAAAAATTGTCTACTTAGCAAGCAATAAATTCGTCAAACTTTATTATCTCGGCAACTTTGATCTGCAGGTATATTAAGTAGGTATTGAAGCAATATAAAATAACTCAACAATATAAGGTTTTATGAGGTTGTGACCCATTGTATGAATGTACTGATAATGAGACACAATATAAATGATGTTTAGTATCTGGTGATAAGTTACTTTGAGACGTGCGCGGTGTGGCTCGTCTTAAGATCCTACTGATATCTGATTTCAGATTACAGCGTGATGACTTATGCTGCCCGAAGCGCAGACTATCAAAACACGTATCTAAATATTTATACCTCGTATCGTAAACAACATTGTAACAAAACAGCTTTTTTTATCAGCACCGTACAGAATTTCCACTAGCGTAGTGATATATTATAATTACAATATTTTTAACAATTGAATGTTTATTAGGTCACACGTACAAAAATTTATTGATTATTTAAGCTTGATTAACACATGGAGTTTACTGTTATTAAATATTTAAAAAAGCTACTGCATGTAAATCTAATAAAAGTAACGCGACAGCAGGTATGGAAGAATGTCTAGATCAAAACTTAAAGGCCTCTACTCATTATCCAACTTGTTGGGGCCGACCGTCGGGAACTCCGTGTCGGGTGTTGTCTACACACAGCTCTCGACCAGTCCAACCAACACAGCATAAACGCCATAACTTTTTTTTATTATTTTGGCTCTGATGCAATTTTGTGGATAACAAATTTATAAATAGCGTTAAATTTTCTTTAATAGTCCTTATCTAGAGGCATGTGGTGGGGCGGTTGGCTTGTTGGATGGCCTGGCCACCCGACCGTTCCAACTGTCGTGTTGGTCGGGTGACAGACTACACATTAAACAATTTATCGGAATGGTCGGTCGGTTGTCTCAACAAATTGGTTGGTGAGTAGAGGCCTTTTAAGTTAAAGTAGATATCAAACAGAGGTGGGTCAAAAACATGGCAAAAATATGATAATAGCAACGATAAGTAAATGGGAGGGTAAAATAAAGATAATGCAGAATAAGAGCAGATTAAAAAATAAAACGTTTAACATAGACAATGACCTAACAGAAAAAGAAAGAGAAATACAAAGAAAATCAGATAAAAGACAGAATAAGAAAGAAAAACTGGCAAAAAAGTCAGAGTAGCTTACCAAAAACTGGGATGGTTAAACACATTTATAGGATGAAAAAAGAAAGATTAACCAGAAAAGCCTATGAAGCAAGATCACAGGGAAAAAAACAAAAGAGGTAGACCGAGAAAAACCTGGCAAGACGAAGTAAAAAAAAGCAGCAACGGATAGAAGCATCAAATGGAAAAACATAAAAAAGCTAGCACAAGACAGAAAAATATGGACAATATTCTTAACAATTAAATGTCTATTAGGTAACACTCTACTGCCTACGGACTTTGATCTTTAAATTCGGTCATATCATATGTAAGAATCTGTATTAGTATAATTTTTATGTGACACTAAAATGCTGCTTTGATTATGATCCGAAAAGTTGCGCACTTTGTCACAATTAAGAATTTTAGAACAATAAATATCAGAAGTCAAAAAACTAAGTGTATTTCTAACCCAGAACAGCAGGAAAATATATTTCTCATTAATTTTATTGCATCCTCTGAGGAAGTTAAAAATTCTTAATTGCTCGCTTCTGCTCTTAACTCGAAGCCATAAATATTTTTCATAGTTATGCACGGTCCACTAATTCAGATTATGCACTACGGACTACTCGTAGTTGGATATAAATTAGGAGGGTGTGTGCCCACCCTTGAACGAAATTTATACACATATTGTGATGCTTAATCACATTTCTTCAACCCTACGTTTTCGTATTTACTCATGCTGCACTAGGCACATCGAACGCGGACCTGAGCAGCATACGTTATGAGGTAATCCGTGTCATATGCCGACCGAAGTCTAATTAATTTTTGATTCGTATAACAAATAAACAACAAGAAAATAACTTTGAAACAGTATTATACAGAACAAGAATTGTAAGAAGCATATAACGCACGAGTGCGTAATTGGTTTACAACTCGTGTTATGTAGCTTACTTTTTCTACGATCACATAATACATACGATTTTAACGGCTTTTTGGCTAATATACACATGTTATTACGTTGTCTTGTCAATCTTGACGTAAGCCTACTTTGACATTTCTAGACAAGTGTGCGTTTTTCTTACCGTGCGTTACTAGGCATGCAGGAAGTGTTTGACGTGGACGTGAGTCTTCTTTGATCATTTCTTTTTTAAAAAAACTGTGCTGTTTGCTCACCGTGCGTAAGGACCCACTTACTATGCATTCAGGCTGTACGGTTAGAGTCATTTACATTAGTGGTCATAGAAAAACAATACTTTAAACAATTGAAAGACCTTAAGCTTTACCTGCAATTTTCATGCACAAGTTAACTGATATTAAACATGTACAGAGTTAGGGGGACTTAATTTTTAGACCAAAAATTATAAATATTCAAACATCTCGTATATGTTCATTTTATCTCCCTTACACAATTGCATTTGCAATTGAGAAATGGACATTTTAAGCTTGCCTCACTCAACATTTCAAAGGTTGCTAACGGTTTCCTATTGCAACAAGCCAATCATAAATTCAAAGAAAAGCAATAAAACAATTCAAGATATACGAAAGAGAAACTCCAAGTTTTGATGTATTTCTGTACCTCAACAATTATGATGTACAACAAAGCATTCAAACAAAGCTAACTTGATGTTAATTGTAAAGTATGAGAAACATACACAAAGATAATATCGACTTCAAGCTGTATATATAATTATAAACTCAGGACGAAGTTTATTCAGCCATGGCTACAGAGTGTTGCTGTTGCTCGCTGGAGATCGCCAAACAAATGAAACAAAAAAGTCCTTGTTTGTAGGCGACGAGGACAATTTTAAAGCTAAAAGTACACAACTAATAAATATTAAACTAATAAACATATCGCTCACGGTGTATATGCGAGATAAACATTTTAAATTACTTTCTAATTTTATCTACAAAAGTAATTAATGATCGTTTGTTTGACGCCGATAAAAACGATCAAGTCATTCATTATATAAATTAGCGTAACGTTGGTTAGTTTATACGTGCAGTGTAATAAATCTTATTATTTGAACACAGGCGTTATTATTATATATTATACGGTCGTTTAATATATTACACATATGCACATATCGATCTTTTCGTGTGACAGCAAAATTACAAATTTTTGTCTGCATATAAATTTATAGCTGCAAGCTTTCTTAAATAACAATTTAATTACAGAAAAGTATATAATGTAATTGTTATTAGCTATAAATCAACAAGAAAAAAAGGTTAACGCTAGTTGATCGTTTACTTTTTTTGTACAGAGTGTTCAGATATTATTACCATGTGTTTGGTGTAAGGATTAATCGGTAGATAGCATATAAAGCATATTATAAATATAAAACTTACATAAAAAATTTGAAAATCAGTAATATTATAAAAATTCGAATCTATAAAACAGCGATACGACCTGTGGTGATATACGGAGCAGAGACGATTTGTATGACAAGGAAGAAAGAAGAACATTTCATAATGTTTGAAAGAAAAATAGTGAGGAAAATTTTTGGGGCAAGAAAAATGCAGTGTACGTACCCATTCTCACGTACAGTTCAGAAACTTGGACATTAACACAAAAACAAAATCAAATAATACAGACACAGGAAATGAGATTTCTGAAAAAAATGAGATAAAATCAGTAACAAAAAAAATCGTAAAAACCTAGGAGTAACAGATACCTATTAAGAAAAAGATGGAGACGAATCAATTAAGATGGCTTGGACATCTACTACGCATGCCAGAAAGTAGGTACGCGAAAATAGGATGGAAAATGCAGATGAAGGGAAAAAGAAATAGAGGAAGACCAAGAATAAAATGGAAGAAAGAAGTGAGGCAGAGACTAGAAGAAAAGGAAGTCAGATGGAGAGACGTGCTACAATCAGCTAAAGATAGACAGGAGTGAAGAAACTTAATACAGAAATAGAAAAGCATACCTCGACACCGAAAGGTACAAGAGGAACCGATTAAGAAGAAGAAGAAATATATATATCGGATTGAAATAGTACCAGTTATCTACCAGTAAAAATTTTTAACGTGTATGTGCCGTACAATTTGTGTTTGTTTTTTAAAAAATATTGTAATATAACAATTTTTAATATGTTAAAGTCCTTAATGTGCTAATCTTCTATAATACATTGTCTAAATTAGTTTAAGTTTCCATTCATCATTTTAAACTCAACAAATTTTCAATTTTTTAACAAATTTATACATCTTTTAATTGAACATTATAAAACAATTTTCATCTATTTTTAAAAAAACATCCTTTTTAAAAAAAGAATTGTATAAAGAATAAACCTGTTTTGAAAACCAGCAAACCTTTGTTTAATTTAACCTAATCAAGCAACAGGAGAAACCAACGTTTAATGAAATAGTAGAGGTAGATGGAAATAGTTTCACTTTTTCAATATTACCCTAATTTTTAGTGCTATTTATTAATTTAAAACAAAGATTTTAATAAACACATTAGCTAACTGTCTTTCATTAATTAATTCGAATTCTGCAACTTTTGCTTTCTTCAAAGAATTAATATTTGGGCGTCGTCTTTTGTAAATTTTACTTTTGATGTGGCCCCATAGAAAAAGTCACAAGGTGTTAAGACCGGAGATCTGGCTGACCAATTTATAGCACCACCTCTACAAATTTAACAATTTGGAAAAAGATAATTTACAAAATTTTTAGCATCTAAGTGAAATGCGCGGGACAGCCGTCCTGCTGGAACCAGATCTCCTGATTTTATCTTGAAAGCCCGTTCTTCATTGGAGTAATTATTCATTTTGTTGCATTTAAAAAGAATATTTACTTGATGTGACGTTGATAATTATTTAAATTGATAAACTATCAAAATTGACGTTTAATGAAAACCACGGTCTTTCAAATTTAAAAAAATTTTAGACTAATATCTTAAACCAAAAATCGTGCCTTTATATGTTTTTGTTTTTGTTGGTACCAATATCTTTCGAACCTGCAAGTGGACACCCTGTATAATATTTATATAAAACATAGACATAATAAATATTTATAACCTTCACTCATTCATAACAATTTTGTTGCAATACCTAATTTAAAACTATTATTAAATTTGGTGTAAAATAAACAGTTTATTGTCTGTTTATGATTATTTACGCTCTCCAGAGGTGAAAATTCATGTAGTCATTAATTTTCATTAGCGTTACTGAATTACTCGACCCCGTAAACGCCAATTAAAGTTAATAATTTAAAACCACTCATTTCTACTTTGTTTTCTTGTAATAGCTTTAAAACATCTTGTAAAAAGAATTATAGCTTCATTAAATTCCCGCTTATTTTGTTCAGAGGAACAAAACAGCAGGAAAAGTCTTACATCCTTTGTTAAATTAAGTCCAACAATTAAAATTCATTGTATTCTACAATTCTACAGGCAAAATTAAACACAGTTTGAATCAGTTAACTTGACAACCAATTACTTTTATACTCATAAATATTTTTAACTGATTTAAATCAATGTTCGATTTTATTTCATTTGGTAAATAAATTTAAAGTTTTCATTTATTAATTGTGTACGCTACGACAGGTGGTTGTGAATAAATAAATAAATATTTTACTCGCTAAGAGACAAGAGTCTAGAAACAGGTGTGAAAAGATACGTAATTTTTTAACATAACCTATAATATTGGTTTTAAACTTTAAAGGAGACCAATTAAAACATAAGCTAAATTTTCATTATATGCTAGGTATTTGTTCAATCCTCTAATTTTTAGACCACACCGTACGCTAAGAATATTATTTAATTATGAAACATTTTAAAGTAATTTTATTTGAATTTTATATAACAGAGTTTCGTGATAAAATAAAACACTTTGTGTGTGTGTGAAGCCTTAACTGATTCGTTAACAAGTCAGAAATGTATGGATAAGGTTTAGGTAAAGCTTGTGAAGCTCTAAAGTTCACCTTATAGCTTTGTTGTGAGCATAAAGCGGAACGTTTATTATGGAAATTTCGTAATTAGGTATACGCGTATGTCGAAAGCGAACAATTATGGCGCAGGAATAATTCCAGGTTATGTAAAATCACTGTTTAATATCGGTGAAGGGTATACGCGGTGCGATTGAAAAGTTCAATTGAACTGATGAGAAAATAATAGTTTTTCATATTTTTGGCACATATAGGGTGTCCCAAATTTGAATAAATGCATGGGGATCTCGCTTATCTTAAGAGCTACGAGGTCGGTTAAATTGGGGCAAAGTTGCGAAATTAGATGCTTATCAAATATCTGCAAAGAAAATCTTCATAGCTGTCTTAGTTCAAAAGTTATTCCTGAAAAACTGTAAAAATTTATTTTCGTTTTTTTGCCCTATTTCCTACAATTTTTAAGATATCGACAATCTGGAAGCACTTCTCTATTGCAACTTCTTACGCTTTATATTTTGAGAGAACAGAAAATTTCCAACAACGTTTCGTCTCTTCAGAAACATCATCAACTTCATTTTTTTAAATACGGCGAAAAAATTTTAATCTCATAGTCGGATAGCATTTTGTCGACTGTTAAAATCCTGCTACAAAAAAGTGGACCACCCTGTATTACATAAATTTAAGCAGTTACAAAATTAACATTTGGTAATTTTTTTTAATGTTAGGAATTAGAACAAAATGAAACACTGACTGTTATTGTATTATATTACTAAAATACTGTTTTGAACCTTCAATGTATGTATGTCTAATTATTTCTTTTGTTTTCAGGTGAGTACTACCTTTTATTGTAAAAGACCACAGTCAATGCTGTACTCAATAATTTACGGTAAGATATTTTAGTTCATTCTTATTCTTCGTACGTAATTATCGATAAAAATCGTTTTATGAATTATGGGAATGCTTATTAGCCCCTCCAAAACATTTTGAGGCTTGATTCATCGCCAACGCATCCTCGAGTCGATCAAAATTCCGCCTACTAAATGCATTATCGATTGGATATGTCATCTCTTCTGATATTGGCGACATACATCACTGTCGCCATTAATACTAGGGGTGGTTTACCACCTTACATCCACTCCACCCTTATTCATCTCGATCACATACATTAAACCCAGACAGGACTTGTTAGATTGCTCATTTTATATTTGGTTTCAACAGGCAGAGTAAGCATTAAATTGATATCTTATTAGTCTAGTTGGCTTTTTTAATCATCGCAAAAATTTTATAACTTTCATGGAATTAAAACAGATAATTCTGTATGATAGAATAAGGGTTTTACACCAAAAAAATCATGTTAGATCCTAAATAACTGAAAATTTGATGCAGTATAATAGAATATGTGGCGAAACGAGAATTTTGTGTGATATCCCGATCACATTATTTTGTTTTGAATGTTGTATAAGCAGCAAGCAATAAAATTAACAATAAAGTTTGTGACAAGAAAAATTTACATACATAAATAACATGAAATCGTCTTCTTAAGTCCATTACTCCCGAAGCAGTATAAACGAATGATCTTTTTGCTTTCTGTAAAACCGTAAATTCGCTAAAACTTCCTCTGCCGCCGATGTTCAGCTCGGGGAATATTAGATTATCTTATCCAGTAAACTTCGACCCCAATATACTTTATAAAGCCACTTCCAGGAGTGTCGATGTCCATTTGATCGGCCTCCTAAGTAAATCTCCACCCTTCAGTTGTGGACTCTTCGATCAGTCAATTTACAAGAACTCATCCTGTACTTTATACCCACATCGGTCATCCTGAAATGACTATGTCCTTCAATTTGAATTGCAAATATTTGGTTTCGCTGATAAATTGACCGGCTGAGCTTTGGAAAGGAAAAATATTTTTACCACTTATAAACGAACGCATGCAATCAAAAAGAATTTTATATTTGCCAATGGAAATTGATATTTGATGATAAACGTTCAATCAAGAAGTAAATCAACATAACGATTTATTATGGCATCCACACACCAATCGCAATTTTTTCAGAAACTTAACAGGATATTTAGAAATTTATACAGGGAGTCACGACGGACGCCACGGAGTGGCGAAACGGTATATATTTTCAAACTTCTATCGCGGTTAGATTATGTAAGTCAATAAGGGCTGCATTATAAAAATATTTTCAAACATCCAGGGCGCTCCAAATAAGAGTGGCATATCAAAGTTAAACTTTTTCTTATGGAACACCCTGTATATTTTTGTACTTTTGGATTCCTCTTTAAATTTACTTCAAAAAGTGTATGAGGTTATATGGGTCTAAAGTCAACCGTTTTTGTGAAAATTGAATATTCATGAAAATGCAGTACTTTCAAAAATTTTCAACATTTAGAAACTTTAAAAAGTCTGAATAAATTCGCTTGGAAATTAGATTGACAATAAATTAATTAACACTTTGCACCACCCACATTTTTAAAATATTATACAGGGCGTTTTTTACGCTTGGTCAAACTCGTGAAACTTCAAACATCGATAACTCATTTTTCTTAAATACAACACCCTATATTATTTTACTCAGACTTATACAAAATTTAATTATCTTTCGAAAACATAAAGGCTGTTTTTCACCTAAAAAAAAAGTGATATTTTCAAGTAGGCTATGAAGGTAGACAGCGATAATTTAAAACAATTAAAAGAAAAAAAAACAAGAAACTTGTAATTTTATCTTTTGCCTACACATTTTTGACATATTTTCATAAGAAATTTTACAATTTTGAATGGGGGTTTCTAAACTCATTGATAATGTATAAGGTACGCGAAAAAGACGCTGATTAAAAATAGATTAATACTGACTTGTCTATAAAAAAAAAAACATGGTTGGTATCGGTTTCGGTAGAACCAAGTGTCGCATTGGAAATTTTTCCCCTCCATGCTCTCCCGACTTGGCCCCTAGTGATTTTTTCTTATTTCTATCCCTGCAAAATAATGTAAAAGTAAACAATTTTATTTTATGAAAAAGGTCAACGTTAATGAGTTTTTTACCCTCAAAATTAAAAAAAATATATGCGGGTGGAATTATAAATTTATTAGTAGATGAAAAATCTACAATATAAAGCTATTTTCTTAATTATTTTTTTTGTAAATTGCGTCTAATATTTTTTTTGCTAATCAAATACTTAATGTTAATTGTAAAATATGACAGTAATAACTTCTTTAATTAGTTAAGTACTTCGATCTCCTGCTTTTAAAATTGCGCTAGTTTTAATATAACCAAAGCCACTTTCCCTAATGTTATTATATGGAATTTCATTATTTAGTTGATTGAGATTTGTTATGTCATGGAGCGTGATGTTGCACAGACCGCACGTGTCACCTACAGTACACATTTTGCATTTATTAGGGTGGCAGATACGCATAAACTAAGGCGAGCTTATACATAAAGTTAATTAACCAATAATTGAAGTTGCAAAACCATATAGAGCCGTCAAATTACCTATGAAATAAAAAGGGGAGAACATGCCACAATAAAAACTTTAAAAACTTAATTTAAACATCTTGAATTTTAAATTAAGACAATTCTGCAGATGGAAAAAAAATCTAATTCACACCATTGTGCATCCATCTGGCTTTCAAATAGTTTTAAAAAAATCCGTTGTTCACATAGTTCTTTGGTGCTGCTATCTGAAGCAAAAACCTTTAAGTGGCATATTTACCGACCACCGCTCATTATATCTTATTTTCAAGCCTTGCGCACATACCATGAAGCTTGTTTTTTACAAGCCATTTATAATCAGTTTCTTCCACATTTTTGTTTACACTTTTGAGATATCGTATGAATTTTATTAAATGATCAATTTAGTATGTCTTCTTTCGCTAATGTAATAATGTTTAGACCGAGATCACAAATATTTGCCGCGAAAAGCTACTGTGTCTTGTTCATAAATATTAATGTTCATGTATATTGAGTGTTTTATTTTAAACAAAATAACTATTAAGCCAAACAAACGAAGTGGTTTAATTAGCAACCACAATTTTTCCAAGGCACCCAGATAATTGTATAGAGATATAGACGAATTTAGATCGGTGACAAAAATATCAACCACCCTGTTTGACACTTAAATAAACATATAATGGTACTTTGTAGGGTTCCTTACATAACAATTAATATCTTCTTCTTAATCGGTTCCTCTTGTATCTTTCGATGTCGAGGTATGTTGTCTATTTCTGGATGAATAAACAAAAAGAAAAACTACTTTTGATTTCAAAAATAAATTGTGCTTTTATTAAAGGGTTCAATACCTAATTTTAAAGGGGAAAAACGTGTTCTCTATGTATCGCAATTTAACTACAGCAAACTTTATCACAAGTAGCTTTTAAACTCAGGTGTGGCAGACCTCCCTTTAAGATGTTATTTACAAAAAGCATACATAAATCTTGGTTGGTGTCCATTCGTACCCATAATTAAAATTTTTAATGAAACCTTGCTGCAGGTGCCCATACACACAATAAAACCTAAATAAAAAGACTGCACACTCTGCCGTTGTTCAACGACCCAAAAATGGAAATGGGACGAAAATCCTGGTACTAATTTAGTAATTAGGGAACGAAACCAAATAAAAATGCAGATTGTGGACATGCTCATTAAAGCTCGTTATGTAAATTAAACCCTGTTTAATACAACAAAACTAATACAGTTTAACATTGTGGAATGCAACAAAAGAAAACCAGATATGCGTTTTTATAATTTACGTTGATAATCTAGAAAAGCTGTATGCATCTCATAGGCTTTATGTATCTAAAATCAGTCGTTTTTGAGTTATTCAAGTTTTTCAAAAAATATTGCCCCAAACGGGAGTCTAAAAAAATAATGATATTCACAATTTTGGCTATGTCAGAACAAATTGATTTGAGACTTTGAAGGACAATAGTTTCATAGTAATTTTTGACTAGTTAAAATTTTACAATAATACACAGGGTGTTCTTTATGCCCGGTCCATTTAGTCAAACTTCAAACACGAATAAGTCAGTTTTTTGTTAATGAAACACCCTATATATTTTTACATTTTCTTATTGATAACAATATCATTTTAGATATTAAGTGTCATATATCGTTAAAATCAGAAGATAAAATGCTATCCGACTACGAGATTAAAATTTTTTCACCGTATTTAAAAAAATGAAGTTGATGTTTCTGAAGAGACGAAACGTTGTTGGAAATTTTATGCTATTGTCACGTTAGCTTTAAAGAATTTATTCTTAAAGCCATCGTGCACTTTGGGGGTCGTAGCTGGGGATCGATGAATTTACTAACATGATAATCGAACGAACTTGAGGAGTAGGGGTGGGCGATATCCAAATTTCGATATCGAATGTCGATATCGAAATTATATCGATATATATCGATATATCGATATATCGATATATCGACATATCGATATATCGACATATCGATATATCGGAATATCGATATATCGATATATCGATATTCCGATATATCGATATATCGGATTATCGATATATCGATATATATCGACATATCGAAATTTCGATATAAAAGCGGCGCGAAGCTAAAAAAGTCGGTAAAAAAGTGAAAAAAGAGACTGGTGACATAAAAAAAAAAAAAAAAAGCTTCTCGCCCTTAAAATATCGATATATCGATATATCGATATTCCGATATATCGATATATCGATATTCCGATATATCGATATATCGATATATCGATATATCGATATCCGATATTTCGATGTATCGATATATCGATATCAAAATTATATCGATATTTATCGATATATCGATATATCGCCCACCCCTATTGAGGAGCATATTTATTACCAAAAACCATGATGAACATTTACACAATCACTTGAAGAATCTTATATTGATTTGGATTGAACATTACTGAACCAGGGTATCGCGGCCATCTAGATTGTGAAGCAAACGATGACTGGCTTGTTAAAAAAGATTATTACACGTAATACCCTGGCTTAGCAACATGACATTTGAACGGGAAATGCATGGTACGTAACTTAACAGAATTCGCTTATTGTGCACTTACAACATACGAACATACGATGTTTGAATACTGTTAAGTTTGCAGTCTGAAACATAATACTTTTTAACGGGGTTTAATAAACTTAAATACATCAATTTAAATAATATTAATTAGATAAAATATTAGCGTAACATTACTTCCCCTTCCAAAAAAGCTGGACCCACAGCTTTAATTTAAAAAAAAAAACGCGAACAAAATGATAGCTGTGAGTTTGGTCATGCATTTCCTTACCTTCAACACAACAAAAAAACACTATAAACAGAAAAACCAAATAATAAAACAGAAAAACCATAAAAAACACTTTAAACATTAAACAAACAAGCAAAAATAATACAATGGTAAAACAAAAATAAACAAACAAAAATGAAGCAATGGTAAAACAAAAATAAACAAACAAACAAAAATGCAGAATCGACAGTCCAGTTGCTAAAAACGGTGACACTTTATTAATAGCACTTTAATTGCCCTTGACACACTAACTAACACATCACAAACTATCGTATTTCTTATTATCCTGACGGTAACTTGAAATGCCCTCGCGCACGAATCCGGAAAACACAAAATACAAAAAAAGACAACGTGTAGGCTTTTCCCTACTTGGTGGATGACTAGGTACTCCTATCCCAACGATTTGTTGCCTTTGCCTCAAACTCGATGATCGGCATCCTACGGAAACTGGAGTTCATTCTCCTGCAGGCAACTACTCGGAGAATGATTCCGTAGGTGGTCCCCTACGTTGGGACATGATCCATTTCATCCGATCCAGCCGATTAAACCATTAATCAAAATACTCTAGGAGGCATGGATAGAAGACCGTCATAATCATCCCAATTAACTAAACGATATGTTGCGACACCCTTGCGCAACCTTCGGACTTCGTTTTTTTGGCGATTCCATACTTGCGGCAACCTGGTGAGTGGACGTCTTCCATCTCCGGAACCTGGTTGCCTAGTTACTCTTCAGCGGATCTTCTACGACGTTGATGTTGGGCCTCTGCTACGTTGTACTGCGATTACTACTCACTTTTCATTTGTAATTTTGGGGGTTGTAATTTTTGTAATTTTTTAACACTATTTTCGAAACTTGAACTTTACTTTATCGTTATAATTACTGAACACACTTTATTGTTTATTCTTACTGAACATACTTTGTCGTTGTTGTACCCTGGTCCAGGTTCCCCACTCTAAAAGATTTATTACTCGTAATACCCTGGCTTAGCAACATGACATTTGAACGGGAAATGCATGGTACGTAACTTAACAGAATTCGCTTATTGTGCACTTACAACATACGAACATACGATGTTTGAATACTGTTAAGTTTGCAGTCTGAAACATAATACTTTTTAACGGGGTTTAATAAACTTTAATACATCAATTTAAATAATATTAATTAGATAAAATATTAGCGTAACACTATGAAAATTTTCTTTGTAGATATTTGATGAACATCTAATTTCGCAACTTTGCCCTAATATAACCATCCTCGTAGCTCTTAAGATAAGCGAGATTCCCATGCATTTACTCGAATTTGGGACACCCTGTGTAACTTGTAAAAAGAATTTAATTTTACTTCAACAATTATAAAATATACTGGGTGTTCTATTTAAAAAAACAAAGTGACGTATCGGTGCGCAAAAACAAAACACTGTATAGTTGAAAATTATTTAAGGCTATGTAGTAAATGACCACAAACTACTTTTATTGAAAACTTTTTTTTGTAAAGTTGTGACAATAGGAGATATTGATCCGTTGCGTTACTTTTTGTACACACTGTATATTAGCACGTTACTGGTCTGGGAAATCGAAAAAGGCAAGCAAAGCATAACACATTTACCATGGTAACTGAGCAAAAGGATTAGACATACGCGTATAAAAATTTAATAAAAATCAAATTGTTAATGACCAATGCAGCGCAGCTGTCACGAAACAATATAATAAATAAACCTAAGTAGTACAAAAAATCAAAAATTCTAAGTTTGATGCTAATTTGTTTCACACAGACGTTGTAACACATGAATATATTATAGGCGTCCCAGATATTACAAACATATTACGAGAAGAAACATATCAATAAATAATATTTCAAGGTAGCTTATGTCAACTTTTTATTTTTAATTAAGTATTTGACATCAGGCGGCGATAAATTTCGGTTCCATACGTAATGGCGGTACTAATAAGACATCAAGTAGGATACGATCAAATTAAATTAAAATAGATCCCGGTTACCGAGACTAGAACCACGAACCTTTGTGCTTTACATCTTGTCAAACAAATATCATTAATGCGGTAGCGCCGTAACTAAGTAGGCGTTGGAACTTACGACACTGCATAAAATTAATTTTAATTTCACCTCTCAGACGCTTCTGTATTTCGTTTGCATTCCCGTAGGTGTGGAGGTAATGTTTTATTTATACTTTTTGGAATTAATACGTGATGCCCCAGAAAGCATCGCATCGCCTTTGTATGTTGGGGACTTTGAAAGGGATTCGGTTAATTAAGATAAGACGAACAATACTTTAATTGGTGATAAGGAACTTGTAACTTTCGAATTTTGATGAACCGAATCGATACAAGAACGTTAAGTTTGTTCTAAATATGTTCTATGCTCCTAAATATGGGCCAGTATGTGAAATTTTTAAATTTAAAACTGCCAAGTTTTATAAATAATATAATACGCCTCTGTTTAACACCCTTGGGCTACATAACTTATAAAGAAGCTTCCAGTAATAATATTTTTACAAATTTATGCTGTCATACATAATTTAACTGATTTGTGCATCCCATAAAAATAAGAATATTTTAAAGCGGTTCATTTTATTTCTTGAAGAAAACCGTGTGCTGTTTTGTTTTTTATATTTGTATTCAGTCGTTAGTTATGATCTCAACATATTTTTGCTTACTTTTTCAATTATTTAAAATACTTATTTAATGTGCCGTGTTAATAAAACAAAACATAATTATATGATTAGATAACGCTTAGGGCAGGGGTTCTGAACCAGGGAAAGGAAGGTATTATGGAAGATATTTGGGGAAAAAAGGGAAGGAAAACAATGGAAAAGAAGAACAAATGACGAACTGGAGGAATTATGTCGTCAACCAAATGTAGTCAGTGTGATAAAGACGCAACGAATGAGATGGCTAGACATATAGGGTGTTTCTTAAATATTGTAAAAAAAATTAGAGGTTACCTATTCCTTATCGAAAATTAAGGGGGTCTTTCAAATAATTTTTTTTCCTTAGCCTTAGACGTCTCCTTTCGGAGTTAACCCCCCCCCCCCTAAAGGAAAGCTGTAAAATTAGGTTTTTATTTTATTTCTCAAATTTGGATATACGTAGGAGAATGATATTTGGTAGATGTTTTATCCTTATTAAAAGGTTTCCCATAGTAATATTTTCAATCATCTTCCACCTTCACAGGGGGCTGAAAAGTGCGACCCCTGTTGGCTTTTTATCAGAACGTTTTGGTGGGTTAAAATTTTGCAATTAAAAATATTCTTTTTTAAGCTTAATTTATTTAGAAACTTTTTTTAGTCTTTAGTTTTTCTCGTAAAATTTGAGAAAAAAATAAAAACCCAATTTTAACGCTCCCCTTTAGCGGGGTGTAACTACTAAAGGAGACGCCTATTTTTGAATAAAAGACCCCCCTTAATTTTAGAAAAGGAATTACCTCAGTAATTTTTCCGCAATATTTAAGAAACACCCTGTGTATTATTATTTATTTCTATGCTTTGCCCCTCGCCTGGAATTTTTTTTGTAGAAGCCCATGGCCACCATATGTTTTTGTAATTGAAAATAATCTTTCCAAAGATTTAATTTTCAGATTTGTAATTGATCATTTAAAGTGCCTGGAGGCACAGTTTCAAAAGAACTATACCAATCGTAAACATGTTTTTGTGCGATCGTACTAGAAACAGCTGTTTGACGGACGCGTTAGCAACCATAAAGTACTGCATTACTGGCCTTATCCTTAGCAACGGCCGTAAAAGTTACTTTTCAGGCCGTTACCCTTGGCAACGGCCGAAAAAGTAACTTTTACGGCCGTTGCTAAGGAGAGGGCCGGTAATGCAGTACATACGCCGTCATCTGTCAGTGACAGAATGTCACGTAAATTCTAACCTATAATTTTGAAAATTACTAAAAATTTAAATTGTTTTTAATTCGATCGCACAAAAAATGTAATATGCACCTCGGCCAAAACGTACTTTTTCGGCCTTGATACATAAATAACTATTTGGGTAAAAGGGTCGCTAGTGGAAAAAGTTTATGAAGCCCTGCTCTAGAGTTATTTATAATTTTTACTGTATCCAGTTCAATTACTACATAAAGAATCGGAGTTCTTACTGAAGATATTAAATTTTCTCTAGGACTTCTACTTGTAGCTTTGTTTGCTCGCGTGTCGGGGGTTCATTGTCACTCGTTCCATAAAATGTAATCAAGGTCGGTCGACTCCCCCGTTAAGTACTTCATCAAACACCCTTCATGAAATGATAATTTATAAGGATGTTTTAATGATTTCTTACTGTGAAGGTGGCCGCACTCTCAAGACGATATTTATTGTATATTGTTTGTCCGGGCTAATTTCATCTTCTCTTTTTAAATTGCTTTGGACCGGGTACTTTAAAGCAGTTTCCGTTTTCGTTATTGGATTATACCGTTATGAGTGTTTTACACCTGCAGACTTTAAAAGCTAATACAATTTCACGGTTTAGCGTTGCGAAAGATGTAACAGTATTGCAAAATATGTAAAGTTTAAACATCCTTTGCTAATTTGGTATTGGTTGCTCTAAAAAAAATCTCTGAAATTCTCGAGACTTTTTTCTTTTTCCGAGACATTGTAGAAGGACACCAACCTAAAATTATTTATGCTAACTATAATGAAATTGTACCTATATTTGTTATCTCGGTTACATATATTTTTCTCAGTATAGGTACATAATTTCGCACAGAAATTAACGAATCGCAATTTTTCATTACTGTTAAGTGACTTAAGCCACTTTCAAAATTAATAGATGGTAAAAACTACGGACTTAAATTGATTTTGTTCGATATATTTTACTGAAGTGATGTTTGATAAGACTCAGTTACTAAGAAAATTGGTGAGAAACACAAGTAATTTTTATCATGTATATCATTATAAGTCTATTGACGTATTTTTTCATTATCATACCTAACATAAAAACTTCCAAAGGTATACACTTGGGAATTTTTTTAAAACTTTGGTGACCAGTAAAAAATATTTTGAATCGGTTTCTGAACAATTTTGTACTCGTTATGTTTTGAGTAGACACTGTTTAACATTTTCACAAACAATAAAACCAAATGCACAATTTTCCAAATTTTTACAACAATAATTCAAAGGGTATACAGGGTGTTTCTTAAGTATTGCAAAAAACTTCAGGAGGCGATTCCTTATCAAAAATTAAGGGGGGTCTTTCACATAAATTGTTTTCCCTAGACACCCCCCTAGAGGGGAGCGGCAAAATTAGGTTTTTATTTTATTTCTCAAATTTGAATAAATGTAGGAGAATGATATTTGGTAGATGTTTTATGCTTATTGGAAGGTTTCTCATAGTAATATTTTTAATCATCTCCATCGTTCACAGGGGGCTGAAAAGTGCGACCCCTGTTGTTTTTTTATCAGATCTTTTTGGAAGCTTAAAATTTTGTATTTAAAAATGTATTCTTTGAAAGCTTGATTTATTTAGAAACTTTTTTTATTCTATAGTTTTTTTCGTAAAACCTACCGTTTTTGAGTAAAAAATAAAATAAGTAAACATGGACCATCAAATATTCCAACATAAAACGATTATGGTGGTTGCCATGATTTGTTTATTATGCCATTTTGAAAATAAATGTACTTGAACTTCTGTTCAACAATAAAACTTCTATTGTCAAAAATAGTAATGATTTCATAAGAAATTGCAAGTAAAATGTTTAAAGATAAACACTCATTTTTGTAATCGTAAATAGCTTTAACTCAAACTTTTGTCACTTCCAAAATAAAAGGCTCAAATTTAACACAATTTTGTCTTGGTTTAAGTACTTATCACGCTAGTTAAAAAGTATTACACACACCTATAATTTTTTGTTTGTTTTATACATATCTTAATAAAATCAAAATTCATAAACAAATCTTAATTATAAAAATTTTAATTGTGTAATAAAAATTGTATTCAAGTCTGAACGCTTTTATCGGACACTCGAAACCACAAAAAAATGAGTAATTCCTGGGTCTTTTGTCCCGTTAAGGTCCCAGGACAGAAACCCTAATTGCAATGTAATATATTTTCATTCTATGACAAGTTTATTAAAATACAATTCAAGCTATAAAGTACTATAACTGCCCATACACAATTTTTTCGGACAATATTCCTCTGGTTCTCTGGTAATTCTTGCATTACCCATATTTTTCTGAATCCAATATTTCTAAATCAATTAGACATGTAGAATAAATATTTCTGCATTGTGTTTGTGTGATACGTGTACAAATAATACTTTTGGTATGCTCATGTTGCAACTACTCTAATCATTTTTAGAACATTTCTTTATCTATTTTTTAGGTAATTTAAACGCCATCGTTGGTTGCATTTTTATAAGACATACGTCATGTTTTTGTTTTAATTCCTTTTTATCGTGCACACCTTATCAACGCTATAACGCGCGCGCCTTGCACATTACGGTCATTCCCGAGATAAAATGCCTAGATATCACCTCAAAATTAATTATTAAAGCCACATTAACGGTACGTAAAAAAATGAATCGCGGCTCCCCCTCAAAACACACTAACCGTTTTAAATACCTGTAAATCTGTGGCAAACCGATATAACCGCTTCTGGTTCGCGTTATATGTATTCGCAATTATGGCAAAGCGGTAATTTGAAGAAGGGCACTTCAAACGTTTGGCTTGGGGCTGCGTTATCAGAGGGAGAGCAGCCCTAATTAATAATATTCTGGGCTCCACAGTTGGGGGAATGCTTATTAAAAACCACATGCATATTGCATGCACTGTGTCATGACTAAACACAATCACATGCCGGTGCTACAGTGTTTTGTTTCTGGGATCAATACGCCAGAGCGATATTGCATATACTGTTTGCGATCTTTGAGATTACCATATGTGTTACTACAATATTAAATACAGCTAATATCAAGAGAGCTGCACTGATGTAAAGCATAGCATACTGCAACGATCAAATTTTTAAGCTTTCCTTTTTGTAAAATACGCTACTTTTAATGTAACAACAAATTAATCTAATTTTCTTACGATAGACAAGCAAAATGTAGGCGGTCAGTAATAAATCAAATGAAAACACTTAAATTTTAAGACAGTATTTAATGAAATTGATAGAAGCAGGTATCCCTAGTAAATCAAATTTTGTTTTTACTTCTTAACTATGTGAGATAGGATAGGGCTGCCCAATAATTTCATTTAACGCTAAAAGCCTTACTTTCGTCTGCTCAATACTTGATCCAATTGTATGTTACTACGTTCAGGTGAAATATTAATGTTTTATTTTTGTGTTTTCAGTATTAGTTTATAAGTTACATCAGGGCAAAATATCAGGTCTGCAAACGAATACGGAGCCTCTGAATTCACGTATTTATAAACACTATTTGAATTGTGAATATTCTCGTTACCAATAAAGTTTACAAAACACATGAAAGGTAATATAAGAGAAAAAAAGAACGATCGAGGTCGATAAAGTGCATTTAAGGCTTTAATTTTGCATTTAAAATTAAAAAACAGCTGCTGCAGCTGTTGAAATAATTTGCTCTGAAGCTGTACCAGATATTTTGCTTTGAAAATAATCGTGAATGTTCTGGCCAACCTCAAAAATTTGAAAACGACAGATTGCAACAGTTGTTGGATTAAACCTCTGCCCAAACTCAACAAGAGAGACCACATGTTGCGCAAGGGACAAAGACAATCATCTTTACTCTGATCTGGGAAGTTCTCTTCCAAGCTGCTTACTCACCAGATATGACTCCTTCTGATTACCACCTATTTCGGGCGCTGCAGCATTGCCTGGCACTTCGAGACATTATATTCAGTCCGGAATAGCCTTGACAACTTGTTAACTCAAAGCTGCTAAGATTTTATCATGATTAAATATTTTGATCTTGATAATTTTTTGACGAATTTCGGCGACCAGTAGCGTTACTTTAATATAGATTTAACCACACCCCTGACACACCACTCTGACAGCACTTGTAAAATTTGACATAACATACATTTAATTTGGCAGGTAGGTTGGGTGGAGGAAATTTTCTGACAAAATATAACTCGTGCATTGCAAATCATCTATAATTTTTGAAACAAATCTTCACTTATGCAAGTTGAATCAGAAAAAAATCACTCGTGCACGAACATGTTTTTTTTTCAGCTCGACTTGCATTCGGGCATATTTACCAAAAATTATCGATAATTTTCAACGCACTTGTTATATTACTACTGATTATAGTTTTTAACTCGTTTACATTCCCTTTTAACAAACACTACGTAAGCAATAATTATTTGGATTCCAGTTACCACGTACATATTTCTTTCCCTGAATACAAGTTTATATAGCTATAAACCACTTGCTCATCTTACACGAAATCCAACAAGTTTCGAACGTATTTAATTTCATCTCTTATCAGATTCATATCCAACCTGTTCATAAAAAAGTTGTCCAAAAAAATGACATTCGTCAAAGGGGGATTCCTGCGGTCTTGTCAGGATGTGGAATTGAGCCGACAAGGACATGCGGGACGGGTTTAATAAAGAAGCCTGTCACTACGGTATCTCACACTCCATCACTTGGACAGCGACAGACTGCTTGCTATGCCTGGATACGACACCCGCAACCGGTAAAAAATTTAGGCCCCCAACCGGTAAAAAAGTTACTCTTGCTCTACAGAGCCATGTGTCATTTCGGGAGTAAAAGGGTTGTTTGAATATGTGAAACTGAATCGAATTTTCCAGACCGCGAATGGTCATCTATCTTGACCACTATTTGTCGTAATTTGTCATCTAAAAGGATGAAATGATAGATGGTGGGTAGGTGTGTCATAAAATTGTGACAAATTTAAGTATATTTGGTTTTATATATCTTAAAATCTACCATTTATATAGGTATCTAGCACCATAAAAATAATAATGGAAAAAAGCAAGAACTATTGCTTTTCTTTACTATTTGTTTCTTCAGTATTAGTTGCACCTATGAGAAATTTTATTTTAAAACAAAAAATATTAGTAGCAATTTTATTTTGAATGAAATCGAAACAGACCGAGTCCAAAGCTTTTGAATCGTTGAGCAACGATTTAAAATAACTTCCGCTTGATAAATTACATTAGTTATGTATATTTAACTAAGGGTTTTGCAGATAGTAGCAGTTATTAATCAATCTTGTATATTAAACCAAAACATTAGGGTGGCTTCGTCAACGGTACTTTAATACAATGCTAATCGAATGGCAGCACATGTCAGGGCGTGGTTAAATATATCGAAGACACAATTTTTTGATTTCGCCTTCATCCCTTTCTATTTTCATTCCATTACGTCTACAGCATCATTTACTTTGGCATGTAACAACCAAATATGGGAAGTTCGCTGGAACAACATCGAAAGTTTTCAGTAAAAAATGAGGTTTCCGGATACCGTGTATAGCGGCCGCCCAGAAACCGAAAGAATAACTTTAGTTTGGAGTCACGTCTTCAGTATTAGTCGGGCGCATCTTACATTTGATGAATGCGGCAAATTTATCACGGGAATGCAACTGTCAGGCGACACGCGGGCGGATGGATGGCGCAGTCATCGTCGGATAAACATTGTCAATGCCCTGTAATCCAGGATTAAGCTGAGTTCTTGCCACCGATTATTCTTCTTTTCATGTCCGCGATCGAGGCGCATTCAGATTCGCTAACGTGAAACAATTGAATGTAGCGATCTACAGCAGCGGTTTCCAACTCTTTATCAGCGAGAAAATTTAACCCGAAAAAAACGAAGAACTCCTTTGAATTTTACCTAAAGTATGACCAATGTTTTTGCATCCGGTAATAGTAATAAAATTCTTTAAAAAAAAAATATACAGGGTGGCCATAATCTACATGTGTTGTATGGGTAACTTTGTTATTATAAGAGTTACATGGTCCGTTAAATTAGCAAAGTTGCGCAGAATTTCAAGACAAATTTAATGCCATTCTGACAATTGACTTACACCTTCAACTTTTTTAAATATTTTGAAAAAACTAAAAACAGGCGATTATTTCAATGTTAAATAATTACATAGCCACCTATGGTAAAACCAAACTGTAAAATGATTCCTGTAGATAATTGTATGTAGAATTAGAAAAAAATATCTAAAAAGTTATGGCACACTCGGTTTTTGAGATATAAGCCAAACTTGCTTTATTTTTAAATGGCAACCATAGTTGGCTGTGGATTCATTAAAGAGCTTATTTTTTTCTGAAAAATGTATGGGATGTCATATCTATTTTTATCACTTTTCTTAAAATTTGCACAACAGATCATCTATTGTTTGTTTTTTATTAGTTGTCAAAGTTCGTTCTGTTTTGTTGCTAATTGTGGATGCGAATGTGTTAAGTAATTGTGATAAATGTAGAAGGAAATAAAAAAGATAACGTATTCGTGGGAAGAAAGAAATGATACGGTATGAAAATACTTTTTAGTATAATAAGTTTGGAGACTTATATTCGAATAACTTTTTTTTTGTAAAAATGAACTTACATAAGCACAATCCTAAAAATATTCTGAAGCGATTTTTTAAATAATTTGTTCGTTTCTAACTCGCAAGCTGTAGAAAAACTCATGGAAAGAAAAAAATTGTCATTATTGGCGTTTTAGTTAAAGTCGACGTTCAATTCTTAATATCGCTGATGCGCGCTTTTTTAAGCAGCAGACAATTGACGAGCGTTCTCATTTAACTTTAAGCCACCCTGCTTACGTAGAGGTACTTAATCTTTTAATACAGTGAATTAATTAAAATGATTTATATATTTATTTATTTATGTGTTTTTAGACTGCTACTACAACTACTCAAAGGGTTACTGTATAATCTAAATAATGCATTCCTTCAAGGAAGGTGTACACATAATAGTATGCATTGTAAAGTTGTTTTTAATAGGCTCTTCCTACACAGGCACCATTTAATATTCTTTGTGACATTTAGAGAATGAGTACAGCACGTCACAAAACACCCACTACTTTGTAAGTTATGCTGTCGGAACAGACGCTATGGCGTTTCATGCTTTTCATATGCATTTCGAATAAGTTAAAGATGCAAATACTGACACCCTATAAGGATCAGACGATCCAATAATTATAGCTGCCATATACAAATCCGTTTTGGAAGGTGTCGGAACGAATGAATTACTGACAAACAAAAACATACAATATTAATAACAGAAGTTATGTCTCATTGTTTTATGTTGTTTTAAATGTTAAACGCATTCGGTCTATACCACAATTGACTATTTGTAGGTAGATATGAGAGCAAGATATACAGATATGACAAAAAAAGTAGATTTTATTTCGAGTTTGTTTCTTAGCAACAGATTAGGGGGAAAATCAAAATACACAAAGAAAAACTGCCGATATGAAAAAGAATCTGCCGAAAAACCAGATTACTACTTTTTTTAAATGATTGTGATGTTTTCACATTTAAACGAGAGAAAAAAAAAGAGCTGCCTAATATGTTCGCCTTTTTATCCAATAATTGCCACTAAAAGGCAATTATTGCAATGATTATATTCCACAATAACTTTTTTCTCTACTAGAATTGTCGATAATTTTTGATAAATATGCCCGAATGCAAGTTAAGCTGATAAAAACACTCGTGCACGAGTGATTTTTTCGGATTTTACTTGCATGAGTGAAGATTTGTCAACAATTATAGATTATTTGCAATGCACGAGTTATATTTTGTCAGAAAATTTCCTTTACTTGTCATATGAATGTTATGTTAAATTTTACAAGTACTGTCAGAGTGGTGCGTCAGGGGTGTGGTTTAATCTATATTAAAGTAACGCTACTGGTCGCCGAAATTCGTCAAAAAATTATTAAGGCCAAAATATTTAATTCCCTCTCCAAATTTATATTTTCGACCAACCACAAACTCAGATTTCTTGAAAACGACCCATAAACGCCTGAAAATCTGTTAATTGCGAAAAGGATATTATCAGTGTATGATAATGTTTATTGGTCGTTTCTAGGAAATCTAAGTTTGTTATAGATCGAAAACACAAATTGGTAAGGAGGATCAACATCAGACAGGTGAATGTAAAATTATTACCGTGTAAAAATGCTCCTATTGGTAGTCTCTCTAGAAGATTTAAGATTGGTGATTGGTTGAAAACGCAAATTTGACAGGCGAAGGAAATGTTCAGCCAAAATTTTTTTTGTACTTGCTTCTCTGTCCAGACTGTAACCTGAGAATAAACTTTTAGAAATACTTTTACAAATACCTAATCATCACGATCTAGGGTGTCCAAAATTCGATGCTCAAAATTGTACTTATCTGAAGTAATCTGGAGTAATTTGATGTTTAATTCAATTCTAAAATGAAAATGGTCATACCCTTTTTAGTTCAGCATATTTGTGGCCCTTTCAAATAAGAGGCCCTAAGCTAAGCTTGTCCGGCTTGTTGTGTAAATCTGGCCCTGTTATTTTGCTTTTAAAGTGTGTATTAATACTAAATTTTAAAAAAATATGGGAACTAGAACCGTAAAAAAGAACCACATAAACACAAATAAAACACCATGGTTTTGTCCAGAAGTCAAGGAGAAATGCAAGGAGAAGAAACAAGCTTACCTCACATATCGAACGCTAGGTACGCCACAATCATACAACAAGTATCGACGGATCAGGAATGAAACCAATGAATTAGTAAGACAGACCAAAAATCAATACTGGGAAATCTTCTCAAAACGCTTGGAAAAGGACTTTTATGGACTTCAAAAGCAGATTTGGCGGCTCATCAGATCACAGAGGAGAGAGGTTAACGAGTTGATTGAAATAAACCACATAAAAAAAGAGGATTGGGTCAACTATCTAACGGATCTATACAGAGCACAAAACGAAGAAGAGGAACTAAACACACCAGAAATAGCTATTAATGAAAACGCCCAAATTTGTAAATCCGACGTACAACTAGCTCTGCAGAAGTTAAAAAACAGGAAGAGCGCTGGACAAGACGGAATACCAAACGAACTACTTAAATACGGCGGACGAGAACTAACACAAGAATTAACAACTCTAATTCAGAAGATACTATATCGACACAGAATCCCAGATGAATGGCGAACCAGCACCACCATTCTTATGTTTAAAAAAGGAGATAAGAAAGTACCCTCGAACTACAGAGGTATAAATCTGCTGAGCACAACATTAAAGCTAACAACAAAAGTGTTAACGAACAAAATTAACAGTTTCACTTCGCTGGCAGATGAACAACAAGGATTTAGATCAGGAAGATCCTGCACGGATGCCGTCTTTGTCATAAGACAAATAACAGAAAAGTCAATTGAATACAACAAGCCAGCCTATATGTGCTTTATTGACTTGACCAAAGCGTTTGACCGAGTCCAACTAAAAGATGTTCTACACATACTTTATAATAGACAAATCCCATACAATATAATTAAGACTATAGAGAACATGTATGCAGCAAACCAAATACAGGCAAAATTAGATGAAGGACTTACCGAACCAATACCAGTTGGTAGCGGTATCCGCCAGGGGGAGTCATTAAGCCCACTTCTCTTCAACATCATAATGGACGAAATTATACAGAAGGTCCGATCATTGAGAGGATACAAAATGGGAGATAGAGAGGTAAAAATTGTATGCTATGCCGACGATGCTGCACTCGTTGCAGAGAGTGAAGACGACTTACAAAGACTCTTACACTCGTTCAACTGTACAGCTAAATCACTTAACATGACAATATCTTCCACAAAAACAAAATGTATGACAACTTCAAAAACACCCTTGAGGTGCAAACTAGAAGTCGATGGAGAGGTTATACAACAGCAAATGAAATTCAAATATCTCGGGATAGAACTTTCGGGCTTTGGCGATGTGGAAGCAGAGGTAAGGGAACAAACAACTAAAGCAACAAGGATAGCAGGATGTCTAAATAATACAATATGGTGCAACAAAAACTTGGGAATTGAGGCCAAGTCTAGAATCTACAAAGCAACAATTAGACCTATCATGACATATACAGCGGAGACCAGACCAGAAACGTCAAAAACTAAAAGACAACTAGAAACAACAGAAATGAAAGTATTGCGCAGAATTACGGGTAAAACACTTCTACACAGGGAGAGAAATGAAGAAATAAGAAAAACGTGCAAAGTAGACGATATTAATAACTGGGTAACAGACAGAAGAAAAGAATGGAATGAACATATTAATAGAATGGACGACGGGAGAATAGTAAAAATCGCCCGCGATAAGTCTCCACTGGGACGCAGGAGCGTTGGACGCCCTAGGAAAAGATGGAGCGACAACCTCAACGTAGAGCAATAGGCAAGTGGACGAAGAATAAACAGGCGAATCGCCTATAGTCAAGAAGGAAGAAGAAGAAGAAGAAAAAAATATTTGACTTTATCTTTTTTATTTCTATAAATTGGTATGTTATCGAAAAACAGCAAACACAGTACAAATTTGTTATTTACGGTTAAGTTTTGAGCGAATTTCAACCTTTAAAATCACGTTCTGTGTGAAAATTACATTGTCATTTTTCAACCTTAGTGCCTTACCTAGTATGGCATACGTGTATACGTGTTAGCATGTGTTAACAGCTTCATGCATATATTCATTTTTACACAAAACAAGAACAAAGTGTGCAACACCTTGAGAAAACTCAGTCTCTCAAAAGTTTAGGAGCATTTACATACGCTTTGTAGCCCCCGGGGACCACGACTTCATTGAGAATTCCTTTATGTTCAGTAGCTTGTACTTTGTTTCAAAGGAAACTTAAGTTTACAGTCGCCGGCAATCTAATGCTCCTTTCGTTTTGAAAATTGTTTGTAGTTTGTATTCCGATCATTCTGATTTTTCCGAATTTTCCTTCCCTAATTTCGCTGATTTATTGACTGCAAATAAATTTTAACTGCTTCGCACTATTTTAAAGTTGTGAAATTATTTATTGCTACTGATGAAAAGACGCGAGTTTTGGAACTAGTCTACAAGAGATGCTTTTGTAGCAATATAAGTGATTCTTAATTAAACTTATTTGTGATTATAGTGGATCACTTTAATAATGGCAAGCATTCACCATGTAAAACTGTTAGTTTAGCATCAGAACGTGAATATATTGTCGTTTTATTGATATACAAATTTTCTAGAATACTTCTTGCAAATAAAGTTAAAAGGTTTAGTAGTGTACTTGTGCTTTATCAATCTTTCTAAAGCTTTCGATAGAGTGACAAGGGAAAAGATCTGGAAGATATTGAAACAAAGTAGAGGGGGAAAAGGATTATTAAACGCCACAAGAGTTTATATAAGAGTAGTAGAAATTATGTGCGAACCCATAACACCAGTTCCCAGGAATTTATAACAACAGTGGGAGTAAGACAAGGAGACACCTTAAGTCCACTGCTCTTTATAATTCCTATGGATAAGATAATTAAAGAATGTAAGCAAAACACAAAGAAAGCCTACTGGGGTTGGAATAAACTAAAACCAATCTCCTTAACAGAATTAGCCTTTGCAGATGATGTGGTGCTGTTAGCTAAAAGCGAAAAGGACTGGCAACTTAATCTAGACGTATGGGCAGATACATTCAGTAGATATGATGTGAATATTAATATAACAAAGACAAAGGTTATGGTTATAGCGAAAAATCATGAACCAGTTACAATTATCCTAGACCAAAAAAATATAAGAGCAGGTAGCAAATTTTAAATATTTAGGAACAATAATTGCAGAAAATGGTAAATTGGAGGAAGATCTGAATAACAGAATAGCGGCAGCGACGAAATTTTACTACGCCGCTAATAAATGTTTGATAAGTAAGAAGGAGATATCAAAAGAAACGAAGACGCGAGTTTTCAATGCAGTGTACGTACCCATTCTCACGTATAACTCAAAAACAAAAACAAAGAATACAGGTACAGGAAATGAGATTTCCGAGATGAATAGACGGGTATAGACTTATCGATAAAATTAGTAACGAAAAAATTCGTAACAACCTAGGAGTAACAGATATTAAGAAAAAGATGGAGACGAATTAATTAGGATGGCTTGGACATCTACTGCCAGAAAGTGGATACGCGAAAATAGGATGGAAAATGCAGATGGAGGGAAAAAGAAATAGAGGAAGACCTAGAATAAAATGGGGAAAAGAAGTGAGGCAGAGACTAGAAGAAAAATGAGTCAGCTGGAGCGATGTGCCACAATTAGCTAACGGTAGGAAGGAGTGAAGAAACATAACACAGAAATAGAAAAGCATACCTCGACACCGAAGGTACAAGAGGAACCGATTGAGAAGAAGGTTTCGTAAAAATATATGCAAGTTGAAAAATGTTCCTAAACCATTAATCGGTCTTCCCGAGGACGAAACCCTAATAAGTTACTAATTTTTAAATTAACTTTAAGGTTTTAACCAGAGTCATATGTAGGTACTATTTTACTGATGTATAGCAAACTCAATAAAAATCTATTTGGTTCTAATATCGTACAACACACAAGTTATTTAAACATTTACAAGCAAATATTGTCAGTGTAGCTTCCTAAATCTTCAACGACTTTATTGTAAAATTGACCAAATGTAGTAAGCCATAAATCTACAACTAGCAATAAACGAATTTATTCGAGTTGCCGGATATTTCCAATAAATTTAAACCGATCGCTGGATACTTCATTAGATTTACTCTGAAAACTTCGTATAACTTAATTTCAAAACCCCAGTCCGTGCAGTATAACAAATGTAGCGCAAATCATTTTAGAAGTCGAGGCAAACACAGTTAAAGTTTTTGTAGTAGCATTTATTGTGTAATACAATTTAAATAGCTTAAAATACAAAACGAAATGTTAAAAAAAGTTTCACCCATATGAAAATAGGTGCAAATACAAATATTGCAAAGATTTTGTTAAAAATAATAAATAATTTTGAGTTTAATTTTTATTATCGCCACAGTAATATTTTTCATCTTAAAAAAAAAATGTAACGTCATTTGATAAAGAATTTCCAACTATTTACCAAAATATAAGATTTCTAGGGATTTCCTTTTAAATTAAGAAAGTTATACAACATTTAAACTGAATCAACAGTGTGTATGAAATATATACGGTATGTTTCGAAACAAAAGTACAGTAATGTAGGAGTTTTAAATATTCAATTTAACAAATAAATTTTACAATAACTTCCATACAAATTCGAATTTTGGAGTTGGTCTAGAGCAGCGTTTCTCGGGGGAAGGGGGGGGTGTCCAGAAATATAATTTTCTCAATGGGCACACATTAGCGCAAAAAGCGTTTTAGACATTCTTGAAATTGAATACATATCTAATTCGTTAACTTTTTTGCGCAAGAAACAGTACCAAGAAGACACTAGAAGGCTTGCTTAGACTATTGCAGGACGAGAGCATTTTTGTCCGACGATCACTTTTAGCAAACAGTGCTTTGAATTTCACTGACTTTGCTTTTTTCTTCATGTACAATTTTATAAGGACTACCTGTCAATTCACATGCCTTTTTGTGCTACTTTTTATATTCTTTTCCTTTTTTTTTGAATGAGACTTTGGAATAGGTGAAATTTTTTATTCGAGTATAGCCTATCCAAACTTCTTTTTCTTTTTTATGACTTCTCAGTTATATGGTTCATATGGTTTATCACCAATGTCTGGTAAAACTGTTGGGCGACACCTCAGTGAAATTTAACTTCACCGTTGGCTATTTTATTTTTTGTTTCACTATGGCGCTTTAAAGTTGCTTTGGGCACGCCATTAACTTTAGTGCACTAATTCAAACCACATTTTTTTATTTTTAAATACGCCTAACGCCTGGTGGTTCATTCAAGAAAACTCGGTGCGATTTTACACATGATCTTGCACGAGATTTGCACATAACCTATAACCAAAATTTTTAATGTAGCTAATAGCTAAATGTGTAGACTTAGTTCGAAAATAAATCGCTTTTAATAAAACTTACCTGCTTGATTGCAGTTTCCTTAGCAAAGATGCTAAAATATTATTAGACACAAAATTTTGAAAATAAGTTTTGAAGCAGTAATATGTCACTGCAACTTGGAACTTTATAATTACGCCCATGAGGGCGCAAGTGATGCTTCTGTGCACAGTATAGAGATCATACAGTAGCTTGGTTTTTCTGGGTCCGTTTTTTCATTGCGTATGTAACAAAATTGGTAATACTTTTTTAAATAGCCGAGGGGTGGCGCGACGATTTTGAATCATATGTTCGTTATTTCGATTCCAACGTAATTTTAACTTCTTATGTTTTGGTTTTTTGTATAAATAATTTGAAATACTTGCTTTTTACATCTGCTATTTGAACTTTTATATCAATTTGCGCTATTATATTTAACGCCATCTATTAACTATAATATGACTAGCACTTAGCCCGTCCTAGGAGGGGAATATTGTATATCTTAAATTTAAACTATTACTTTTTATAATACCATGAGCTGCAAGTTAGACACTGTTATGTTACCGGTGAGTAAAAATTTACGGTTCATTAGACACAACTAAGTCGGTCAAATGAACCCGTAGTAGTTTACTGCGTTACTATATTCATGCGTTACAGAGTCAGTCACAAAGTCACAGATAGACAGTCAGGCTGGACTTTTATATATATTTATTAATTATTAATTACCAAATGCCGGCCATATTGCATGAAAAATTATTCAACAAACTTCAAAGCTGCCGACAGAGCTGTCTCTACTGTATGATCTTTATACTGTGATCTGTGGTCTATAGGTGATTGTTAGATTACTAGAAGAAATATTGGTGTACCATTTGAGGAGCCGGGAGCCGGTACAATCCCGGCAACCTCTCCCTACACTTTTTGTGAATTTAGTCTTACCGGCGTACCTCCTCACGGCCGAAGATGGGACTAGTTTGGGGTAGTTTTAAAAAAACCTTTTATCTACATATCTATATTTTTACAACTAAAAAATACTAAAGTAAATTAAAAAATCCTACCGCGACCCCCTGGGGTAGTACCACACATTGGTTCGCACTGGTCTAGACGCTAGGAGTCTAGAGTCTAGAACCCCCTACAATTAATTATTGATCTTAGAACACTTCGGTGGCCGAAAATTGCTTTACCACAATTTTACAACAATTTTTGTGTATATTAAACAATTATGTGTTGAATATTAAATGTTCTTTTAACGTTAGAAAACAATATCTGTACTATAAGATATACTACACGACCAATTTGCACTTTTTCAGACCCGTCACCTCCTGTTATTCTTAAATCAGACTTGTCAAAGAAATGTAATCTAATTCACCTGAGTAATTCGAGATTTCAGGACGTTCATTTTCGGAGACGCCGTCGCCTCCGGGAATCTCGACTCAAATTCGAACTGGCACTCATCTACATAATTTGTATTTTAGCTCCTTGATCAATTGGGTTCCTCAACAATTGTCAACGTCAAAGCCTCCGTTTGTAATGGTGTTATTGCTTCCGCCTTCAACCTAAATGTAACTCCCTGTATTATGTGAACAGAATGGGATCTTTGTATCGCTTGTACCTATTGTGCTTTTTCCATTGTAGCTTTTATTATTTCGCGCGACCTTTTCTGGTATAAAAGAGGTATTTGGTTCTTTGTAGGGCGAAATAATGTCACTGTGATATGCAATCAATTATTACTGTACATAATTGCACACGAACTGTTATTAATAGAACAGATGAAATAATAAAATATTGATTTTAGTTATTGCACAAAATGTAATTTTAGTACGTTTATACAGGTTGTATGTGAAGAACATGGGGATGTCGAAAACCGTAGGAGGATGTTTAAATTAGCCAAGAAGTGTGTTTTACGGGTGGCTTAGTATATCAACTAAAATCGGGCAAATTGTGCTAATTTGCTGAATTATCCTGGAAAAACTAAAAATCGTTATTTACATATTTTCTGTACAACTTTCTCTTTCTCAACATTAGAAATGTAAAATTTGGTATTTTAAGCTTATACAATAGTTGTTTACGTAACAAGACCGGAAAGTGGTACTTTACTGGACGAGTAGGCAGTTTTGGACGAGCCGTAGGCGAGTCCTGAAAGCATACGAGTCCAGTAAAGACACTTTACGGGTATGTTACGTACAATAGTTTTTCTGCGTCCGCCACTGACATCAAAATTACTATCGTCACCATCCATAATTAAACAATAACTTAACAAACAGGTGCAAACTCGCCTGGTGGTATAATGACTCTTGTTTGACAGCGCAAATCAACAAAACTCATCAGCTACTTTCCGGTGTAGGCTGATAAAGAACTCATTACCATGGCTACCTGTTACTTTCTGGCCTAGGCTAGTTAAGATGTGTTTTCCAGCCTAAAAATTGATCGGAAACAAGTGATTTTCTGGACGGACGCAGAAAAAAGCCTTTAACGCTTTGCGTTATTAGCATTAACCCAGCTTGCTTAGTTTTTGTGATCACATAGTCAACTTTTTTATTTCGTAAGGGGGCCATATTGAATTTTTATGCTATCAATTGACGAATTTTGTGATGAATACAATAATCATAAACTAAAATATGTCCAAGGTGTTTCAATTAAAAAGTTTTTACCATCCTACTTAGAAAATAGGAAAAAAATGGTTAGTGAAATGTTAAAGAAAAGTTAAAAGATTATGTTAAACAACGTGAAGGCTTACAAAAATCATTCGATAAAAACATTAAAACAGCCCTTAATGAGTTTTTCGCCCTTAAAATAAAAGATTCGTGTAAAGATGGAAGTTATAAATAAATTAGTATGTGGGAAAATGTTGTATAATGGTAATTATGTAATAGATTTCTTTTATATTTTAAAGTCTTTTCTTACTCATGTATCTGAAAGTTGTCATTTTCTCACTGCCTACCCTACATGAAAGTTTTACTTTCGTCTCTTCTAGTGGCGAAAATAATGTCAATGTCAAAATCAAATTGCGAAATTAGGATTTTTTTAGCTTTAACTCATAATAAACTAAAATTGCGTTAATATTCTTATCAAATAATTTAATTTTAATGTATCATTTTATATAAAAGCCTAAGAATGTTACAAAAATTTATATTAAATATATTTTGTTTCAGGTTATAATTTTATTTATCTTAGTGTCAATGTGGTGGTGTCGCTATGAAAATGTAATGATTAATTAAAACTTAATACATAATAATTGTCATTTGGTTCGTTTACATTAACGTTCGTTCTATAATATAATTTTAATTTCGTAGAAAAAATACCATTTACGACTCGAAATAAAACCAGTTTTTTTCGTTCGTGAGATTTGCTCACACGCCGCTTTGCGGCTCGTGAATAAATCTCACCTCGCAAAAAAAACTGGACTTTCATCACTTGTTGTAAAATATACTATTATTGTTAACAGTGATTACTTTCGTATTAATCAAATATAAGGTTTTAAAGTCAAAACACTTAAAACCAGTTTTATAATTATATTTTAATAACATTCCCTAACAATAGCGTTTTGTGCTTTAATGATTGGTTTAGAAATGTGAAACGGCGCTGATTCGTATCATACGTTATTTTATGTATTGAATTTCCCATGTAGTTCCATAAAACGTTTTAATTACGTCTTTGTAACATGTACTGACAACCCACTGAATAATCATACGCTGTCATTTGTAATTAAGTCGAATATAAAAAGCTATAATCTATTCATAGGAAATGTGTCTAAAATAATTGCGTAATATATTAATATTACGGCTTTATCTGAGTTCGTGCACTTCAAAAAATTGATGCCCACGAAGAGACGTGCATAGGCATCCAGCATCCACATACATCCATACAATCATGAGCCAGCGAGACCACCGCGATATAGATCCTCCTCGGGGTGGTCTTACTAGGAACACACTTGTTTGCTCTTTCTCTTGCAACGCGAATAAACAATACACAAACACGAAAAATTGAATTCCGATGAATTAAAATTTATGTCGGTAGAACTTTACCTATGTGTACCATCGATTTTTTCGTTCTTTATTATGTTGCTAAATCATATTTTGCTTTCACTCGCGTCCAACCTGTTCGCCTACGTGTTTTATTATAATCAGGCTGACGTATTTTTTAAATTTACAATTTGAGGACACCATTTACTCTTAAATGTCAGCTTTTACTAATAGTACATGCCGTGTTGGTGTTCGTTTACATGACATGTGTTGTAACTATTTTTTACTTTATTACACCGATATAAAAAACAAACAATACAAAACTATTTATAACCATTTTTAGATGTCATAAACTGAAAAAACTGTAGACAGTCGCATTAGACAAATGAAATGAATAAATGATAGACTGAACATTAAAAATACTGATAAGTCGGAGCCCAAAACGATTGAAATAAACCTTGGCACACCATAAATGATCTACATTGATTTATTATTAAATAAATCAACAACGATTTTTGAATTGATTTAGTAATTAATTTGAAACAATTGTTTTTTATAAGTTTACTTTATTGAGAAGAGTTATTAAATGATATTTACACTGGTTTCGAAATTATCGTCCCTTCATTTACCAAAACTAGCTTCCTGGTGAGTCAGTTTGACTATTACATCCCTGTAGCTATAGGTTTGTTCCATCAAGCGATTTAAAACCAATCCATGGATCAGTCTATGGACTGGTTTAATCGCGTGCGTGAACGATGTACTAATAAATGCATTGCCCAGATTAGCCGTTGTTGGAACGTTTGTACGACTGGCCTAACTGTAAATGACATTTGTGTCTATTGGATTTATAGAAATGTGCGCATCGCAGAGGTAAGTAAACACCTTAAGGGCGAACTAAAGGCACGCGTTAAAAGAGCTTTCGTAATTCACATTTTTTTCTCACACTAATTATCAAAAGTACTTAAAAATTTGTATGTAAACAGATTATTGGTTCGAGAATTGTGATACAAGATCGAATTTAAAAAAAAAGTTAATACTGCTAACAAGCATACGATACCGTCTGGCGTCATAGAATTCAAAAAATCATCCTCAGTTGGGGTTTACAAGGTAACTTACAGCGTTTGTAAAAAAATTACCCCTTTACCTGCTAAGATCTAATACGCCACTAGGAAAACTTCACGCTCTCAGGGTTGAAAATAGACAATGATAGACTGCTATGATAAAGAGTGATGCACGAATATATGGAGGGGGTAATTAGTTTTGCTATATTGTTTTCGGCTAGTGTACTAGAAAGAGATGTAAATATGACATTACGTGTATTATTACTTCTGCAAAAATTGACACTTCGACTAAGATTTAGTTTACCCTTAAAAATCCAGTACTAAATGAGATTAGGAGGGCGATGCATGGCTATCTGAGCTCACGTTAGATGTGAACAGCGCATGCGTGTAAAAATCCAAGCGCTAGTACATGCCTTCATTCAAGTACTGTTTTGATCGTACACCGTAGTTCATGTATTAATTTTGTAACAGTTGGAACAGCCTACTAAACCGTCCGGTGAACTATCAAGAGACTAATGGAACGCGATATCGATACTGCGCAGAATTCTGACAGTACAATGAATCGTACATAGCCCTGTTGGAACAAACCGTATGTTATTTTAAAAGAAACGCCCTTCAAAACCTTTTATTTTGTAAATAGTTATCTATAAAATGACGTTACATTTTTTTTAACATGAAATATATCGGACTGGCCATAGCAAACTATTTTTTAAATTTACCTAATATATTCTGATAAAGAATTTTATTCTAAACCGCATCGTTCATTAAAAAATTTACAATATGAAGTATTTTGTAAGTCGTACAATTGGATCATTTTACTTTAAAATCGTAGCTATTATAAATAATTTAAAAACGATTACAAACGTCTTCTTAATAATTCAAAATGTTTATGCTTGCAACTTACTTTGTTTATGCTGTATATTAAATTAACTCTCACCACCTACTTCGGTGATTAAATGTTTGAAATTAATGTAGATTTAATCAACCCCGATCAGTGTTTTTCAACCACTTACAAACTTGGAAGCGAAAATGTCGTGAGGTTTATTAATTAATTACTTGTCAAAGACAAACACGTCTCGCTTCGTGCTGTTTTTTCAGTAAGTCCGCAAAATTTGAGAAAGTTTTCTTTATAATACAGAACAAATGGGGCTAGTGGGTTAAGGTTAGTGTTTTAAGCACATTTGTGCAAGATTATTTTAGAGCTAGCGACGATAACTGATACGGATATTGTACATTTCGTCAGTCGTAATAATAAGCATAGTTTACAAAATTTGCCTTGCTGTGTTGTACTATTTATAAGTTTTTAGTAACTTTAAAATTATTAAACTCTGTCTTATTGTTATTAGAGAGAGTTACTTATTTTGTTCAAAAAGTCGACAAAGGCCATTTGTACTGGCTTCTCTATGTTTTTTTTGTGCAAAGCTAAACACAAAAAGAGAAGATAAAATCCCAACAAACCTCTTAAAATATACTAGCGACTTAATATCTGGACCTTTGAGTTATATTATAAACCATATTTTCTAATAGACTAAAATGTGGAAAAATCAAACCAACCCACAAAAAAGGGGATGTAAGTTACATAGGGAACTATAGGTCCATAGCCATACTCACAAACATTAGCAAGATATTTGAAAAAATAACCTACAACATAATTGAAAATTATGAAAAATACTGGCATAATAAACAACGCTCAAAATGGATTCAGGAAAGGCAAGAACTACCCGCGCTATTTACATGGCAATCCGAAATGTACTTCAATCCCTCAATAAAGACAAACACACCATGGTCATGGGTGTTGATCTCTCAAAAGCTTTCGATAGTGTTGACGAAATTAGAACACGATGGTATACGAGGGACCGCCCATAACTTTATAAAATCTTATCTCTCGGAAAGAAATCAATGTTGTCAAAAAAGACTTGTCAGGTAAAATTATAAAATCTAACAAAACGAAAATCAAAAAAGGAGTCCCGCAAGGATCAATCTTATACATACTGTACCTACACCACCTTACAGGTTACCAAACTCGGTAAGTTCGATCTAAAAATATCGCGAAAAGCAGAAAATTGCAAATTGCAGAGTAAATGCTCATTAATCGTTAATTTAGCGGAACTTCTTCCCTCATTATTAGCATGTTCTGTTGTTAAAAACTGCAAACATCGGTAATAACTTCTTTATTTCGAATATTAGCGATATTTGTAGATCGAACTTATGAGCAAATTTTTCAGAAGAATAGTAAAATAAATTAAATTTCGCGCCAAACGGTGGCATATACGAAGAAAAGTCAAGAGACACTTTTTGTGTAGAATAAAATGCTCTACCCGAAATTAAGTTCCAGTTTGATTTTGCACAGGGCCGTACTAGTTTTTTATAAAATATATTGAAACTGAACCCCCACAACTCCGCCACTGGTTGCTTGTGAGGGTTGACATTTTCACCGAGTGTGGTTACCTGTAAGGTGGTGCTGTATACCAAATTTGGTTTACATATATCCACTGGTTGAGAAACGGTTAAACATTATCGATATTTTTTCGAAAATTTCAACACCCTGTAGCTTTAACCCATTTGTTCCCAGTGTACTCATTTGAATACGGTTCATAAAATGTTTTTTTTTAAGTTC